>JAANYP010005968.1:0-298960 GCA_020465985.1 Centrapalus pauciflorus
GGTTCCCGGATAACTAACCTATTTCTTTCATGTGTCAGGAGCGATACTACCGGTCCAAACAAACAAGTGGTCTTCGACGACAGTGGTTGGCTCCAGGCACATGACGGGGGAACGCAGTCTTTCGCAACAGACTCAAGGGGGGTAATAGGGGATTTCCGTATCATTCGCGGGCAACAAAGGAGGAAATATCAACGAACTGGAGAGTCACTAATGGACGACTACATGGATCAAGTTTATCACGTGCTGATAACTGGTTCTATATCTCATAGTGTCTCTGCAAATCTGTGATAAGAAGATCTCGGTGTTATTTATGCACACTGAGGCGTTGTGCTAACGTGCGTGGATTTCAAGATACCTGAGAATTGGATATTGATGGCGGGCTCCAAGGAAGAATGGACTTGTACATGTCGACATGAACAAGCCAGATAATTCGATGGGGTCCGATCTGCTTACTATCAAAAGCTTCGGAGACGGAATCGGTTTTGTGGCACAGACGCATGGCCTCACTTGCACCTAAGGAAAATGAACTACATAACGAAGAATGGTTTGGTGCAAAGGTGTGCCTCGAAGAGCTTCAGTTTGAGACAGTGTCTACCGTGGCATGAAGGGCAAGCAACATAAAAAGACACACAAGTCCAAGAAGCTGAACTCCATAACCTCGCAATTCGATTTGTTGCATATGGACCTTTTCGGCCCTATCAACAAAGGGTATAGGAGGTAGTTGGTTTTGCTTTGTTTCATCACTGACGATTACTCCCGGTTTTATGGGTTTTCTTTTTAGGTACGAGGACGAGACGGCTTGCAAAAGCTCATCGGGTTCTTAGACCAAGTGGAGAACTCCTCGGAACAAAGGGTTAAACCATATCGTAGTGTAATTGGGACTGAATTTACAAAACTCTGTAATTGGTGTATATTGCCTATCAAGGGCATCGTGCATCAATTCAGTGCACCATATGAACCTCAACAGAATGGGGGGCCGACGTAAAATAGAACTTTGATTGAGGCTGCAAGGACTCTGCTTTCGGATTCAAAGCTTCCTACCATGTTTTGGGGGGAGGCAGTGAATACCGCGTGCACATTTTAAACCGAGTCCTTACAAGTCAAATCATTGGAACAAACTGCTAGGAAATTTTGAATAAACGGCCACCTAACTTAACTGGATTCGAACCGTTTGGAGTACCATGCACACTTTTAAGAACAAAACATCAACCGAAGTTTGGAAAAGGCTGACGAAGGATTACTTCCTAGTTATGTGACCAAACTCACCAACAAAGGTTGTTTAACAAAACAACTGGTACTTTGGAGATTGTGTATATATTGAAGTACAAGTTATCACATGAACCCCAAACTGGTCCGGAATGGATTTATTGACACTATGATAGTATTTGAGTCATTTCAACATTCCTCTGAATGATAATGCAGGTACAATCGAGAAGGACTTGGCGACGTTTGCATCTGAATGACGATGGCCAAATCTTTCCAAGGACCACGTCGAAGCTACTTCCGAGCCTACTGCGACTGTGATGGATCTCCAGAAGTGCTGATCAAGAGGCACCTAACACTGCGAATCAGACTCAAGCTCGGAGTTCCAACTCTGAGGAAAATGTCCTTGAGGAGGAAAATGTAGAAGCTGAGCCTGTTTCCCCATTAGGTGAAATAGGATCCAACTTAGGAGATAAGCTAAGAGTTGATGATATAGAGACCTCTAGGATTAACAAGAACCATCCAATAGATAGCATCATAGGAAATCCTAACAAGGGTGTGAGGACTCGGAGTAGTGTAAATAACAACACTGTGTTGTTGTCGATGATAAACGACCCGAGCATATCACCACATGTCTATATTCGGTTTCATATCGCAGTAGAGCCAAAAATGTGCAATGGCACTTAAGGACAAATCTTGGGTGGAAGCGATGCAGGAGAACTTTCACAATTTATGGAACTAGAAGTGTGGGAGTTAGTTTCCGTTACCGAGGGGAGATTGCAATAGGAACCAATGGGTTTTTAAGTGCAAGAGAGACGATCCGGGTTATGTCACGCGCAACAGGCGAGATTAGTTGTAAAGGGTTTCACCAGAGGAGGGAATCGATTACAACGAAAGTGTTTGCACCAGTAGCAAGGTTAGAAGCAATTAGTTGTTTTTAGCTTTTGCTTCCTTCAAGGCTTTAAAGTATATCAACTGATGTTAAGAGTGCTTTCCTGTATGGGAAAGTGACGGAGTTGGTGTATTAGAACACGCCCGGGTTTACAGATCCAAAATTCGAGAGAGTATATCGCTTAGTAAGGCTCTTTATGGATTACATCAGGCACCTAGGGCAGGTATGAGACTCATCCAACCATCTTTTAGAAAACAGTTTGAAACGGGGTAGGATAGATAGTAACTCTGTTGTGGAGAGAAGGGTGAAGACCTTATCTTGGTACAAGTGTACGTCGATGATATCATCTTTGTCCTCAGACGAACAGATGTGCAAAGATTTCGAGAAGGTGATGAAGTCTAAGTTCGAGATGAGTGCTCTGGAGAGTTGAATCTTCTTTTTAGGGTTACAAGTTGACAAAAGAAGGAAGGGTGTTATCCATCAAACTAAGTATGTCTATGACATATTAGAACGGTTTGGGATGGGGGAACTAAGTTGACTGCCCATTTCAGCACGCCGATTCAAGTGAATCACAATCTCGGGCCGGGTACTGAAAGTGATTCTGATGTGGATCCGACTTTATATCGGGCCATGATTGGGTCACTTATGTATTTAACTGCTTCAAGACCTGACATAATGTTCGCTGTGTGTATTTGTGCTAGGTTTCAAGCGAATCCGAAGGAGATGCATATGAAAGCTGTGAAGCGGATTCTACGATACCTCAAGTCGAAACCGAAGCTGGGACTTTGGTATCACGTGGAGGGAGATCTAGAGTTGGAGGCGTTCACAGATTCGGACTACGGAGGATGCAGCTTGACGCGCAAATCAACGACTGGAGGTTGTCAGTTCCTCGGAGGGAGATTGGTGTCCTGGCAATGCAAGAAACAAACATCGGTAGCCGTGTCAATGTGCGAGGCCGAGTATGTAGCTGCTGGTAGTTGCTGTTCACAGGTTCTGTGGATACAACAACAATTGCGGGATTACGGTTTGGCTTACACTCAAACTCCTATTAGGATAGACAATCAATCTACAATTGCTATAACTAATAATCCAGTTGAACACAGTAAAACAAAGCACATAGACATAAGGCATCATTTTATTCGTGATTGTGCTGAAAAGAACTTAATCAAACTGGTAAAGGTGGCAACAGAAGATAATAATGCTGATTTATTTACTAAAGCGTTTGATAAGTCACGGTTTGAGTATTTAATTCAACTGAATGGAATGCGCAACCCAGAGTAATTTGACCTTAGTAGTAGTAAGTTTATTTTCTTTTAGAGTAGTAGTATTTCTTTCTTTACAGTAGTCTGCTAATTTAGGTAAGTTTCTAATTTAGGAAAGTTTCTATTTTTAGTAAGTTTCTATTTTTAGTAAGTTAGTAAGGTTAGCTTAGTTTACTGCTTTTTGCTATGAAAAACAAAAGAAAAAAGAGAGAAAATTACAAAAATACAAAAAAAAAGAATATCAGAAAAGGAGTTAAGTCTTAGATACATAGGTTCAAAGTGACGAAAATTAGCACCGTCGTTACAGACTCTAAGTATTTAGGCTTTCACACATAATGCAACTAAATCCTAAGTGTTATACTTTATTTAGTTTGATGTGTTGGTAGGCATAATACATATAGGGAATCTCAAGGCTAATAAAATATTCTAGAAAAAGTCAAGCGTGTCACTAACTTAGATGTGACCAATCGGTCTTAATTTTTATGTACAAGAGATAAACAGTGATCCTAAATGAGGTAAGGCAAACTTTCTGGGGATGTAGGGCAACAGCAATACATCGAAAATGGAAAGATAGAAATATCTGAAAACTGAGAGTCGAACATGCACGCTGTTGGTACGTAAGTAACAGACATGTTGTGTCTCTGTTATAGATTCGGTTACAGACATGTCGCGTTGTTGTACGTCAGTACAGACCTGTCACCGCTATCCCCTGCTAACTTTAAAAATAACCCTTAAGAAGTCGAAAAACCCTAAAAAAGGGAAACACTTGGTGTATGAGAAAACAGACCTGTGTCCTATGTTATGTCTGGTAAAGAAAGTTTGCAAATACCCAACAGTTAGAATCTTTGTCTTGTGCCTTGATCATAAAAGTATCTCTATGTCTGAGTCACGTAAGATAATTTCCTGATAAATAAAAAGGCCAAGTGATATTCCGAAATGTAGAATGTTTAACAGGGTAAAATACCAACAATCGGCTAAAAGGGTATGTCACGACAAACAATAAAAGGAATTCAAAAAATTCCTAAGTGTGAAAGTTTAAGTACTGAAAGTTAGTATTGGACATCGCTATCTGATTGAACCTTTCTTAGACTATACTCATCAAAAATATGTTGTTAAGTATTTAGCTTAGATTGTAAATTTTTTCTTAAGTCTAGATTAAATTTTTGGTCAAAATTTTATTTTACTTTATTTTATTTTATTTTATTTTATTTTTACCTTAGTTTATTTTATTTTATTTTAGTTTAGTTTAATTTTTACTTAGGTAAAAGGTCAAAAGTTACTGAGGGTGCATTCAAAGTTGAATAAAATAAACATTGCGTGAAATATCTGTTGCTTAGGGAAAAAGAGTTGGCATAGTTTATCTGGTTACACAATACCGTAGAAAAAAGTTGGAAAAGTTGAAGTTATTTTCAAAATTTTCGAAATTTTTCTAAGTGTTTGGTAGTTTCGAATCTAGGACAGACTCGAAGTGGTAAGACTTCGAATCTGTCAGTAGATTCGAATAGGGACTTAGACTCAAAGGTTGGTAGTATATATAGGTCAATAGTGAAGTCATTTATTACTTTACTGTTGTCGAATCTATACTCTCGAATCTATTCAGGCGATTTCGAATCTATTTTCTCGAGTCTACCGTATTTCACATAAACGACATTTCATCGAGTCTAAAGCTATTGTGTTCGATTCTACACTCATATCTAGGTATAATCAACCGGATTGTACAAGATTTTGGTAGTTTTATACACAATTTTGGGCTTAAACATCACATTTTGAAGTTTTATAGGTCAAAATAGAGTTTTTGCTAAATAACTAAGTTAGGACCTATAAAATATCAAATTGACAGCATAAATCTATAATTAGAACCTAGTTGAACTAATGTATGTGATTTGCTGAGTTCAAAATGGTTAAAATTTTGGGTTTTTGTTGAAACAATGGCCGACGGGGTTTCGAGTCTGTTCATGGACTTTCGAATCTGTTCATTGGTTTCTCGAATCTATCATTAGATTCGAGATGACCATGATATTCGAATCTGTCCATTAGACTCGAATAGGGACTCTTCGAATCTGTCCATTAGACTCGAATAGGGACTCTTCGAATCTGTCCATTACATTCGGGACACTTCGAATCTGTTACCTTCGAATCTGTACTTTATTTACTTTGTTGAATTTAAATTTTATTAAACTTGTGGAAATTTAAGTGTGTTGGATTTGGTACTTAATCGAGTACAAAATAAAACAAATTTTGAATTTAAACAAGTTTATTGATTTTTAATAATTCTAACAGTTTTATATATTGTGCAGATATGGCGCTTCGTGCTTTTGTTCCTAAGCATAATATGGTACTTAATCCAGCTCATAACATCCCTGAAGCGCAGGGATTTCGAGAAGTTTTAGATTTTCTAGCAGAGTCTAGGATCAGCTATGCATTATATCAAAATATTCCGATTGTGATTTCATATGTGCGTCAATTTTACGATCATTTACAGGTGGACTGTACTGTCACCCCGACAGTTTTAAGAACCAGAATTGCTGGTCAACCTCTGGTTTTCTCAGCAGATATTTTGCGTCAAGTACTGCAGTTGGGTTCACAAGAACAAGAAGACGGGCCTATAGACTTTCCATTAAGTATTAGGCAAGCAGCGTTTTTGCGAATGGGCTATAGTTTGGACGTTACAAAATCATCTTATATGAAAAGCGGGTTGATAGGGCAGTGGCGATTTTTGGTCCACGTGTTCATGGTTTGTTTTGCGCCTAAGAAGGCTGGATTTGATTACATCGTCTCAAAGATTCAATCTGGGGTGATTGCCATGGTGTACAATAAGAAATTCAGCTTCTCACAGTTGTTTTTCTCGGAATTCATCCATCAAATCACTGCTCCTGAGAGAGAAAGATTCCTTCTGTATCCTAGGTTTGTAATGATGTTGATAAGGCACTTCTTGCCTGATTTACCACAAACAGATGATGCATTGAGCGTGAATATTATGGATAAGCGCATCTACTCTGACTGTTCCTCACATCGGGGAAGGTTGGCTGTTCCAATTGAGCGTCCGTTGTTTGGAGTTGTTTTAGACAGGAACTTTGTGGCACCAGATAATGCCAACTGGGCAGGTGAAGTAGAAGTTCAGCCTCGACAGCAACAACAACAACCGCAACAACAACAGCAACGTCCACGTGATCCAAGGCGAAGACAAAGAGCTACTGCGAGTCAGATTCAGGCATCAAGGCCTTCCATAAGTCAACAGCCAGAGGTACAGGAAGCAGGGCCCTCAAGTGCCGTTCCAGAACCCGAGCAAATCGCCCAAACTTTGGAAGAAATCTGGGCGTCTGGACCTCATGCCAATGAGGAAATAACTGCAGAGTTAGTTGATCAGTTATTACAGCCTCCGGAAGGAGCAGAAGATGTGTTTAGGCAAGTTGAGGAATATGAACCTGAGCAAACTGGTACTGACTTGTCATCTTCAGCAACTGAGTCAGAAGAGATGGAGGAGATAGAAGTTGAAGCTCCAGAGTCAATGTCTGCCGTTCCTGAAGTTCAAATTGGAACTTATGGTTCGCGACTGATTATAAATGAAGGTGGTTCTAGGAGGCGATTGGACAGGGAATTGGAGGAGTCTGATTTCGAAGAAGACGAAGTTTCTCAACTTGTGACGAGGCAACGGGCCAAACGTCACAGGTTCATGCAAGGATCCTCTTCAGTCTCCGCAGAACAACCAGAAACTTCTCAACCTCAAAACCCTCAACCTCAAGAATCTCAAACCACCATTCCACCACCACCACCTCGCGATGAACCATATATTCCATCGCCAATACTTCCAACTCCGTTACAGTCAATTCCATCAACCTCATCCTCATACGCTGACAATCAAAGATTTTTGCGCTTAAAAGATAGAGTTGACTTCCAGGAAATCCAAATCTTTGGGCTAACAACAGCAATCGGTGAGCTTCAGAAGCATAACGCAGATATCGATAAGGAGAATGCCGATTTGAAGAAGATTGTGGAAAAGGTCCAGGAAGAAAACACAGAGTTAAAAACATTTGTTTGTGATCAGTCAGCCGAGATAAGGTCGATGCGCTCCCTAATTGAGCAGTTAATGAAAAATTTACAGGCTCAGGGGGAGACGTCGTGCCGTGATCAGGAAGTACAGAGGCCGAGAGATGATGATGATGAAGACAACCAAGGCAATGATCCCAGCCCTAAAAGTCAGAATGAGCCAGTAGATTTTTCTGCTGCTCAGACTGCTCAATCTGAGGGGGAGCCTAGTCCAGGGGGAGAAGTAGGAGGAACAGGAGGAGAAGCAGGTTCTTCAAGGACTTTAGATAGCGACATGATAGATGCGCTGAAAGATATTGAAGAAGAGCTAATGGAATTTGATTTTGAAGATGATATTGAAGAATTAGAAGAAGGTGAATTCATTCCAGATGACGTAGTCGACTGGAAATCGGATGATGAGGTGCTAGATGATGAAGACGATCATGTTGATGAAGTAATAATCAATTCACAACCAGTCACTGAATTGTATGAGAGCCAAAATCATAATGTGATTGATATTGATTACATCAAGGTAGCCTCAGTTGAAGATAAAGAACTTGAAGAGGCTGAGAAAGAGCCATCTAGAGCTGATCTGATCAATCTTTGGTTCAAGAAGGAAGAAAAGAAAGATCAGCTGAAGATGAAGAAGAAGATGAGAAATCCAAGTGCTGGAAACTTCTCAGGAGGGATTATTAGCTGGTTCTTTGACAGAGAACTGCAGCTGTTTATTTTGAAAAGAAGAGATGGACTTCAATACATGAGGCGGACACTGAAAGCGTTTAATTCATTGCCCAAGATTGAAGTTAAAGAGTTAGCCTGGAAGGAGCTGATCAATATTGGAGATGATCCCTACGCGAACGTAATTGAAAGAATTATAAGGAAAGAAGGGCGATCAGGCAAATTTGAGCAACTCAAGCCAAGGACCGGAAAGAGGGTCGAGGATGGATCAAGGATAGATCCTCATACTGGAAGGCCTTGGGCAAGAATGATTTATAAGCCAGTCAAATGCTTGAAAAAAGTGCCAATAAAACCAATGCCACAGAACGTGTTGAGCAACATGAAGTGGTGGTACCTAGAGATTGACACTGCTGAAGCTATCATGGAAGATCAAGACGAGCAGGTCATTTTGAAGGTATATGATCCACTGCATTTGATAAACCTATCGAAGGACGACCTGAAGAAGCTTCATGATCAGCCTATTTTCTTTACTGAACCATGGAGATCTGAAGCCAGGAAGTTCCAAAAGGTAGTTAAAGTTTGTATAGATGCTGGATTATATGCAGGTAGTAATATATATAGCTCTAGTACTTAAATTTGATGTAATGTAATTAATTAGAAGCTATCGTCAAGGGGGAGTCTGTTGGTACACCCTGTGTGACGATAGCAGTCTAATCGATTTGCGTTATGGTTTAAGTAATATTCTGAGTATTAACAAGTATTTTGATATATATGTTTAATCTGTGTTTGTCTGTTATTGATTGTGTGTTTGAACTTGATGTAACGTATTACAAGAAGTTCAAACATAAAGATCAAAGATTAACTCAAGCATTAGTTAAAACATAAGTTTCATCACTTAAGTGTTTAAGTGTATTGGCTAGATTCGAATAGCTAAAAGGATACATTCGAATCTGTGATAGATTCGAATGAGTCCTTAGATTCGGGATTGATATTTGCGTGGATTGAAGCATTCGGTTAGCGGCAATCGTTGGTTTTTCCTCACTTTTTGCAAGATTTCGGTACTTTCGTTCCTTTTTCTTTTGTATTTCATAATGAATGCAATTAAGTTTTGTTTATTTTCTATTTTTATTATGGATCGTGAGTAGTTTATTGTTCACCTTCTTGGGATAACGAATTCTATGTATTAGTTGGTATATTATTGGATTGATTGATGGGTTTTGGTTTATATTTGTCGGATTGTTGATTATTTCATGTTTTCTTGTTAGAAATCAGATTTTTATTTATCTTTTAACATTGTTTTGCAATAATAAAGTGTTAATTAAATCTGCGTTTTTAAGAAGAATGATGCTTTGAATGAAAATTTAATAGTCAATTATCTCTTCTAGGCATTGTATTGCGATAATGATTTGATAGTTGATTGTTAAACTAGAATTTTATGTGTTTTTTTAATTCATATGCATTGTGTTGCGATAACAGGGTTGACAAATCGTAAAGTTTGATTTTTAAAGTAACGAAGTTAATTTGTTGGATTTCGGTATTAATCGATTATCTTTAGGCATTGTGTTGCGATTATAAGATTTATTGGTTAATACTGGAGTTTCGATGAGTTGCTTTGTTTTCATCACGTGGTTATAAAGATTAAATATTTTAACTTGAAGTGATTAATTAATCGGTAAAGTAAACCAAAATCCGGGCTTAATTGAATTTATAATTGGTTATCAACCGATTTGTTTTTAGTCAGTCAATTCAATCCATCGCCAATTAATCGTAGTTTTCTAATACCAAGTGGGTGACACTTTCGTAATATAAGAGTTTCGTAATTTTATTTTATTATCGTTCTTTACTTGCTTAAGTCAAGTTTGCTTTGATTCTGCTTTTGTTAGTTTGGTTCGTATTATATAGTAATCATTACTTGTTGCGTCCGTTAGTTAAGTTTAATTAGTGTTTGCCGGTATTAGTTTTTATTTAATTTGAGAAACCCAAAAAAAGAGTAGATTAACTTTATTCTTGTGTTACTTACTTTAATTTAGTTCATTAGTTAATTATTTTTATTGTCTTAGTTGTTAATTCCATCAAAAAAAGTCCGAAATAGCTAAATATTGGTTTAGGTTGTAGTATTGGAGTCTCCAATCTTTATTCCGTTCCCTGAGTTCGATAAATCCTGGGTGATTCTTAAAGCTATATTACATACGATTGGTACACTGCCAGTTGTGTAATTTATACTTTGGGATCGTTTAGACATTAAAACTTGAGGTGTGTTTTGCACGCGTCAAGTTTTTGGCGCCATTGACGGGGAACGGTGTGAGCTTTAAGAATCAACCAACACCGGTAGTTTAGCTGATCCTTTTAAGTGGCAATCCCCCTGAAAAGTTAAATTTTCTATCTGTTTTTGTTTTTCTTTAAAGGGTGTTCGGTGTATGAGTCGTCGTAATCCTAATATTGTCAGTCCATACTCGGAACCTGAGCGAGCATTCCGTAGTCGTCTTCGTGAACAATCGCACCCTTTAGTTGAGGGACTCTCCAATCTATCTGATTCTACTGACCACACTGTTCCTCATCCGGTGGAGGAAGGTCACGTAGACATTTGTGTTCAGGTACCTCCGATTTCTAGTCCTTCATCTTCTGTTTCTTCATCTTCTTCTGAGTCCTCATCTTTCACAATGGGAGACCGGAGGACAATGCTTGAGCTTAACCAACCTGTCACCGATGACTCGAAAGGTGCGATAGTTATTCCAGGGTTTGATGCCATTAACTTTGAGCTAAAGTCGAGTCTGATCGCTTTAGTTCAGAATAACGCGCAGTTCTGCGGTCTATCCTTTGAGGATCCATATTCCCACCTGAAGAAATTCAGGAAAGCATGCGGTGGGTATATAGCAAATCAAGTTCCGAGGGAGGTAATTCGACTGATGCTTTTTCCTTACTCTCTTTCAGGACGTGCCATGATGTGGTATAAGTCTTTTCCCTCGAACTCGATTCGTACTTGGGACGATATGGAATCCAAGTTTCTCCTCAAGTTCTGCCCTCCTTCTCGGACTACTAAGCTTATGACTGACATTCTCTCATTTAAGCAGAAACCTGATGAGTCTTTGTATGATGCATGGGAGAGATATAAGGAGTCCATCATGAAATGCCCAAATCATAACATGACATTTAATCACCGTGTCAAGGTATTCTATGAGAATGTTCACCCCATGTATCACTCACTGATTGACTCAGCTTGTAATGGGTCAGTATATAAGAGGACACCTGAAGAGGCTTTTGACAATTTTGATGACCTGGTTTTAAGCCAAACTCAGACACCGAGTGAATATTTTGGTTGGGGAGCTTCTGATTCAAAGCAAGCTGCTGCTATAGCTGCCCTCACAACTAAGATTGATCTCCTCATGCAGACTAGTCAGCCACAGTCATCCCCAGTTGCTGTACACGCAGTACCACACGGATGTGAGCACTGTGGTGGACCGCATTCCGGCTATGAGTGCCAAGCTAGCTTTTCCTATCCAAATCAGGAGGAGGTATATTACTCGTCAGGAGATTATGGCGGAGGCATGGCTAGATATGCCCAACCTACTCTGAATTTTTCTCGAGCTCAGAACCAACCACCTCCTGGTTTTGCTCATCCTCGTCCTCAGGTGATGCAGAGAGCCCAATTTAACCCTCACCAATGGTATAACCAGGGATATCTGTTAGGCACAAAAAGGCCTCAGTCAAACCTGTTCTGCATCTAAGGGGGAGATTCTTAATCAAACTTGTTGATGCATTTGAAGGAAGAATTTAAGGCCTGTTATATGCCTTATTGAAACCTGAAAATGATTTGCAATATCAGTCCAAAGCTGTTCTATATGTTGCATGTGTTGCAACAAAGACAGATTGTCCAAGCTGTTCAGTCTGCTAAACAGGCTGGACATAAACTGTCTACGCTGCTCTACACTGGCAAGCAGCTTGGGCAGTTTACAAGTGTTCTGTTCTTTGTGAACAGGTTAAGCACTTTATGAAATATGTTTCCAAGTCCTCATGTATTGTTTTTGACTACAAGATCAGTTTACAAAGTCGAAGACAAGGTGGAAAACAGAACTGCTCAGCTTGCCCACGCTGTTCTGTTACATGAAGACAAAAGGATATTTGAAAAGGGTGACAGACCTTTTCTTATATCAAAATAGGCTTAACAAAGGAAGAAAGACACAAAGTTGACATTCCTTATTTAGTTAAAGGCAATACAACAGTAGACAAAGTGAAAAGGCAAAAGTTCTGCCCACATGAAGACAAGTCTGCTTTTCATAAAGTGCAGAAAAGTTTATGTTGTCTTTTCAACAAGACTTTCCCTTTTTTTCTTTCGTGCAATGAAGAAGCTTCACTTAGATCCTCTGAGTGAGTATAAAGAGAAACTTCCAAGGATTGAAAGATCAAGCCAAAAAGCTAAGTGCTGAAACCAAGAGTGAACGTGCATTCAAGTGTGTCTTTCATGCATGCAAGTCTGCTTGAATAAAACAGTGTTTGGTGTCTAAGCTGTTCTTGTTCAAGTTGTTCCTCCGAGTCTTGTAAACACTATGAGTGATTCTTAGTGAGTGTATTCATTGTAACTAGTTTCAGTCTGTCTTAGACTAGTTAAACATACTGTTGTATCTGTCATCTCAGCTAGAACCTTTCCGCATTCAAGCTCGTTTGTAATTAACATTTGTTGATAATACATACAAACATTGAGAAAATTGTGTGTAGTTTTTAAATACCTGTATTCACCCCCCCTCTATAGCCTAAATCTATATACTTGGGATATCTTTTGGGACCTACAACTAGTATCAGAGCGGTTTAGAGCGTGTGTCATTCTAGATCTCTCATTCTCCCAAAGTTTGCATGGACAACAGTGCTGCAAGTTCCTCATACTATGACAATGGCTCAATGGGCAAACCTCCAAAGTTCAATCATCAGAACTTTTCTTGTTGGAAGTGCAGAATGATGCTCTACTTAGAGAATCTGGATGTGCAACATCTAGAGATTGTAATGGACGGTCCGTGCCAACATCTGTTACAACCATAACTCCTGCTGTTGAAGGAGCTGCTCCTGAAATCAGAACATTTGAGAAAGCAAAAGCTCAATGGTCTGATGAAGACAAAAGACTGGTGGCTCTTGATGCAAAGGCCAGAAACAACCTGGTCATTTCTCTACCTGATGATGTGTTCAAACAGGTTGAGAAAATGAAGACTGCAAAGGAGATGTGGGATACTTTGTGTACCGTCTATGATGGACCCACAATCACACTTGACAACAGGATTAATAATCTTGTTAGACAGTATGAACTCTTCTTTGCAAAACCAAAGGAGACTCTCACCGAAACTTACACCAGGTTTACTACCCTTGTAAATGATCTCAAAGCTGTTGGGATCACCAAGGACAGCTTGACTTTGGTAAACAAATTCTTAGACGTCCTGCCTGAAGAATGGAATTATTTTTCTACAATCTTAAGAAATTCAGGTACCATCAGAAGTATGGATCTTGTTAACCTGTATGGTTCCTTACTGAATGATGAGCAGTCAAGGCAACAGAAGAGAAATGTCTTGGAAATATCTAAGAAAGGTGCAGCCTTTGTGGCCAGTGTGAGACAACCTGTAAATCAAGTGAGTGATGTGTTCACTCAACCTGATCAACAGGCTGATGATAAGGAGGAAATGTCTGATGAGGAAGACAATGCAGATATTGCTGAACTGGATGATGAGCAAATGATAGCCATGCTTGTCAAAAGGTTCAACAAGAAAAGGTTTGGAAGAAACATGCTGCAGGGAAGCTCAAATGCTGTTAAAAAGAAGGCATTTGATAAGACTAAAGCTGAGTGCTTTAAATGTGGCAAACCTAGCCACATAGCTGCTGACTGGGTGTCAAAAGCTGTTGGTCAGTCATCCAAACCACACAAGACAAACAGGGATGATGGCTATAGAGTTAAGTACCTTATGGCTATGGCTAAGCTGAGGAAGTTGGAAAACTCAGTGGTTTCCAACCGGCAAAAGGGACTTATGGTAGAGACTTGTGACTGGGAGGAGTCTGATTCATCATCTGATGAAGAAGACAATCACTGTCTGATGGCCAACACTGATGTCCCATCAACAAGCAACTTCAAACAGGATCTGGCTGAAGCTGAAGCTTTTAGCAGCTTGGAGAACTGGAACCCTACAATGATGTATAAGGTACACAATTTTATGGATTACAGTTCTGAAGAAAAAGTTAAAATGTTTGAATATATACTTGTTGATCTGAAAGCTGCTGTTGAGAAGCATACTGTTTTATTATTTGAAATCTCTAAGCTTAAAACTGATCTTGAAACAAAATCCAGTAAACTGGACAGTTTCTATAAGTTGGAAACTGAGCTTGATGAATTAAAACACATCAATTCCATTTTACTGGAAGAAAAGAGAGAAACAGATATAAAACATGCTAAGCTTCAAAAGATAGTTGACTCTTGGTGCCAATCTGCACAAAAAGTCAGCCACTGCATAAGTCAGCAGATTCCTGCACAAATCCAAGCCTATCTTGGAGGGAATCTTGACACAGCAGCTTCCATTTTTGAGGTTAATAATTTGAAAGAAGACTTGTCCACTCTTGGTGAGCTTCCAAACACTTTTATTCAAAAAGTGAATGGTAAATTAATCTCAACAAACAGGTTTGTCAGGCCTCAAAACACTGACAGCTCGTGTGAACCTAGCTCAAAAGCTGTTGATGAAATAAGTTTTCAATCAAATAAGCTTGCTAAGTGCTCTGCTGATTCACACAAGCAAAAGAAAGGAAAGCATGTCCAAACTGCAGTTGTGGACACCAAACATGTTGACAAAACAGGATTTGGGTCTAAAGCTGATGTAAAAAGGCATACTAATCCTTTTAATGCTGAACATTTTGAAAATAAGTTTTCAAAAGGTAAGCAGTCTGCCTTTAACAAGGGTAAGTCTCATGTTGAAGGCAAACCTGCTGTGATTTCAAATAAGTTTTCTAATCATAGTGGTAAACTGGTTTTAAATGAGAATAAGTCTTTCAAAACCAGAAATAATGATTATGTTGATAGGTAACATCAATCACATCTCAGGAAGGACAAAGGCAAAGCCATTGCTCAGGCTGAGAGATCTGGGAATAAGTTTCCTAAACCTGTGGAAATTCAAAAGCCAACTAAGCTTCCTATCTTTGACATCTATCCTCCTAAAAAGAGGAAAGAAGAGACAGGCAAAGCTGTTACTATTGAACTTTCCACTCAAGCTGTTGATTCATCAAATAGTAATAAGTTTGCGAAATCTACTGGTAAAGTCAACAGAAATAACTCAGAATGTGGTTCTGAAAGGTCTTCTTCCAAAAATGCTAAAAGAAGAAAATGTTATAAATGTGGAATGAAGACACATCTGGCCAAAGATTGTCCTGAAACTGAGGACACGAGGCCTGCTGACTCTGATGGTTCCCTCACAGCTAACATAAACAGTGTTGGAAACATCTTAGTCAATGAAAGTGGTATCCAAATTGATACCATTCAAATAGGGAATATTAGTGTTGATATCACAAGTCCATCAACAAATGTTGATGAAGTAGGAGAACTCATCTCTGTGATGAGTTCCCCTAAAAATGACTAATATTCTTCTTGTCACTCTGCAGGAAAAACAACCATCCCGGGTTTGGTACTTGGACAGTGGCTGCTCAGGGCACATGACAGGTTGTAAGGACCTGCTGAGTGATCTCAGGCCTGAAAAAGGGCCAAAAGTCACATTTGGTGACAATGTACAGGGATCCACTGAGGGATATGGAACTCTTAAAGCTGGTGCTGCAGTGTTCAAAAGAGTAGCCTATGTGGTTGGACTAAAACATAACCTTGTTAGCATAAGTCAACTGTGTGATGCTGGCTATAAGGTTAACTTTGATGAGCACCTGGATTACATATTGGATCCCCAAGGCAAAGTTGTGCTGTGTGCTCAACGAAAGAAAGGTGTATATGTTGTGGACATGCAATCTGCTGATCCCACAACTGAAACCTGTTTTCTCACAAGAACAAATGCAGACTTAAACTTGTTATGGCACAAAAGGCTGTCACACCTGAACTTCAAGAACATCAACAAACTCTGTAAGAAAGAGTTGGTGACAGGTTTGCCTTCTATGACCTTTGTTAAGGATAAACTCTGCACAGTTTGTGAGAAAGGCAAGCAGAGGAAATCATCATTTAAATCCAAACATAACTTTTCTAATTGATACTCCTCTCTTCTTAATCCATATGGACTTGTTTGGACATGTTAATGTCCCAAGTCTAGGAGGAAGAAGATACACTCTAGTAATGGTTGATGAGTTCTCCAGGTACACATGGGTTATCTTCTTGAAGAGCAAAGGAGAGGCTACTAGAGAAATTATTGGATTTGTGAAAAAGATGGAAATGCTGAACTCTGCCCAAGTGAAGCAGCTTAGAAGTGATCATGGTACTGAATTCAGAAACAGTACTCTTGAAGACTTCTTTGAAGAGAAATGAATCACTCAAAACTTTTCAGCTGTAAGAACTCCACAACAAAATGGAGTTGCTGAAAGGAGGAACAGAACTCTCATTGAAGCTGCTAGAACCATGTTGTGTGCATCTGGTTTACCTTCATCATTCTGGGCTGAAGCTGTTAACACTGCCTGCTTCACCCAAAACAGATCCTTAGTGGTAAAAAGGTTCAACAAGACTCCTTATGAGCTGCTCAAAGGGAGGAAGCCAAATGTCAGTTACTTCCATGTGTTTGGGTGTCCCTGCTTCATTCTGAATCAAAGGGACCAAATGGCAAAGTTTGAACCAAAAGCTGATGAAGGTGTGTTTGTTGGCTACTCTGCTATCTCCAAAGCCTATAGAGTGTACAACAACAAAAGAAAGGTGATAGATGAATCTATCAATGTCACCTTTGAAGAGTCCAAGAATGCTTCCACCAAAGCTGTTCCTGAATCAGTTTCAGGAGAATTAAACTTTGATGATCTTATGCATTCAAACAGTGAAGAGGACTCAAAAGCTTCCACTACATCCAATGTGGAACCTGTTAATCATGATGGGCATGATGATGATTATGTCAATACACCCTGTGTGAATAAGTGTACTGACTTAATCATAACTGCATGTTCTGAACCTATCAATGCTGATTTTCCTGGTTCATCTGCTGATATGTTCAACAGTGGTCAGTCATGCTCAACAAGTGAGCAGGCTCAAGACAACAGTGTGTCTGAAAATCTTGAGAGCTGTTCAACAGGACCTGCTGAAACTGCTGATAACTCACGAGAATCCTCATTGAAGAATGATCCTAAGTGGATCAGATGTCACCCCAATGATCAAATAATTGGTGACATCAGCAAAGGGATACAGACAAGGTGGGACAGCTTAGGGAACTTCTGTATGTTCTCTAGTTTTGTTTCATTAATGGAGCCAAAGAAGGTGGATGAAGCACTAAAAGATGCCAATTGGATCACTGTCATGCAAGAAGAACTAAATCAGTTTGAGAGAAACAAGGTATGGAAGCTGGTCCCTGCTCCTAAAGGTAAAACTATAATTGACACTAAATGGGTTTTTAGGAATAAAATGGATGAGCAAGGTCATGTCATTAGAAATAAGGCAAGACTGGTTGCTCAGGGTTATAGACAGGAGGTAGGAATTGACTATGATGAGACATTTGCTCCTGTGGCTAGGCTAGAAGCAATTCGTTTGTATCTAGCCTACGATGCTCATAAGAGCATTAAGGTATTTCAAATGGATGTGAAGAGTGCATTTTTGAATGGGAAGCTGCAAGAAGAAGTTTATGTCAAGCAGCCTCCAGGTTTTGAAAATGAACAACATCCTGGTTTTGTCTATAAGTTGGACAAAGCACTCTATGGTCTCAAACAAGCCCCTAGAGCCTGGTATGACACTCTTACTGAATTCCTTATGAGCAATGGGTATTCCAGAGGTAAAGAGGATACCACACTGTTCATAAAGAAGGTGAAATCTGATATTAGGCTTGTTCAAATTTATGTGGATGATATAATATTTGGTTCTACCAATGAGCAGTTATGCAAGAATTTTTCATTACTCATGAAATCCAAATATGAAATGAGTATGATGGGAGAACTTACTTTCTTTTTAGGATTATAGGTTAAACAAACCTCAACTGGAATTTTTATAAATCAAAGAAAGTATACCTTAGATCTCTTGAAAAAGTTTAAATATGATCAAAGTTCTCCTATTAAAACCCCAATGGCAACCAATGTAAAATTGGATGCTGATGCCAGTGGCAAAGCTGTTTCAGTAACAGCTTACAGAGGTATGATTGGGAGCTTGTTATATTTAACTGCTAGTAGACCTGATATTATGTTTCCCACCTGTTTGTGTGCTAGGTTCCAAGCTGATCCAAAGGAATCTCATCTAGCTGCTGTTAAAAGAATCTTCGGATACCTGAAGGGCACATCAGGTTTGGGTCTTTGGTATCCCAAAGACTCAAGTCTTGAACTAAGAGGTTATTCAGATTCTGATTTTGCAGGATGCAGGCTAGATAGGAAAAGCACAACAGGTGGATGTCAACTCCTTGGTGGTAAGTTGATAAGTTGGTGTAGCAAGAAGCAGAATTCAGTGTCTACTTCTACTCCTGAAGCTGAGTAGATTGCTGCTGGAAGCTGCTGTTGGCAGATTCTGTGGATGCAGCATCAGCTTGAGGACTATGGGCTTGTGTATAGGAAAACTCCTATTCTGTGTGACAAGACAAGTGCCATATCCATTTCCAACAATCCAGTATTTCATTCAAGAACAAAGCATATTGAAGTCAGACATCACTTCATCAGGGATCACATTCAGAAAGGTAATGTGGAGGTAAGTTTTATTTCCACAAATGAACAACTTGCAGACATTTTCACCAAACCTCTTGATGAAACCAGGTTTAATTACTTGTCAGCAGGCTGCACATGTTAAAAAAAAGTAACTAAGTGTCCTCAAAAGTCTAAGACTTTGTATGTCTCACACTGCTCAAGTTTCTCAGAACAGCTTAGACAGAACAGGCTAAGCATGTTCTGTACTTAGCCATTTTTCTAAAATTCTTGAACAGCTTGAACATACAACCGGCTGAACAATACTATTTTACTTGTCCAGCCTGCTCTGATGGTCCATTCTCCACCCTGCTCACTCTTTCACACTGATCTACAAGACATTGTCTTGTAACCTGTTCAGCTATTGAACACAACGTGATCTTAAATTAGAACACAGGTTGACTGCACAATGTGAAGAGTGAACAGCTTTAAGAATGAACAGCCTGTGATGAACTTACTCATCACAGGTTTGACCAACAGCTAGACCAATAGTTTTTAATTACCTTTCTTCATAATTAGGTTACTTAATTTCTGTTTTTATTTAACTTAATTACTGCGGATAATGTTGGTTACGTGTGCTAGTGATTAAAAAGGGCTCAAGTGGTCTGACAAACGGTCTGACATGGACAACCGTTCCGTTTTCCGTTAACGACCTTTTCAAATCAACCGCCCAAATATTTCTCTCTCATACCCACTCACATTCAAATCCTATAAATACCTCATACTGTTTCATCTTTGTCTTCCTCACTACTACAATAAACCTCCTAAGAACCCTAAAAATTGACTAAGTGTCTTGTGCTTCTGCTTCTCTCACTACTCTCAAAATGGCTCACAGAAACAACCCTTTTCTACCAGTATTTGTTGGTGATGATGTGCAGAAACACTCATCAGTCACTACAATGCTAACCATCAAACCCACTAACTTCATTGCCAACCTCACAATCCCCAAAAACTATGTGGGGAAAGGTTATGACTAAATGGTGGAGTTTTTGACAGTTCATCCGTTGAACTACGCCATGACTGCTACTCCTGGAGTTCTGTACCAGGTTATGGTATACGAGTTTTGGTACACTTATGCCTACAACCCAAACACCAAAGTCATAAAGGGGACTATTCTCAATGGGACTCAGACCATTGAGACCACTACTGATCTTCTCAGGGAGGTTCTTCATCTGCCAACTGCTGATTCATATGACATGCCTCAACCTGAGAATGACCAAATGGGCAATTTGCTACGCTTCTGTGGTGTAGCAGAACCCAAAATCGGAGCTACGTTGTTCAGGAAGGATCTGTCTCCTACCTACAGTTTTCTCTTTGCCTCAGTGGTGATGTGCTTCAGCAGCAAAGTTGGTTCATTTGACCAACTGAGCCGTGATGAAATCCCAATAGTCCTACAGCTGGTGGATGGGACTACAATGGATATGGCTAAGTGGATTTTCCTGAACTTGAGGAACCTGGTGCAGCAAGAGACACGACCAGCTGCTGTTCGATACCCCAGGTTTCTGAGCCTCATCTTCAGGCACATTCGTGGTGAGCACTTGTACAACTCTCAACCTTTACTTCATACTGCTGCCTTCCCTGTAATAGGGAATAGAGTTTTCTACACTGCTGTTCTTCCAAATGAGCCTCCTCTGTCAACACCAATGAGGAGGTTGTTAGGATTGGTGGAAGGACCCTCTGATGTGAGGGTGGATCCAGAAGCTGCTCCCAAGAGAAAATCCAAAGCCAGGTCCAAACTTGTTAAAAGGACCATGGCAACCACTGAAGTTGGGCCTGTCCCCAAAAAGGCCAAAACAACTCAGTCTGAGTCTGCACCTTTAGCCTCTGTGGCTGAGGGAGAGCAGGCTCCTCACCCTGGTTCATCTGTTGAACCTGAAGCCTTTGTGGCTGGTCCCTCTGTGGCACCTGAGACCATGGAACAGGCCAACCCAACTGTTCCTGACCCAGTCTCACACCCTGTCCATACAGATCCTATAACCTCTCCACAATCACCCACTTCATCCATCCAATACCAACGCAAATCTCTAGCCAAAAGAAAATCAGCCCAAACAACCAGCTCCTCTGTTCCCTCTCAACAGGGTTCCGTTGTAAGAGAAGCCACCCCTGCTGCCTCTCCTATTTTGGGAGAAGGTTCAGCACAATTGGAGCCTACTTCACTCCAACCTGAGTCCACCCAGAGTCAGCCTAGACCCTCTGGTTCCTCCCAACAGGAACCAGTTGTACAAACAGAGATAGCCACCTCAACTATACCAGCCTCCCAACAGGCTGAGAATATTGAAAGACAGGAGCCCTCTCCACTCCATACTGAGTCCACACTGTCCCCTCCTCAAACTTTCTTACACCCTGAGTCTGCACGAGGTGCCCACACTACTGGTATAGACCAACCAGCAGATCAGCCTCAATCTTCTGTTCCCTATGATACAGCTGTTCAACACCAAACAGCTGCTGAGGGACCAACAACACAAGCAGATGAACCTCAGGGAATATACCATCCCTTAGGTGAGGCTGACCCTTCTGTGCAAACTCCATCAGCAGGTTTCACCACTGCTGATGTTGAAATGCATATCCCATCTCCCCATGATGAGGTGCTTTAACACCAACGCACTGCAGAGGGAACACCCACTGGCCTTCATGAAGGTGTTGCAACACAAGCAGCATCTGAAAGGCCCACAACATCAACCCCTTCTCCTGATGATGCAGCTACAGCCACTGCTGAGGGACCCTTTGACCCCTCCAAGCTGGGCCACATTACTTTTGCCCAGGCTATGGAGCTTCTCTCAAATGTTCCTCTTCCCTCTCCATCACATCCTCAAACACCAGCCTCATCATCTTCTTCTCCATCAACCCAATCTAAATAGTCCACCCATACGCCTCCATCTCCTAAAGACCTGCCTTTGAAGGATCAGCTTTCTCTGCTGACCAACAAAGTTGGTTCTTTAGAAACCTCTATGTCCTCTCTACCCTCTCTTATTTCAGACTCTGTGTCTGAACAGCTTAAGGGATTCTTTGATCTGTTCAAGGATTCCATCCCTGCCACTCCACAAACTGATAATTCTCCACAGCTGCTTGTACTCACTGCACAGCTGCAAAATGTATCCACATCCCTCTCCTCAATTCTTTCACTACAACAGGACTCTGTGTCCTCAATGACAGCTATTTCTCAACAACTGTCATCTCTCCTAACTTCTTGCAATTCTACACTACCTGCTACTCTGGCCAGCTTGAACACACTCATTGGCTCCCTATCCAATTCTGTGTCATCAAACCTTGCTGATGTGCAAGATTCTCTAGAACTACATCTTGCACAGCTTCAAATTTGCTGTTCACAGCTTCTGATAGGGAAAACATTGTTAAGCAGACCTCCCTTGCTGATACCCAACCCTCTTCTCTTCAATCATGTCTTTCCCAGCTTGAAGAGGTGAAGGACAACTTGGCATAATTAGTGAATAGCCTTGTTGGCCCCAGGCCTGCTGCCAAAACTACTGGCAAGCCTGATGACTTCGTGTCTTCAGGCAGGCCAGGTGTTGAAGGTGCTGGTACATCTCCTTCAAAGGGGGAGAAGTCATCTGTCTCGAAGACTAAGTCTAAGAGGGAGAAAACTTCTTCTCCTAAGGAGAAATCAATGCCTGCGATACTCACTGGTCAACCAGCAGGAGCATCTGCAACAGGTTTAATGGAGGGTGCCTCCCACGTTGCTCAGCCTACTCAGGCTGAATCTCCAATCCCTGCTCGGTCTAAGGGGGAGGAATTTATTCCTGAGGGCAGGCCAAGCAACAGAAGGAGGCATCTGATTCTAGAAGAAGAAGAAGAGGAGGAGGAGGAAAGTCTTCAAGCTGCTGTCACTACAGCAGCTAAAGGAAAAGAAAAAGCAGCGATTGGTCCCCAACAGCAGAAAGTAGCAGAGATTAAATTTCACAAAGCCAGGGCCAAAGAAATGGGTCTTCCTATGCACAAATACTTTGAGTTTAGAGAAGAACAGCTTCAAGCCCTGGAAGCTCTAAGGAAAGAAGAAGAATCTGCCAAAGCTGCTAAATCTTTTGCACTTCAAGAGGCAAGGAAAGTTAAAATGTCCTCTCTGGTTGTGCAAAAGAAAATAATGGAAGCTGCTAAGGGATCAGCAGGAGAGAAGGAAGCAGAAAAAGAAAAGGGTGCTCTGGTCTTAGTGACCAAAACTCCAGTGCCTTCTGCAAGAGCTCAGTTTCACTTTGACAACCTGGAAAGAAGAAAATTTCAGGATGTTGCTGATAGAAGGCTTGCTAAGGAAGCAATTGTCTGTGCCCATATCAAGAAAAGGCAGTCAGTGGAAGTTGAAAATAACCAGAATGGGTGCAACAGGCCCAGAACCAGAAACATATGCCTACACTGATGTTGCACAGATGGGGTACAGAGAATGGATTGAGCTGGCAGTTGCCCAGAGCGAGTCTAAGTCAGAAACTGCTAAGACCATCAGGGCATATGTCAAGAAGCTGATGGAGAGAGTAAAGAATCTTGGCCTGATCTCCAAAGAAGTTAGTGAAGGTGTCTATGTGACACAACCAAAAATAAAGGCCAGGAGGACAAGGAAGGACACTAAGATGGAACAACTCCTCATCTTGATAGAACAAGGTGACTATGCTATTGAGATGAAAGGAGTTGATCACAGCCTGCCTAGTGGAATAGAGTTTGAAGATGGCAAGATCATTGAAGAGCCTGAGCTGGGGGCATTCTTTGTGGATCCCTTAACTCAGAAGAAATGGTTTCAGAGAGCATCAGATCTATACAAGGTGGATATGAGACAGCTTGTAGCATTCAGACTTGCAGTTTCATTCAGGCAGTCAAGCAGGTGGAGAGCAGCCATCTGGGATCAGCTCTGAGGCTGTTATGAGAGAGGTGAACTTGAAGATCCCAAGTTTTTGATCATAAGAAGTGAGATTGAAGAACTTGAGGATACAAGGGAGCAACTTGAGAAGATGTTTGAAGCTCCCCCTCCATTGTAGTGAAGTCCATCTACCATCTGGGTAGGTGAAGAATGGAAGCTGTCCATCAGTTGGACAGGCTTACCATTATCTACTCCCAGCAAAAACAGTCCAAAATCTAATGTACATTAGTTGTACTTTATTTACATAAGTTGTAATTTTTTTACATCAGTTGTAATATACATCAGTACATCAGTTGTACTTTTGTAAAAACATGTGTCGTTTTATGTAATCAAGAATCAGTGTATATATAAATTGATCTTTTACTTTACCTTGATGTTGTAATTTTATTTCAACAAATGTACTGTAAAAATATATAGTGATTTTTTGATAAGGCCAGCTTAGACTGGTTATTGCAAATAGGGGGAGATTGTTAGGCACAAAAAGGCCTCAGTCAAACCTGTTCTGCATCTAAGGGGGAGATTCTTAATCAAACCTGTTGATGCATTTGAAGGAAGAATTTAAGGCCTGTTATATGCCTTATTGAAACCAGAAAATGATTTGCAATATCAGTCCAAAGCTGTTCTATATGTTGCATGTGTTGCAACAAAGACAGTTTGTCCAACCTGTTCAGTCTGCTGAACAGGCTGGACATAAACTGTCTACGCTGCTCTACACTGGCAAGCAGCTTGGGCAGTTTACAAGTGTTCTGTTCTTTGTGAACAGAACCTGTTCTTTGTGAACAGGTTAAACACTTTATGGAATATGTTTCCAAGTCCTCATGTATTGTTTTTTACTATAAGATCAGTTTACAAAGTCGAAGACAAGGTGGAAAACAGAACTGCTCAGCCTGCCCACGCTGTTCTGTTACATGAAGACAAAAGGATATTTGAAAAGGGTGACAGACCTTTTCTTATATTAAAATAGGCCTTAACAAAGGAAGAAAGACACAAAGTTGACGTTCCTTATTTAGTTAAAGGCAATACAACGGTAGACAAAGTGAAAAGACAAAAGTTCTGCCCATATGAAGACAAGTCTGCTTTTCATAAAGTGCAGAAAAGTTTATGTTGTCTTTTCAACAAGACTTTCCCTTTTTTTTCTTTCGTCCAATGAAGAAGCTTGACTTAGATCATCTGAGTGAGTAGAAAAAGAAACTTCCAAGGATTGAAAGATCAAGCCAAAAAGCCAAGTGCTGAAACCAAGAGTGAACGTGCATTCAAGTGTGTCTTTCATGCATGCAAGTTTGCTTGAATAAAACAGTGCTTGGTGTCTAAGCTGTTCTTGTTCAAGCCGTTCCTTTGAGTCTTGTAAACACTGTGAGTGATTTTAGTGAGTGTATTCATTGTAACTAGTTTCAGTCTGTCTTAGACTAGTTAAACATACTGTTGTATCTGTCATCTCAGCTTGAACCTTTCCGCATTCAAGCTCGTTTGTAATTAACATTTGTTGATAATACATACAAACATTGAGAAAATTGTGTGTAGTTTTTAAATAGTTGTATTCACCCCCCCTCTACAGCCTAAAGCTATATACTTGGGATATCTTTTGGGACCTACAATATCATCAGGGACAATCTTCTTCTTTTTCTTAGTGTAAGTCTAATCCCAATCAGTTCCATAATGCTCACTTCCCTAATCAGAATCATCAGTCTCAGCCCGTGCAACCTGCAAAGTCTAACCTCGAGCAGATGTTGATGAAGTTTATCGCTAATCAAGAGGCATTGTCTAGAAATCAGCAGGCTACTATTCAGGCATTAAAGGGGGCGGTATTCAGCAATGCTTTAGCCGATCTAGGCTCTAGCATTAATGTTATAGCTCATGATATATTCCAACAGCTAGATTTGGGACCTCTTAGGACTTCTTTGGTAGCAGTGCAGCTAGCCGATAGCTCCTTGAGACAACCTGTAGGGATTTGTGAGGGAGTTAGATTGAAGGTTGATAAATTTTAGTTTATTGTTGATTTAGTGGTGCTAGACATGGATAGCTCGAGTGGCAATCCCCTCATTTTGGGTAGACCCTTTCTTACATCTGATAGAGCACTGATAGATGTCCTATCTATGGAATTGACTATTAGAGTGAGAGATGAGGATATTACATTATGTATGGCGAAAGCTTATCCGTTATATCCATTTCTGCCTGACTCACTTTTCTCCATATCTACTTATGCACCATGTGTTGAGTTAGATCCTATGCAGGGTGTTCATGCAACGAACGAGTTTGATGCTGATAGAGATTTGCGGGAGATTGCTTGCTTGCTTGGAGTAGATTAGCAGATGCACATTGATGAGAATGATATCCCAACTGACAAGGATATTTTCGCTTTGTTTGAAGCACCATCACCATCCGCTCCTTTTCATACTGATCATGGTAAGCTAGATATTCTTAAATCTGATTTCGTTGTTGTTTGTGATGGACAGGTACCTTCAAGCTCGGTCAAGAACAAAGAGAAGTCAAAGAAGCCAAGATAGCGGAAGAAGAAGGTAGAAAAGATCAAAGAGAAACCAACTTGTCAATATCCGAAGTTTAATTTTGATCACGAGGATCCGGTTGGTGAGTACATTGCTTTAGTAGGTATGAAAGGTTTGCGAGCTTGTTTCCCAGGTATGTTTTATCAATCTAAGGGCCATGTGGACGAGTCAAGCTAGAGACTCGTCAAAACAAGCGCTTTCGGGAGGCATCCTGTAGATACTTTCATTTGTATTTTAAGTTTTTATTTTATGTTTAGTTTGTTTTGCTTGATGTGTTGAGTTGTTAACTTAAAATTTGAAAGTTATATGCTTTAATAAGTAGCCCGTGCATTGAGTATATGTCTTAGGATTGCATGATTGATGCTAGTGGTCTTGTTTTGAAAGCTTATTTGCTTGTTCTAATTTCTTGTTTTATTTTATTTTATTTTTATTGCTTTGTGTGTGGTGTGCTTACTGTAATTATTTTCTTAGATGGTGTGTTTTTGAGTTCTTATAGTTTGGTGTGTTTCCATTTTTCTTTGTTTATTTTTTATATTTTTAATTAGGTATTTATGTTCTAGTCCGTGCATGCTCATGGTGTCACACATTATGCTTTATTCATGAAAAAGGGGGTGTCGTTGTCTTTAGAATATTTTGGTGTGCTGATATGTCATACGATCACATATGTTTGAAATGAGTGTGAGTGATGTGTTTGATGCGTGTTAAGACAACTTTATGTGTGTTAGAGTGTTATCAGTCTTGAACACCTGTTGATAGATGTCTTGTCATGACGAGCCATGGTAGAGATGCTCACTAGTAGTCAGTTCAGCCTCATCATTCAGACATGGTCATGCTTAACTGTATCAGGGGAGTTTTTTTTTGTTCCATTTATTATCTCCATTATTCCATGTTTTCTTGAATTGTTCATGCCAGTGAGGACACTGTCAATAATAAGTGTGGGGTGGGGGTATAAAAGGTTGATTTTAAGCTTTGCATGTTTTTAAATTAAGCTAATGCCTGTTTGTCTAAAGATAGGCCGATTTTCAAAATTTTCTCTCTATTTTTCCATGTGAGACTTGTAGTAATATTGTTCCATTTTCTATGCATGCGAAGCTGAGCAAATGACTTTGAGATTTTCTTTGTGACAATAGGGTGTTGATGTGCATGTTACGCTTCTTGACTAAAATTGCATGATTAAGCACAAAACAACCCTGTTCATCAGGGCCCATATATGTGTTCACAATTCTAGAAGAAAGTTTAGTTTTTGTTACAGTTATAGTCTAGGTACTAATGCAACCTAGTTCACTATAACTATGGCTCTGATACCAATCTGTCACACCCTGCTACCCCGGTTGGCAGCGAGGCGTGACGAGTGCGGAAGCGTAACCATAATCATAACGAACGACCACTATATGGACGTTTTCAAAAATACATTGATTTAACTTCAAATATAAATATTGTTTTACATAACCAAAATACAGCATAAGAAGTTCTTAAAATACCAAGATTTAAATACACAATTTTGTTTATCAGGAAAGATGCAAATAAATCTCTGAGTTTGAAAATGATGCGACTCCAACATGAACGAAAGCCTTGGAATGCTTCTGATAAATGCGCATGTCTTAATCACCTGAAAATACATGCTAAAATACGTCAACAAATTGTTGGTGAGCTCATAGGTTTACGCGAAAAGACCAATTGTATGGACATTATTAGATGAGTTGAATTTATAAATCATAAATTCCATGTATGTATTACATAAACCATCATGCAACCGAAGCTTAATTAAATGAGTTTGCCATGTGCAGTATTACCATACGTAATACCGTGTGTTGAATATATATGCATCCCGCCGTTAGTCGATTAAGACTAACCCGAATGGGGGACATGACTCCCGATAGATATATCCATAATATATTCGCGCTTGCAAATAAATGCAATTAACGGTTCATGATTTGAGGGCTGATGTATCCACATGTATAATACATATAAGAAATAAACAGTTTTGATGTCCATATGAAAATAGTGCATGTATTTCCACCCCAATAGATAGTGAAAATAGGGGCTATGAAGACTCACCGCATGTTGATGGCAAAATGATCGTAAAAACGACGATTTACGTTGTTGATGAGTGATGACACCGGACGTGTTTAACCAAGTAAGGGATTTAATAACTCCCATATATGATAATATGTATGTATAAATGTTGGTATCTTTTAAATCACCCAACATTACAAGTTTATAAATAAAACCCACCTTAAACGTCAAGTTTATATATATATATATATATATATATCTATATATATATGTATATGTATATGTATATGTATATGTATATGTATATGTATATATATATATATATGTATATGTATATGTATATGTATATATATATATATATATAGATATATATATGTATATGTATATGTATATATATATAATTTTCCAGCTTTTTGAAGTGTTTTCGGCCTACTTTGAGGCTATTTTTGACCAAGCTCCAAAAGGATTTAGGCTTTGGTTTTCTTGGACATTAAACTACTATGTACAAAGAATTTTAAAGTCAAGAACGGCCATATTTTGTGGTGTTTAAGTTAGGGAAAAAGCTCGCTAAAAACGCTATGTTGGCCATTTTTAAGCTGTCAAACTTCCGGGTTCTCAAATAATATCTGGGGGTTCTAAACTCCATAATATATTATGAAAACTTCCAAATTTTTAGTTAAAATATAGATCTAACGTTTGAGACAAGAATCAACTCATTTCGTTAAGTTATGAACTTAAAAAGGGCTTTCTCAGGTCGACCTTTCTTTAGGTTAAGTGGCGTGTAGCTAATCTCGCTTTAGTTATGATTTTTCAAAGTCGACGTAATATTTCTGCCGAAAATCCAGATTTCATAAACTTGAAATAACTTGTGATTCTTGTTGTTTATTCAAAAACCACTTGTATAAAAGGTTATAAAACACATTTATATAACTTGTTTTCATATATTTTTACTTACATAATGTGTTTATATATTTATAAACACATTTGAAGAAAACAAACTTAAAACAAAACTAGTGATTTATAAGCTTGAGTTTTTTATGAAACATGTTGTTGTTGGTGATTATATATATTATGCAAGACTATATCAATATAAATATAAGATGTAATAAGTTAGTATATACTTACCTTGATGTATTAGAAGTGTGAAAATGTGTAGAAGAGTTGTTCTTGAACTAGTTGCACCAAAGAAACTCTTGAAAAGCTTGAATTCTTGAAGAATAAAGGAAGAAAACAACTTTGGTTGTGTGTGTGTGGCTATGGACGATTTTGAGAGAGTAAAATGAGAGGTTTTGCTCTTGCAAATGTGTGAGGATGAATGAGAAATGATATCTCTATTCAGAGAGAAAAATGGTCATCAAAGTGGAGGTTGAGTGGAGTGTTAGATGAGATGAAAGAAGATGATGAAAAGGATTTGATTTTGATGGGTTATGGAAGTGTGTATTATAAAAATGAAGTCAAAACCTACTTGTACCTCCCTATGGCAAGATTTTTAGAAGATATTTTAATGTATTTTCAATTTTTTTTGTATAAATGTATTTAGAATGTATTCTTGTATTTCCTTTTTTTTTTTTTGTAAATTCATAAATACTTTTGAATGCATTTATTCAATGAATCGTTTTAGTCTTGCATAATTAATGTTAAGTAAGTGTATTAGTATATGATTAGTGTCATTAATCATAATTTAATTATGTACTTAGTTGAATTAATCCATCATATCACAAATCAATCGGATTAATTAATTTGCCGATTCATTGCACCGATGAAATTGATTCTTATTGAATTGAATTTCCTTGTAAACTTTGTTAATCACTTTGATTAATTGCTAATCACCACTGATTAGGTTATAATTGGCTAGTAAATACTGATTAGGTCTTAGTTGCTAACCTGGTTTAGTTCCGGATGTTACAGAAGTGATTGAGAACTTCTATGATGAAAAGGGAATTTCTCAAAAAAATTCAGCTGTATGGACTCCACAACAAATGGAGTTGCTGAAAGAAGAAATCGAACTCTCATTGAAGCTGCTAGAACAATGCTATGTGCATCAGGTCTTCCTTCATCATTTTGGGCTGAAGCTGCCAACACTGCTTGCTTCACTAAAAACAGATCCTTAGTGGTAAAGAGGTTCAACAAAACTCCTTATGAATTACACAAAGGGAGAAAGCCAAATATAAGTTATTTCCATGTGATTGGATGCCCTTGTTTCATTCTGAACCAAAGGGATCAATTGGCCAAATTTGAACCCAAAGCTGATGAAGGAGTGTTTATTGGATATTCAGAAGTTTCCAAAGCCTACAGAGTATACAACCCCAAAAGAAAGGTGATAGATGAATCTATCAATGTCACCTTTGAAGAGTGTATAAATCCATCAACCAAAGTTGTTCCTAAATCAGTTTCAGGAGATCTCATATTCGATGATCTCATGCATTCAAATGCTGAAGAAAAGGACTCAAAAGCTTCCACATCACTCAGAGTGGAACCTGTTAACCACAATGGACATGATGATGATTATATTGGTACGCCCTGTGTGAATAAGTGCACTGATATAGTTAATGTACCATGTCCAAAACCAATCAATGTTGATTACCCTGAATACCCTGCTGACGTGTTCAACAACAACACTAGTTCATTCTCAACAGATGAACAGGCTCAAGATGTCAGTGTGTATGAAAGTCTCGAGAGATGTTCTACAAGATCTGTTGAAAATGAAACCAATGTACAAGATACAGAGGAATCTTCATTGAAACATGATCCTAAGTGGACCAGGTGTCACCCAAATGTCCAAATCATTGGTGACATCAACAAAGGTGTGCAGACAAGATGGGACAGTCTTGGAAACTTCTGTATGTTTTCAAGTTTTGTGTCCCTAATGGAGCCAAAGAAAGTTGATGATGCACTAAAAGATGTCAAGTGGATCACTGCCATGCAAGAGGAACTCAACCAGTTTGAGAGAAACAAAGTATGGCAGCTGGTCCCTATGCCTAAAGGGAAAACTATTATTAGCACCAAATGGGTTTATATAAACAAAATGGATGAGCAAGGTCATGTCATTAGAAATAAAGCAAGACTAGTTGCTGAAGGGTATAGGCAAGAAGAAGGTATAGATTATGATGAAACATTTGCTCTAGTGGCAAGGCTAGAAGCAATTCGTTTGTTTCTAGCTTATGCTTCTCACAAGAGCATGAAGGTATTTCAAATGGATGTAAAGAGTGCATTTTTCGAATGGAAAGCTGCAAGAAGAGGTATATGTTAAGCAACCTCTAGGTTTTGAAACATCATCCAGGTTTTGTCTATAAGTTGGATAAAGCACTCTATGGTCTGAAACAAGCCCCAATAGCCTGGTATGACACTCTTACTGATTTTCTTATGAGCAATGTATATTCCAGAGGTAAAGTGGATACTACATTGTTCATAAAGAAAGTGAAAAGTAATATAATTCTTGTTCAAATTTATGTGGATTAAACTAATAAATAAGTTCAAATTTTAAATTATTGTTGGGATAAATGTAAATATTGTTTCATAATGTTTTTGTTATCATTTATAATTTAGAAAACACACTAACGATATGGTATATATTGTACGTGTTTTCATATGTTGCAGGTTAGTTACTTTCTTCTGACATATGCTAAGTGATCGACAGAAGAAGAGTTGTGCACGATAAGCGTCGGTTTCGTATGAAAGAAATTATAAGAAGAGGAATTGAATATGCATTCCCAAGATTGTAGTTTCCTTTTTTGTTGTATCCCTTATACATTTGATGATCCTTATTTTGGTTGTAGACGTTTATATACTTGAAATACTTTTTGATTGATATGTAATGAAATGATATTCTTTTTGTTAAATTAAATTGTAAGTAGAAAAACTATCACGAAGCAATTAAATAAATATTTGTATTTGCATTAAATTTAAAAAATAATGAATGTGTTTCTTTTGTCTAGAAAATATTGCGTTTATGTAATTTAAAACAATAATAAAGTGTTGCAATAGCTTGATAATGGTGTTGCATTTATATAATGACAACATTTGATAAGTGTTGCATTTGATAAGTATAGTGTTGCTATAAGTTGGTAACAATAAATTAAAAGTGTTGTTTTAGAGTATAAAAAGTGTTGCATTTAAAAAGTGTTGTATTTATAAAGTGATGGCAACACATTAAAAAGTGTTGCTTTAGAATATAAAAAGTGTTGCATTTATAAAATAATGACAACACTTTTGAAAAGTGTTGCTTTATCTAGTGAAAGTGTCGCTTTAGACCTAAGGCGACGTTGGCTAAGGTGGCACTACATAAAGTGTCGCATTAGGCCTATAGCAACACTATTAAGGCCTAACACAACACTTTTCCCATGTTGCTTTAGGTTTATGATATTGTATTTGGTTCTACTAATGAACAGCTATGCAAGAACTTTTCACTGCTCATGAAATCTAAGTATGAAATGAGCATGATGGGTGAACTTACTTTCTTTTTAGGATTACAGGTTAAACAAACCTCAAATGGAATTTTAATAAATCAAAGGAAGTATACATATGATCTCTTGAAAAAGTTTAAATTTGATCAATGTTCTCCCATTAAAACCCCAACGGCAACCAATGTAATAATGGATGCCGATACCTGTGGAAAAGTTGTCTCAGTAACAGCTTACAGAGGTATGATCGGGAGCATGCTACATCTAACTGCAAGTAGACCAGATATAATGTTTGCTACCTATATATGTGCTAGGTTTCAAGTTGATCCAAAGGAATCACATCTAGCTGCTGTAAAAAGAATCTTCGGATACCTAAAGGGTACACCAGGTTTGGGTCTTTGTTATCCCAAACACTCTAGCCTTGATCCAATTGGATATTCATATTCTGAATTTACAGGTTGCAGGCTAGATAGAAAGAGCACAACAGGTGGATGTCAACTCCTTGGTGGAAAGTTGATAAGTTGGTGTAGCAAGAAGCAAAATTTTGTTTCTACTTCTACTGTTGAAGCTGAATATATTGTTGTTGGAAGTTGTTGTGGGCAGATTCCATGGATGCAACATCAGCTTGAAGATTATGGTATTGTATATAGGAAAATTCCTATTCTATGTGATAATACAAGTGTCATAGCCATCTCCAACAATTCTATCTTCCATTCTAGAACAAAGCATATTGAGGTCAGACATCACTTCATAAGAGATCACATCAAAAAAGGTAATGTGGAGGTAACTTTTGTTCCCACAGAATAACAGCTTATAGATATTTTCACGAAACCTCTTGATGATAATAGATTTAATTCCCTTGTGTGCAAGTTGGGAATGCAAAACAAAAGTGACTACGTGTCATTGATGCTCTAAGGCTACTTAATCAAATCTGATAAAATCTTACAAAACAACTTTGACAGAACAGGTTTCCTTTGCTCTGTACTTAGCCAGTTTGTTAAGATTTGAACAAGTTTGACAAGTAACAGGTTTGCCAAAATAACAAGTTTCTTAAAACTAAGTTTTTCTCTGAAACCTGTTTAGTTGTGTAAACCTGAAATCTGCTCACTCTGTATTCTGTCATACAAGGAAAAGCCTTGTAATCTGTTCAGCTATTAAACATGTTTCAGATTGAAACCTGTTCTCATATAACTGCACTGGTTTGAACAGACATGTTACGGAATGATCAGCTTTTGATGAAATACTTTCATCATAGGTTTGAACAAAAGTCTTGAACATCAGCTTTTAATTAACATTACTTCACATTTAAGTTACTTAAATTATATATTTTATTATCTTAATTACCTGCGGATAATGTGTGTTACGTGTGTAAGTGGAGAAAAAGGTCAAGTTGGCCTGACAAACATGTTGACGTGGTAAACCGTTTCGTTTTCCGTTAGTCATCATATTTCAAATCAACCACCAAAAATTTTCTCTCTCCCACTATCTCACATTCAAATGCTATAAATACCCATATCACTGTTTCATCGTCTTCTTCTTCCTTACTGCATCTATACCCTCTGCAAAAACCCTAAAAACTGAAAAAGACTTTGTGTCCAAAAATCATGCATCCTCAGTTACTCCTAAAATGGCCTACAATACCCCCCTTCGTTCCTGCATTCCTTGGTGATGATGTTGTCAAACACCCATTAGTCACCATCATGTTAACCATCAAACCTACAAACTATGTGGCAAACCTAACCATTCCCAAAAACTATGTCGGGAAAGGCTATAACCAAATGGTTGAATTCCTGAAAGCTCACCCTCTTAAGTATGCCATGACAACCACCCCTGGTGTTATGATTCAGGAAATGGTCTATGAGTTTTTGTATACATGTTATTATGACACTTCTACCAAAAGCATTAGGGGCAATATTCTCAACAACACTCAGAATGTTGAGATAACTACTGCTCTTCTACAGGAGGTACTTCATCTTCCTGTTGCTAAAAAGTATGATAAACCACAGCCTGAGAATGACCAAATGGCAAATTTGCTCCGCTGCTGTGGTGTATCAGCACCAAGGGTGGGTGCTACTTTATTCAGAAAGGAGCTTGCACCAACTTACAGTTTTCTCTTTGCCTCTATGGTGATGAGTCTAAGCTGTAAGGTTGGTTCTTTTGATAAGCTTGGCCGTGATGAAGTAAAAATAGCACTACAGTTTGTGGATGGGACCACTTTGAATATGGCCAAATGGATATTCTCCAATCTGAGGGCCTTTAGGGACCAAGAACAGCGCCCCCTACTGTAAGATATCCCAGATTTCTAAGCCTTTTATTCAAGCATGTTTGTGGTGATCATCTCTACAACTCCCAGCCGTTCGTCAAGTCTATGGTGTAAACTGTCATTGGGAACAAGGTATTTCACACCCCAGTCTCTGCTGATGATCCTCCTCTTGCAAAACGAATGAGGAGGTTACTTGGTTTGGTGGAAGGACCTTCAACTCCAGAGGTGAATCCAACTCCTTCTCCCACAGGAAAATCCAAATCACAGACTAAAAAGGCAAAACGTGCCTTATAGTCTAGTGAAGCTAGGACTGTCACCAAGAAGGCCAAAATAGCAAAGTCTGCTCCCTCAGCCTCAATCACTGAGGGGGAGCAGGCTGATCACCCAGGTTCATCTGTTGAACCAGAAGCCTTTGTGGCTAGTGGCTCTATGCCCACTTAGACCATGGAACAGGTTACACACCCTGTTTCTAACCCAGTCTCTTCACCAGTCCAAACACAACAGCCTCCCACTTCTCCTTCATCCCTCATATCATATTCCAGGCTTAGAAAGAAATCTCTAGCCAGGAAGAAAACTTTCAACATACTCACTCAACACAGCCCCTCTGACCCCTCTCAACAGGAGTTAATTCAAAAAGAGGCAACCCATGCTGTTTTTCCTTCTCCTATTTTTGGAGAAGGAGCAGCCTCTATGAAGCCTGCCTCACTCCAACATTAGTCAACCCAGGGTCAGCCTGAGCCCTCTAGTTCCTCACAACAGGAACCAGTTGTACAAATGGAGTCAGCCACGTTAACTATCTCCGCCTATCAACAGGTTGGGGATATTGGAAGACAGCAGCACTCTCCACTCCATACTGAGTCCACACAGTCCCCCTCTCATATTTCTCCTTCACGCCCTGAGTCTGCACAAGGCATCAAAATTGATGGTACAATACAACCAACAGATCAGCCTTCAACTTCTGCTCGTCATGATGCAGCTGTTCCATCCCTAACAGCTGCTGAAGGACCAACCTCCCAATCTAATGAGCCTCAGGGATCAGAATACCCCTTTGGTGAAGCTATTCCCCAAGTGCGAATTCCATCATCAGGTTTCACAACTGATGATGTTGAAATGCACACCTCCTCTCCCCATGAAGAGGTGCCTCAAAACCAAGGCACTACTGAGATACCCACCCATGGTCTTGATGAAGGTATCACATTCGCATTGGCAACTAAGAGGCAATCATCCCCTGTCACCTCACCTCATGAAGCAGGTTCCGCCACTGCTGAAGGTGTCCTTGATCCATCTGAACTAGGTCACTTAACTTTTGCCCAGGCCAAGGAACTTCTTTCCAATGTGCCCCTACCATCAACAAGTGAACCTACTACACCACAATCCTAACCTTCATCTCCCTCTACAAAATCCAAACAATCCACCCATACTCCTCCATCACCTAAAGATCTTTCTTTGAAGGAACAGCTTTCTGTGTTATCCAACAAAGTTAGTTCTTTAGAAACTTCTATGACTACCCTTCCCTCTACTATTGTAGACTCCGTGTCTGCACAGCTTGCAGGATTTCTTGATAATTTCAAGTCATCCTTTCCAACTCCCTCTCTACAACCTGATTACTCCTCTCAGCTGCTTGCACTAACTGCACAGCTGCAACAATTATCCTCCTCACTTTCTACTCTTCTATCTCACCAACAGGACTCTGTGACCAACCTGGCAGCTGTTTCCCAACAACTATCAAGTATTGCTAAAACCTGCTCTGTATCACTACCCTCTACCTTAGCCTCCCTAATACCTTAGTGGTATCCCTGTCAAACACTGTAGCAGTAGGCTTTGACGATGTGCAGTAATCAATTGAAATAACTCTTGCACAGCTTAAAAGTCTGATGTTCAGTGATACAGACAGGGTTGCTATATCTCATCTTTCAGCCTCTGCCACCTCCAATTCCTCTACTCTTGAAACCTGTCTTGCCCAGTTAGCCGAGGTCAAGGACAACGTGGCATTCTTAGTGCATAGCCTGGTTGGTTCGAAACTTGTTGCCAAACCTGCTGCAGCCAAGCCTGTTGGATCCGTTCCCTCAGGCAGAATTGATGTTGAAGGCTCTGTGTCATCTCCTTTAAAGGGGGAGAAGAAGTCTACCTCAAAGAAAAAGTCTAAGGGGGAGAAATCTTCATCTCCATCTAAGGAGAAATCAACTTCGGTTGGTCAAGCAGCAAGTCACATAAAAACTGGTGATGTTGCAGGTACTTCAACTATTTCTGAGAAAGCTACCGAGACTACTCAGAATAGATCTCCAAGCCCTGCACCATCTAAGGGGAAAGAATCTATTCCTGGGGACAGACCCAACAAAAGAAGATAGCTACTCCTAGAAACCTCTGAGGAAGAAGAGGAAGCTGAAATGCCCCTGTCCAAAGCAGCCAAAGGCAAACGGAAAGCTGCTGTGGACACTGATACTCAAAAGCTCCTTCAACTCAAGGTTAACAAGGCTCAAGCCAAAGAAATCCATATTCTACTGGACACTTATTATAAGTGGAAACAAGAGCAAGTTGAGATTCTTGAAAAAGAGAAGACGGAAGCAGCCTCTGTAAAAGCTGCTCGAGCCTTAGCCTGTCAAGGAGGCAAGAAAAGTTAAAATGCCTTCCTTGGAAGTTCAAAGGAAGTTGCTCGAAGCAGCAAAGGAGTCAGTCCGTGGCAAAGTGGGTGGAAATGAGCAAGGTTCAAAGGTCTTATTGACCAAGTCAAAGCCTGTATCCTCTGTCCCTTCATCAGTAAGGACCCAGTTTCACTTTGACAACATGGCAACGAAAAAGTTCTTTGATGTAGCTGAAAGAAGACTTGCCAAGGAGACAATTGTCAAAGTTGTTCCTATTTCTAGGAAAACTCAACAATGGAATCTTCAAATCACAAGGCTTAGTACTGAAGGCCCTGAACTAGAGCCTATGAAGCTACTGATGTTGCTAATATGGGATATAGAGAATGGGTAGTGGTTGCAGTTGCCCTGAGCAGCTCAAAGTCTGAGACTGCTAAAACTGTCAGGGCATATGTGAAAAAGCTGATAGAATAGGTAAGAGAGCGATCAAAGGTACTTCACAAGTGGAACCTAAGAACAAGCAAACAGAAGAAAGACACAGAACTTGAAGAGTTAGTTGAGATGATTGAGAAGGGTCTCTATGCTACTGAGATCAGAGGGATTGATCACTGCTTGCCTAAAGGTGTTGAACCTGTAGAGGGCAAGTATATTGAAGAGCCTCAGGAAGGGGTATTCTTTGTGGATCCTCTGACCAAGAGAATGTGCTTTCAAAGAGCCTTAGACCTTCACAAAGCTAGTCTCAAACAAATTATAGCCTTCAGGCTCTCTGATGTACTTTGACAAACATGTCAGGTGGAGAGTTATCATATGGGATCAGCTAACAGCCAGCTACAAAAGAGGAGATCTGGATGGCCTAGAATTTCTCAACTTCATAAATGAGGTGAAAGATGTTGAGGCCAGAAAAGAACACATACGTGGGATAGAACAAGAAAAGATCCTCAAAGCTGCTGAGGATTTGGAGAAGAGAATCAAGTTAAAACAAGGTCTATCTACAAGAAATGAGTAGATGAAGAATGAAAGATGTCCATCAGTTAGACAGGCTTACCATTAACTGCTCCCAACTATCAACAGTCCAAAAGTGTTGAACTATCTTTGTATATAAGTTGTACCTTTTCTTTGTACATTTGTTGTATTTCTTCTCAGTACGTTAGTTGTACTTGTATAAACATGTGTTGTATCAATCAATATCAGTATATATAAACTGATCTTTTACTTTACTCTAATGTTGTATCTTCATTTCTGCAACTATAATATAAATGTAAAGAGTGATCATTGATGGAATCAGCTTAGGCTGGATATTGCAAATAGGGGGAGATTGTTAGACACAAAAAGGCCTCAATCAAACCTTTTCCAATATCATGGGGAGGGATTTTCAATCAAACCTGTTTGATACACTTAAAGGAAAATCTAAGGCTTCCTAATGCCTTATTGAAACCTGATAAGTGATTTGCAAAATCAGTCTAAGTCTGTTTACACTGTTACATTCGTTGTAACTTGGCAGATTGTCAAAACTGTCCATAACGGTTGGGCAGGTTTGACATAAACTGTCTAAGTTGTTCATGTCTGTTGGACAGCTTTGACCCAAATTAAGTGTTCTATTTGTTGGGAAATAAACTAATTATGTCAAGCTGGTAGTTAGGATTTCTCAAACTGTTAGTAGTATTTCTGTGTAATTACAAAGTTCAAGCTGCTAGTTCAAGAATCTCAAGCTGCTAGTCCAAATGTTCAAGTTGCTAGAGATAACGTTCAAGCTGCTTCAAGAGATGATAACAGAAAGTGCTATAAATCAAGAAGTGATAAAGATATCAAGATTTGAAGATCTTCTGAAGATATCTACTCAAGGGAAATCGCAGTTTGTTGAGGAAACAAATCAGAATGTTATATATAGCGTTAGACTAGGTCTTTCTTATGTAATCAGTAATCAGAAATTGAAATTGTAATTTCGTATTCTGTTTAAGTTTTCTCAAGCCTCTAAGGTTGTAAAACCCTAATAACAATATGTGTTCTTCGTCTAATCAAACAGATTAGAGGTTCTTGTGATCAGTGGTTATTAATACAAAAGGTTTTGATATTATTAGTGTTTTCTGTCTTACTTATTCTGTTCTTACTGTTATGAAAGTTTTCTTAAAACAATTAAGTGTTATTCCGCAAACTTCTTAATTGGACTTTGATTCAAAATGAGATTATTGGTTTAACTCTGATTTATTCAAACTAGTAAATCTTTGGTGATTTGATCCTGTCAAGTGGTATCAGAGCCTAGGGTAATTTTTTTTTGTTTTCAAAGTCAGAAACTTTCGTTTTTAAATATCTAAATCTTTTACAACTTTTTCTTCAATGGAGTTTGATGGCAGCAGTAGTGGATCTGGGCCAGGACTTAAAATGCCTATGCTCAAACCCAATGAGTTCGAGATGTGGAAATTCAGGATTCAACAGCACATTCAATTTATTGATTATGCCCTATGGGAAGCTGTTGAAAATCCTCCTGCAATTGACCCTAAACTAGATGCTGAAGGCAAACCTAAAAGAACACCTCCTAAAACTGAGATTGGAAGAAAGGCTAGAATGAATGAAGTCAAAGCTCTCACTATTTTACAAATAGCTACACCTAATGCTTATCAACATCAGTTTAAAAAGTTTTATACTGCTCATTCTCTATGGCTTGCTTTAAAGAAAAGATTTGCTGGCAATGCTAGCACAAAAAGAAATCAAAAAGATCTTCTAAAGCAGTAGTATGAGAATTTTACTGGTGGAAAGAATGAAAATCTTACTCAAATATTTGATAGGTTTAATAAGTTGATAGGTGAGTTGGAGAGTGCTAAGGTTAGCTAGGACCAAGATGAGGTAAACAGAAAATTCCTGAGGTCTCTTGGTTAAGAGTGGACTGTGTATGCTGCACAGTAGAGAACAAATGACAGTCTAGATGAAATAGAGTTAGATGATCTCTACAACAGCTTGAGAGTGTTTGAGTCTGAAATAGAGAATAAAAAGAAAACCTTTTCTTATAATCAAAACACTGCTCTATTATCATCTGCATCTAATGATAAATCAAACTGCTGTGATTCTTTTACAGGTTCTGATGACAACTCCTCTGAGCTCAATTATGAGGCCTTTGTTGCAAGAGATGGATTGTTTGCCCTCAATCCAGAGGATCTGGAACAAATCTATCCAGATGATCTAGAGGAGATGGATTTAAAGTGGCAACATGCCATGCTGACAATGAGGGCTAAGAGGTTTCTCAAAAGGACTGGCAGAACAAACTTTCAAGCCAGATCAGAATGCAAGCCAGCCTTTGACAAATCAAGGGTTGAGTGCTTCAACAGTCACAAACTTGGACACTTTGCTAGAGAGTGTAGATCACAAAGTCAGCAGCAACCAAGAACCCAAAAGACAAGTCAGACACAACCTTCACAGGCTCTTGTTTCACAAGAGGACAATATTTTTGACTGGAGTGACCAGATAGAAGAAGCGTATCAGAATCAAGCTCTTATGGCAGAAACTACAAGTGCCACTTCCACTGATTTACCATCTGAGGTAAATGCTAAACTCTGTTCACAAGCATGCAAAAATATGGTTAAAAAGTACAGAGACCATAATGAAAGCATGTGTAAAACTCTAACTAAGATGGAAGAGAGGAGGTATGAGTATATGCAGGAAATAAAGGATCTTGAAAAACAGATCGATGACTATAAAGATAATAAGATTCAGATGGGACATGATAGGATATATCATAAGTGGGAGATAAAGGAACTTGAAGAGAAGATAGAGACCCTTATTAAGAAACTAGAAGAGGCTGAACAAAGGGTGTTGGAAGCTAACAAGAAAGTAGAAAGTATAAACATTGATATTGGTAACTTCAAGTTAGCCAACCAGAAGTTAGAAAACCTAATGGAAGTTCAGTTCAAAGATAGGGTAAAGTCTCAAGTAAATCCCAAGGAAGGAATAGGATACAATGCCACCCCACCTCCTTATAATAACAAATACATTCATCCTATGAGTGAAGTTGCTGATAGGCTTGTGAATGAACCCCTAGATGAGAAGGTGAACACTGTAGATCCTGTCCTTGAGGATAAGCCTGAGTGGTTAGATGGACTATTTATTGATGTAGACAGTGATGATGAGGAACAATAGGGTAATCATAAAACCATGAGTGTACCCATAATAACCCCAGTTTCTAACCCTATTAAGGTAAATACATCGAACAGAGAGAGTAAGGGTGTTATTAGAACCAACAGCATGAAGGTAGAAACCAACAACATGAAGGATAAGCCTTACAGTTTGAAAAGTAAAGAGAAAATGAGTGAACACATGCATGCTTCAAATGTCTCTGTACCTTCTAACTGTAGTTTTGCATCTTCTTCCAAAGCAGGTAAAAAGGGTAAAAATATTCCAATGTGCACATGCCAAAAGCATGGTGTACAAAAGTTCCCTAAACAACAGCAAGTGAGGGGAAATCAAAGGAACAAGAATCAGTTCTAGTCACACAGAACTGGTTCTCCAATCAACACAGTCAAAAGATGTTTTCACTGTGGCAGGAAAACCATTTGGCCAAACACTATCTTTACAAGCCAACTTTTGAAAGGCCAACTGTTTTTCAAAAACAGTCTGTTTTATAAAAGCCAAAAGTTTTAAAGACTTCAAAACCTACCACACCAGTTCCAAAGCACACAGTTTACCAGAGGTTTGTAAAGGTCAACAAAAAGCAGTCTGTACTAAGAAAACAAGCTTTAAATAAACCTAAATAGAGTGTGAAACAGGCACGGTGTGTTAAAGGCAAAAACACAATTCCAGCTGCTGATGTAACATCTGGAACTGTTAAGCCAAAAGTTGGAACTGGTAGTGTGAAATCTAAAACTGTTAACGGCTAAAATACAGTTCCAATTGCTAAGGCAAAATCTGGAACAGTTAGTGCATCATCTGAGACTGTTAAAGCAACAGTTGGACAGAACAACTGGAAACCTCATGTTATAACTAAATACTCCTCACAGAATCCACCAGTGGATCTTACTAAGTTTAAAAAGACACAAAACATATTTAGTTATGTTAATGCACATGATCAACCCAAAACCAGCTCGGTTTGGGTTTACTCTACTACTAACTAAGCATTTATTTGTGCAGGGCAACCACAGGAACCAACATAAGACAAGATGGCATGTGGACAGTGGTGGCTCTGGGCACATGACAGGAAATTTTGAGTGCTTGTCAAATTTCAAAAGCTTTGAAGGAGGATATGTTGCATTTGGAGGAAACTCCAAAGGAGGTAAGGTAAAGGTACTGTCAAAGTAGGCAACATGACTTTTAATGATGTATTGTATGTTGAACAGCTGAAGTATAGTTTACTAAGTGTGTCTCAAGTATGTGAAAAAAAGGAATGTTGTTCTTTTCACAGACTCTGAGTGCATTGTCCTATCCAAAGAGTTTAAAATACCTGAAAATCTTATTTTACTTAGAACACCAAGAAAGGACAATGTATACTGTTTGGACACTGGAAAATTATCTTCTACAAATACTTTAAGCTGTTTAATATCCCAAGCATCAACTAATGAGTCTGCGCTATGGCACAGAAGGATGTGTCACATGAACTTCAGATCTATGAATACTTTAGTCAAAAATAATTCGGTAAGAGGTTTACCACAAAAGGAGTTCATATGTGATGATCATATTGTAGCCTGCCTCAAAGGAAAGCAACACAAAACTTCTCATAAGCCCAAAGAAGTAAATGTCATCTCAACTGCATTAAAACTCCTGCATATGGATCTTTTTGGTCCAACATCTGTTTTGAGTCAGGATAAAAGAGCTTACTGTTTAGTCATTGTTGATGATTTCACCAGGTTTACATGGGTCTATTTTCTTAGGACTAAGGATGAGACTGCTGAGTTAGTTAAATCCTTTATTCGAAAAATTGAAAACCAATTCAACTTAAAAGTAAAGGTGATCAGGTCAGACAATGGAACTAAGTTTAAAAATATTGAACTAAACAGTTTTTGTGAGTCAAAAGGAATTACAAAACAATATAGTGCACCTAGAACACCACAACAAAATGGGGTAGCTGAAATGAAGAATAGAACATTAATAGAAGCTGCTAGAACCATGTTAGTTGACTCCAAATTGCCAATGACTTTCTGGGCAGAGGCAGTTAATACAACCTTTTATGTTCTAAATAGGGTCCAAGTTGTCCAGTCACAGGGAAAACTCCATATGAGTTGTTTCACCATATGATTCCCTTAGTTAACTTCCTAAAACCCTTTGGTTGTCCATGCACTATCCTGTATACTAAAACTCACTTAGGTAAGTTTGAGAGTAAGTCTGAGGAAGGATTCATTGTAGGATACTCCACACAAAGTAAAGCTTATAGAGTTTAGAACAGTGTATCTAAAATTGTTGAAGAAAGTGCCAGTGTTGAGTTTAATGAAAACACTGCAAATGTTAAAGGCACTGGTCTTGATTGATTGTTTGATTTAGATTCACTAACAATTTCTCTGAGTTTTGATGAGTATTCTGCAGGAATAGATGGAAACAATGCTCAAATAGGTACCACAAATTCTCATGCTCCCAGTACAAATCCTCATGTTTCCAGCACAAAAGTTCAGACTGTTGGCACAAAGACTCAAACTGTTGAAGATTCTGATAGTTGGAATGAATACACCATTCTACCACTTCTTACTTGTGACCCACCTGGGGTCCTGGATGATCAACAAGACAAAAGTCCAGAGTTTGAGGTACCAGTCCCACATCCTGAAGTAACAGTTCCACAAAACAGGGAAGCAGTCCCATCTCCAGATCAAACTGTTACTCTTGAAGCAGAATCATCAAGTTGTGCAGAAGGTGATGACACCAACCTAGGAAGCACAATTCAGGTAGAAAGTGAACCTACAATCAGGATTCACAAATATCATCCACTTAGCCAGATCATGGGAGATCCAAGCACACCTGTGTAGACAAGGAACATGATCCACAAGGAAACAACTGTATCTGAAGAAGAAGTGCCTGAATTCAGTTTATCTGCATTTGAACATGCAAGTTTCATGTCACAGCTAGAACTAAAGAAGGCATCTGAGGCAGTGAAGGATCCATCCTGGATTGAAGCCATGCAAGAAGTGCTACTACAGTTCAAAATCCAGAATGTGTGGCAACTGGTTGCATTGCCTAAAGGGAAGAGGGCAATTGGTACAAGATGGGTCTTCAGGAACAAAAAGGATGAAAGAGGCATAGTGATCAAGAACAAAGCAAGGCTAGTAGCTCAAGGCTATACTCAAGAAGAAGGAATAGACTATGATGATGTCTTTGCTCAGGTAGCAAGGATTGAAGCTATCAGACTGTTCTTAGCCTATGCAAGCTACAAAGGGTTCAAAGTGTATCAAATGGATGTAAAGTCTGCATTCCTGTATGGTACAATTGATGAGGAGGTCTATGTGTGTCAACCTCCTGGGTTTGAAGATTACAAGTATCCTGACAGAGTCTACAAGTTAGATAAAGCACTCTATGGGTTACATCAAACCCCTAGAGCATGGTATGAAACTCTGTCTTCCTACTTGCTGCAGAATGGGTTCCAGAGAGGTACTTTAGACAAGACATTATTCTCAACGACTATCAAAACAGAGATCTTACTTGTTCAGATCTATGTTGCTGATATCATCTTTGGATAAACCAATGACATGTTTTTCAAGGGCTTTGAGATTATGATGCACAAGAAGTTTCAAATGAGTTCAATGGGAGAATTAACTTTCATTCTGGGATTGCAAGTCAAGTAGAAGCCAACTGGTTTCTTCATCAGTCAGTGAAAGTATGTGAATGAAATTCTGGAGAAGTTTGGGTACAAGGATACAAAGATTGCAAGCACTCTAATGGGCACTCACAAGCAGCTTGATGCAGATAAAGAAGGAGTTGATGTGGACATACATTTATATAGATATATGATAGGTTCAGTTATGTATCTAACATCTTCTAGACCTAACATAACGTTTGTTGTTTGTGTTTGTGCCAGGTTCCAATGTGCTCCAAAGGAATCACACTTGTTTGCTGTTAAGAGGATCTTTAGATATCTAAAAGGCCAACCCAAATTGGGCCTATGGTATTCTAAGGATTCTCCTCTTGAATTAACAGCATATTCTGATAGTGACTATGGAGGCTATAATATAGACAGGAAGTCAACAACTGGAGGATGTCAATATCTAGGAGCAAGACTAGTCTCTTGGCAGTGCAAGAAGCAAACCACAGTATCCACATCATCCACTGAGGTAGAATATGTTGCAGCTGCTAGTTGTTGCTCTCAGGTTATGTGGATTCAGAACCAACTAAGAGACTATGGTATGAACTTTCTATCCACTCCTATCTATATTGACAATTCAAGTGCAATAAGTATTCTACAAAATCTAGTAAAGTTTCCCAAAACTAAGCATATAGATATTAGATTTCATTTATAAGGGATTGTAATGAAAAGAAGTTAATTCAAGTTACCAAAATTCATACTGATGATCAGTTAGCAAATCTTTTTACTAAACCTTTTGATGTAGGAAGATTCACTATTCTGGTTTTAAATATTGGTATGGTAAACATGGATTAATCTCTCTTAATTAAAATCTTTTGTGAATTGTGTAAATTCTTTGTTTTATGTGTTTAGTTAAGGGGGAGACACTGTTCAAATAAAAATTGCTCTGTTTATAACTAACAGCTTGAAAATATTCTCAAGCTGCTAGTGTATTTTCTCGAACTGTTAGTTGTTTTCATTTGATCTGTTAGGTGTGCAGGGCATTTCAGTCATTTCCAAGAAATTTGAACGCCGGACTAGATATTTTAAACCCTAAACCCATAAAAGTCCCAGTTTCGTTCAATTACCACTACCAGTTTCACAATATCAAACCAGAGCTCTCAAATTCCCTCTCTTCACGAAACCCTACTCTTCAAGCAAAACACTAAATCTTTTCGTTCTTGAGCAACAATGGACTTCGTCAAAGAACACAACTGCCTTCCTTACACCCTAAAGCATGCATTACCGCAACCATTTCACGAGTTGATGGACTTTCTCCGCAGCTCATGTATCTGCTATGCTCTAATAGTAAACCCTACAATTTATGTATCGCACATAAAGCAGTTCTGGAACAATGCATGTCTAAACATAAACGATGGAGTTACTTCTCTTGTGTCTACCATCGATGGTCAATCATTCACCTCTCTGAGGACTCCATTCGACAGCACTTGCAACTGCAAGATGCTGAAGGTATAAATGATCTTCCTTTAACTCCTATGCGTGAAGTTTTATTTAAGATAGGGTATAGGGGACCAGTGGATACATTTACATTTTTCAAAGCAAATTTTAGCCCCAAATGGAAATACCTTATCCATATTATTTAACAATGTCTAAGTCCAAAGAGAACTGGTTGGTTTGAATTTTCGTCAAATATTGCAACTGCTTTAGTTTGCTTATCAAAAGGCCAACAGTTCAATTTTTCAAAGATGATTTTTCAAGGAATGTTAAGGCATCGCGCCTTAAAGAATGGGAAATTTTTGATGTATCCTCGATTCTTAGCTGAAATAATTGCAAAATCTTGCAATTCTTTAAAAATACATAAGAAGATACATGTTTCTCATAAGCACTCTTTACAAACTGTAAAAAGACTTTTAAAATAGAGTGCAAATTTTCAAGCTCTTGATGTCTCATTGCCTCAAAAAATGCTGAACATCATTCCAAGAAATAGGGGAGAGGATCCTGAGCAGGCTCAGCCCCCTATTACTGCTTCACCCGTTGGATCCCAACCCACTCCCTATGTAAAAATATCCCTTCTGAACCTTCATTTGGACATACCTCCATAACCCCATCACTCAAAACATACACCAAAAAGAAACAAAGGGTTGTAGGTGCTCCTCCCACCTCAGTCAAACAGACATAACCATATAGCCCTGTGCAAGAGGATGCTCTTGCACAGAATATCCAAAGGGAACCTACTGAGGACTCTCCCAACCTCAATGTGGAAGAGAACATCCCTTCTGAGGATGTTCATATGGGATTTGTGGCTGGAACTACTGATGCTTCTGCACAAGGGGCATAGGACAGTCTAACATCACTAATACCACACCATGGCAACAGAGGGTGTGCAAGCACCTTCTGGAAGTCCCAAGTACCAAGAAAAGAGGGGCCCAAGTGTTACTGGTACATCTGGTATTTGTGTCAGTGATAGTTCTCAAATACCTTATCATTTGAATATATTGAGGCCAGTCTGCAACTAATGATTTTGACGGCTCCACAATTGAAACATGTTGTAGCCATTCTGGAACACTACAAGTCCATTATTGCTGCACAGGGGTCACGAATTGTTGCTCTCCAAAGGCTTTCATCAGTCCAACAACAAAAGCTTGCCCAATTTCAGCAAGGGTTGAAGCTCTCTGGTACCAAGATTGTGCAACAAGATAAGCAGATTCAAACGCTAATAGCAAAAGTCTTTGGTCCTTATGATCAAACCAATGCATCCAGAAAGAGGGAGAATCAGGAGATCCCACACTCAGTCCAAGCAGTCCCAGGTTCACCACTGGCAGCTCAAACTTCTGGTCTAACAGTTCCACCAGTTTCTCAGACTGTTAGTTAAGAAATTCAAGCTGTTCAAATTAAAAGGACAGGTGGTGTTCTAATAAAAGAAGGAAAGAAAGGATCATCCTCAACAGTCCAAGCAGCAGTCTCAGGCAAAGGCAAAGGAATTTTAATTGAAGAGCCAAAGCTAAAGTTTATTTCTAAAGAGGCTCAAGTTGCTGCTGATGCTGAGCTTGTTAGAAGGCTTGCAGAAGAACAAGAACAAGCTTTTGATCAACAAGCTCAAGTTTTTATGGGTGATGATGAAACCCTTGGTGACTATCTTCATGGGTTTGTTGTCAAAGAGGGACAAAAGAAGAGGAAAAGGCCAACAGGGCATTCAAAGGCAGAGCACAGAAGATTTCTAATTAATTGGCAAGTAAATTCTTCAAACTCTGGAGTTCCAAAGGCTATTTCAGAGTCATCGACTACAGAGAAACTTCAGGCTTTGTATGATGAAGCCACTGCCAAAACAAAAGCCCCTGAACAGGTCAAAGAACTTTCTCAAACTGTTGTTGTGTCTCAACTAGAACAAATTTCTCAAGCCAAGTTTGATAAAGTAAAGAAGGTTATTTTCGAACACAAATGCAGAAGGCCATGGAGATAGAGAAAGCAATGGATAAGCATGACTTTACTAAGCCACAAATTGTTTTATGGTATGCCAAGTCAATGGATAACATTGATTTGGTACATCATTTTGTGGTTAAAAGAGAAGTCGGTGAAGATGAAGTATATAAGAACCTGTTTCAGATTGTTCAAAGGATAACTAGGGAAGAGCTGACTCAGATGTACAATATTGGGAAGGCTAGTCACTTTAGATATGCAATTGTATGGGTTCAGAACTTTATGACAGGTCTTCAAAGCATCATGGAACCAGAAAATTCAAGATCAGAAATAGAGGCTGCCAAGGAGATGAAGATTGTACAGGTTGATCTATATGAAAAATCCATGACATATAGACTCAAACTGGCAATAAAGCAGAAACTTTCACAACTGTAAATATGTAAGTTTTTGGATGCCTTAGTTTGTACATAACAGTTTTACTTTATAAATATTTTCTTATTTTTGAACCTGTAAATAAACTTAAAAGTCTTAGTTAATAATTTAACTTAGGGGGAGATTGTTGAGAAATGAACTAAGTATGTCAAGCTGTTAGTTAGGATTTCTCAAACTGTTAGTAATATTTCTGTGTAATTACAAAGTTCAAGCTGCTAGTTCAAGAATCTCGAGCTGCTAGTTCAAATGTTCAAGTTGCTAGAGATAAAGTTCAAGCTGCTTCAGGATATGATAACAGAAAGTGCTATAAATCAGGAAGTGATAAGGATATCAAGATTTGAAGATCTTCTAAAGATATATACTCAAGGGAAATCACAGTTTGTTAAGGAAACAAATCAGAAGGTTACATATAGAGTTAGACTAGGTCTTTCTTATGTAATCAGTAATTAGCAATTGAAATTGTAAATTCGTATTCTGTTTAAGTTTTCTCAAGCCTCTAAGGTTGTAAAACCCTAAGAACAATCTCTGTTCTTCGTCTAATCAAACATATTAGAGGTTCTTGTAATTAGTGGTTATTAATACAAAAGGTTTTGATATTAATAGTGCTTTCTGTCTTACTTATTTTGTTCTTACTGTTCAGAAAGTTTTCTTAAATCAATTAATTGTTATTCCGCAAGCTTCTTAATTGGACTTCGATTCAAAACGAGATTATTGGTTTAACTCTGATTTATTCAAACTTTTTAATCTTTGGTGATTTGATCCTGTCACTGTTCTTTGTGAACATGTTTAACACTTTATGGAATTTGTTTCCATGTCATCATGCAACGTCTTGGACGTGAAGATCAGTTTACATATCAAGACAAAGTGGAAAATCAAAAGCTGCCAGTTCTGCCAAAGCTGCTCTGAAACATGAAGACAAAGAGGATATTTGAAATGGGTGACAGATCATTTTTTATATCAATATAGCAATACACGAAGAGGAAAATTTTAAAATACATTCCTCTTTAATGTAAAGTTGTATGCAACAGAGACAAAAAAGAAAAGACAAAGATTCTGCTATATATGGACAAATTCTCTTTTGTCAGACGTGCAGAAAAGTATTCTTGTCTTTTTATAAAGACACTCAACTATCTCTGCAACCAATGAGGAAGTTTCACTGAGATTCACTGAGTGAGTATAAAAAGAAGCTTCTAAGGAATTAGAGATAACCAAGAGAGATATCCAAAAGCTCAGAACGTGCAAAAAGAAATTGTCTTTTTCATGCATGCAAGTTCTGTTTTCAACTAAGAATAGAATAGTAAGAGTGTGTCTAAGCTGTTCTAATTCAAAGCTGTTTGTCTGTGTCTTGTAAAACAGTGAGTGCATCTTAGTGAGTGAATTAATTGTAACCAGTCTGAGTTAGTTTTTGATTAGTTGTTAGTATGTTGTTTCTGTCATCTCTGTTTGGATTAATCCGCAATCCAATTCTGTTTGTAATTAACACTTGTTAATATATACATACAAACTTTGAGAAAAAGTGTATTAAAAAGATTAGTTGTATTCACCCCCCCCCCCCCTCTATAGCCTATAGTAACATACTTGGGAAACTGTTGGGCCCTACAATGTATAACATTACTTGATATTTTTCAAATTCTCCATGTTGTTACATGTGTTGTAAATATTTTGATGTCAAATGTTTTATTTTACGAACTGATTATACACATGGTACAAAATATTATCAATCAAATATAATAATACATGCTTATACGGCTAAAAGTCTGTCTAAGTACATTGTTTAGTTCCATAAAATGATGACATTTTTTATGTCAAAATCATTAAAAAAACATGTTATTTTTTTATCACTTAATCATATTTTTAATGATTTAATAATACTATATATACATAAAAATATAAGGATACAAAGCATTTCAACGTTATTTAAAAATCATAAAACATAATATATTATACAAACTAAATTCTAGATGAACTTAACAAAATTATAATCAAATTAAAAACTAAAATTATTTACCCAATGACTTCAATATCAGTTTATATAATAATTTGATAATTAATATTATGAATATGAGATAATCATTGTTGTTTATATATGTAATTCTAATGAAAATTTTAACAAATTGAAGAGTCCATTTTCTTCGTCAACAAACAAATTTGAATTCAATTAAATTTATTACACACACACACACATATATATATATATATATATATATATATATATATATATATATATATATATATATATATATATATATATATATATATATATATATATATATATATGTATGTATGTATATTAAAACATACACATTTGATGTAGGAATTTAATTTTAGAATTTTTATACATTTAATCTATATTGTCAACAAATACATTATGTACTTTTAAATATATATTAAGTGTATTCAATGTTTTATATTTTATTAATTTATTTTATTTATCATTCAAAATTTTTATACATCTAATTCGTTTTGATATATTAAATGCATTATTTTAAAGTATATTATCTTACATCAAATTTTGCAATATACACATTTGATTTGAGTTCAATTTAGTTAAAACTATTTTAGGAAATTCTTTGCCACTCTATGGTTTTTACCCTTTGTATAATCTATATTTACATATAACCCCCTCATCTATCATAAATACATATTTAGCGCCTTATTATAATAATTATAATTATTATCATTATATATAATTCAATACATTGTAATTATTACCTAACATTTGTTCGATGAATTTTTGGGATGCTACATCGATGAAGACAATTTACGTCTATCGAATATATTTTGCACTTCTCAAATATATGATTGGACTCATTATTACAATTTGGCACATATAAAATAATATTTTTACAAAATTATACGTACTTTCCTCTATACTATTAATACATTTTGTTTCTTGCATCCGTACATATATAATTCTTTTTAGGTAACACAAAGATTTCTAGTCAACCTTCTACAAACAATTCAAAATATGTCCTATCAGGTTTGACAATATCTTCAAGCTTAAATTTACTTTATTTAACTACTTAATTTTATATGTACTTGTATACCTAAATTGATTTTAAGTTGAGTTATAAAATTTTATTTCTAATATATTTATACAACTGTAACGACCCAATTACTTAATATACTTGATAATTAATATTTATTGTCAAAAATACAAATTCGGAATATTAATTAATTTTGTAGCATATAAATGAATGTATTGTGTAAATTATAATAGTTATGCATTGATTTATGAAGTAGGAATCGTAAAAAAAATGGTAATAATTCCAGGGGCTTATTAATAAATATTGTAAAGTATAGGGACTAAAAGAAAAGGGAAAAAGAAATTTCTTCTTTGCTTCCTTATTACGCCTAACACACACACACTTCTTCCATTTTCAAATCTTTTCAAAATAGAGTAGATAGAAAGAGAGCTTTTGGGGAAGAAGAAGAAGAAAGCAAAATCAGATTTTTGTTGGAAGCTTCTCACGATTTTGAAAATAGAGGTACCAACTTTTATTTTGTAAAAACTCTTACTTTTTCTTCTTCCAATCATCTTCATTTGAAGAAGATGAGAACTCAAATGGTTTTTTATGCACAACACTTAGAAATTTTTAGATCTTGAAAGAAAATGATGAAATATTGTTAGATTCATCATTTAATGGCTTAATAAGCAAGTTTTTATGTATTATGGTGGGTTTAACTCAAAAACCCAAGATGGAGTTCATATGAACTCTAGATGATCCAAAAAAAAAAGATGAGAATGATATTTGGTGGCTAACATGGGTTAAAAGTATATATACATATACATACATATATATATATATACATATATATACATATATATACATATATATATATATATATATATATATATATATATATATATATATATATATATATATATATATATATATATATATATATATATATATATATATGGTTGGGATCATTGCAGAACCTTAATTTAGTGCAGAACTATAGAACCAATCTAAACTATTGGATTATTATATAACACTAGGGATAAGATGGTAATTATGCAATTAACATTGAATTAATAGTAGCCTACCAAATTTGACTGACCACTATGACCATTTTTTACTCTTTTAATATCGAAGGTACATGCAGTGTTGAATGTGTGATATAAACTGTAATTTGACATTGAATGATCTCTATAAAATATATTAAATGAAGATCTAGGTAAAAAATTTTTTTACGAAAATAAACATGTAAAAAATTTTTCGAAAAAAATATATCATTACTATTCTCATTAAATCAACCAACTTTTGACTACTAATTTTGACCATTATTTTGGTTCTGTTAATTTTGAATGTACATGCAGTGTTGCATCGACGTTGGATATACGACATCAAGTGTTCATTCGACATTGAATTATATCGGTCATGCTACATTGCATCGTGGTCTGGGTAATTTTTTTTTTACGAAAAATAATCACGTAAAATTTTTTCGAAAAAAATATGTCATTATTGTTCTCATTAAATCAACCAACTTTTGACTACTAATTTTGACCATTATTTTGGTTCTGTTAATTTTGAATGTACATGCAGTGTTGCATCGACGTTGAATATACGATATCAAGTGGTCATTCGACATTGAATGATACCGGCCATGCTAGATTGTATCGTGGTCTGGGTAATTTTTTTTTACGAAAAATAAACATGTAAAATTTTTTCGAAAAAAATATATTATGACCGGTCTCGTTTTAAAGAGTACAAAATTCTCGTTTTTATGGTATAATTTTTTTGATTTAACAATTAATCATATTAATGTTATTTTAATTTAAAGAAAAATGATATTTATTTTACTAATGCCAATCTTTTTGCTATTTCCAATCTTCCAATCTATTCCCTTTTTACCTTGAAAAAATTAAAAAATCACTAATGCCAATCTTTTTTTCACTAATTCCAAACTTTATGGTTTTAATCAAGACCATTAGATTAATCTAATCTTTGGACGATATTGGTTCTACGGTTGTACACTATGTTTAGGTTCAGCAATGATCTCATTTATATATATATATATATATATATATATATATATATATATATATATATATATATATATATATATATATATATATATATGTATGTATGTATGTATGTATGTATGTATGTATGTATGTATGTATGTATGTATGTATGTATGTATGTATGTATGTATGTATGTATATATATGTATGTATATGTTTGGGAATGATTCCCAACGGTTTGTAATAAATGAGAATAAGTTTTGGTAATTTTGGCATTAAATACGTAAGGCAGAATGTGCAAACTGCACTCGACTCGGCGAGACGGCCTTAAATATTAAAAGTAATTTTTCTAAGTTTAAGAGTTCCGATAACTTGAGATCCGAATTTCGGATGGGTTGATCTGAAATTCGGATAAGCCTTGACCCGAGTTCCGACCATCTTTCGGTTGTGAGAGACCCGAAGTTCGGATGGTCGACTCGGCGAGTCGGACCCAGTTTTGGTCTGAAATTGTAATTTTAATCAATCTTTGGGATCTTTCGCCATAACAGTTTATGACATCAATTAAGAAGAATATTTAGACCCAAATAATAATTGAGGTTTAATACAGAAATTAATTAGGTCTTACGACTAATGTATCCAGATCAAAGTTAAGAAATTATACGCTGTGAGACTTATAAATATCATATTAGGAACCTACCTGTAGGGGTTTGACGTGTTAAAGTTACTTGGAGACTATTACTCCTATTTTGACGATTGTAACTCGGTATTGAGTCCGAGAGCTTGTTGTACATCACTGTGAGTTCTAGTATTAATGTATTCACATGCATATCATGAATTTTATGTTATTGCTTTTCGTAATATTCTTATCATCTACATGTTTTGCCATTACATACACTATCATTGTTATATTATCACTCGGTTGATAAATTATTAATCATTCATTTGACCTCTCCGTTGAGACGCTAAGCATGTGTGTGTGGTATCCATTATTGCCTGTAAAACGATAAGCCCGTGGTCTGTGGTAATCATATGGCATCATTTTAATACTGCATATCGATAAGCCTATAGTCTGTGGTAATCGAGCAGTACATTGTAATTCCATTGTACGGTAAGCTTGAGTGTGTGGTATCCGCAATGTGATAGTTTATATGCCATTAGTTGGCCTTCTATGATTATTGATTAATTGCATGACATTGCATGACATCATTCATATATCGCATGGTACTTTAGTCTAGAATCTCACTAAACAACTTTCTTGTTTACCCGTTAGTTGATTATTCTTTTCGGGAACTGATAAGGGCAAGACCCGGCTGGCCCTAATTGTTAGACACCGATTGGAGCACGGATAGGAGCTCTATATTTTGTTGATGCTTGGGGTGGGAGTAGCAGACTTCCATTTTGGACCGGAATTAATTATAAATTTTTAATTTGCGTGTAACTATAAATGTTTAAATGTTGTAGCCCCAATTACATTACTGCGTGATTTCCGACACTCTGTTGTGATGTATGCAAAGTGTTTGGAATCACGTTGATGATTATTAAAGTGTTTTTAAAGTTTTAATTTAACCGTATTTTCGCAAGTACTCTGTACAAATTATTGCATAATGGTATCGAAATACTCGTGTTATTTGTATTGGTGTTTCAATTTGGTATCAGAGCTGGAGCTCATGGATAGAGTATAGTCGACGATACTCTACTTTGAGCACGGTTTCAGATGCTGTATTGACCCACCTAGGTGGCAATATTATAACAAATACAAATTGACTATTGGCCTAGGATGGGATAATATTGGGTAGAATTTTAAGATTATAACTTGATGTAAGTATAATTATATATACATAAAAATATCATGTGCACACTTTGGTGTGAAAGAAGTGTTGAACCGACCTGTAATTGTTTGTTGCAGACAATGTCCGATTACTAGTCAAATCGCGTTCTACGCAAGGAGGTAGAACGTCCCAATGTTGGGGGAGACAGAGACCAGTCTCAAGAATCTGAGAATGAATCCAATTTTCGTACTGGTGGAGAGTCTAGAGAGGAACAGATGATGCAAATGATGGCTCAGATGCTGGAGCAAAATCGCCAGCAGAATGAGTTAATGGCGTAGCAACTTTCTTCCCAGAATGCGCAGGGAAAGAAAAATAATGTTGAAGATCAACAAGCAAGTAACGACAATCTGAAGTTGTTGGGAGTGGAAGTAGGGTTGAAGGCCTAAGAAAGATAAAAAACGGAAGCACGACTCCTCTAAGTCAAAAAGGGGAATGTCGTATAAGAACTTCATTGGTTGTTGTCCTCCAGTGTTCAATGGACGGGCAACTGCTGCGGAGGCCTTGGATTGGATCAAGGCAATTGAGAAATTATTTCGAGTCACCGATCTCAGCGATGACAAGAAGGTGCAGTACGCAGCTACACAATTCGTGCGTCCTGCTTTGACTTGGTGGGACTCAGAGGTAAAGATTTTGAGCTTAAAGGTTGTGGCGAAGATGACCTGGGAAGAGTTTAAGACCAGGTTCGACAAACAATTCTATCTGGCGGTTGCGGTGGAAAAAATAAAAAGAGACTTCCTTACGTTTCAGCAAGGAGACTTATCGTGGTGGATGATTATCTGACCGAGTTCAACTCGAAAACGATGTTTGTGTGTTCAGTAATTGCTAATGATAAGGAAAAGACTGATTACTTTGTCGAAGGACTCTGTAGTGAGATCCGTGAGATAGTGATGCTTCGCGCAGTTGAATCATTTGAGAAAGCTGTGGAGTATGCGCGACTTTGGGAATATGAATTGTTCCGTAGGGAACAAGAATCGGTTGGATCGAAGAAAGCGAAGGTTGAGTCTACGCCAGGACGTTTAAACAACCCCAACAATCCATCTCAAAGAAAGTGGACTCTCGTTCACGATCCCAATCTTCCAGACATTCGAAGAAATCTGCTAATTCTCACAACAACTCTCAGTCCAAATCTTAGTTTTCAAATTCTGTGCTTACCTGTAACCGATGTGGGAAACTTCATCGTGGAATATGTATGTCCCCTATTATTTGCCATGGATGTGGAGAAGAGAGACACATACGTCCTATGTGCCCTAAACATAGTGATGCATGTTTTGAATGTGGCCAGGTGGTCCACCTTGCTTGTAATTACCCGAAAAAAAAGACGGTGGTAAAAGAAAGTAAAGGCTCAGTTGCAAAGCCTAGTTATGTTAGTGGTTCCTCCCAATCAAAGGGGAATCTGTCTAAGCCTCAAGATAGAGTCTACCGGATTACAGCTGTCGAGGCGCAGGAGGTGCCGGATGTCGTAACTGGTACTTTCCTTCTAAATTCTTTACCTGCTGTAGTGTTATTTGATTCTGGTGCGAGTGTGACCTTTATTTCTAAAGCATTTGCACGAAAGTTAGATGTAGTACCTTCCTTAATGCCAATCCTTTTAACCGTTGATATGGCAAACGGGAAATCGGTCAGTGCCACCCAAATATATTTTGACTGTGTCCTGTCCTTAGATGGACATAATTTCGATATCGACCTTGTTCCAATTGATACCAAAGAATTTTATATAATAGTGGGCATGGATTCGTTTGCCAATAATCTTGCCACTATTGCTTGTGCTAAAAGAATTGTTCGTTTGTTCACGCTGGAAGGCAAAGAAATATTTGTGTATGAGGATAGACGTAAAAGAGAAGCCGCAGTTATTTTGATGGCTAAGGCTCGGAAAAATTTAATTAAAGGTTGCCAATGCTACCTGGCTTGTGTGTTGAATGTTAAGAAAGAAGGGAAAAACCTCAAAGATGTGCCAGTGGTAAATGAATATCCCGACATGTATCCTGATGACTTATGGGGATTGCCACCAGACCAATCTGTAGAGTTTCGTATTGAGCTAGTGCCTGGAGCTGCACCAATTGCGCGTGCTCCGTATCGTTTAGCGCGTTCGGAAATGATGGATCAATTAGAAGAGTTGTTAGAAAAAGGGTTCATTCGGCCGTGTACCTCACCGTGGGGTGCTCTGGTGCTGTTTATGCGAAAGAAAGATGGAACCTTGTGAATGTGTATCGATTATAGAGAATTGAACAAAGTGACCATAAAGAATAAGTACCCTTTGCCCCGTATTGATGATTTGTTCCATCAACTACAAGGAGCTGCTTATTTCTCGAAAATAAACCTTCGTTCAGGGTATCACCAACTTAAGGTTCGTGAGGAAGATGTGCCGAAAACTGTTTTTCGGACCCGATATGGGCATTATGAGTTCTTAGTGATGCATTTTGGGCTCACTAATGCCCCTGCAACCTTTATGGACTTAATGAATCATATGTGTCATCTAATGCTCGACAAGTCAGTCATAGTGTTTATTGATGATATCTTGGTATATTCCAAGACGGAGGAGGATCATGCGGTACATCTGAGGGAATTGCTCGAACTCCTTCGAAGCGAACAATTGTATGCTAAGTTCTCAAATAGTGAATTTTGGTTGCGGCAAGGACAATTTTTAGGGCATGTCATATCTTGCGAGGGTGTTTCTGTGGATCCTTCCAAAATTAAAGCCATTAAAAGTTGGGAAGCGCCTAGAAATGTTGCTGAAATTCGTAGTTTCCTTGGATTGGCTGGCTATTATAGATGTTTTATTAAAGATTTCTCAACCCACTCACTTCGTTGACGCGTAAGGAATGCGAAGTTTGTGTGGGAAGAGCCACAGGATGAGGCATTTCAGACTTTGTAGAGTCAAATAACTAACGCTCTAGTGCTTGCGTTGCTAGAAGGGAACGAAGATTTTGATGTTTATAGTGATGCCTCGATAAATGGATTGGATTGCATGATAATGCAACGGGGGAAAGTGATAGTTATGCATCGAGACAACAGAAAGAATATGAGAAGACTCGCCCGACGCATGACCTGGAATTACATGATGTCACTTTTGCTGTAAAATTTGGCAACATTATTAGTATGGCACTAGATGCCAGTTGTTTACTGATCATAAAAGCATGAGACATATATTTGATCAGAAAGAGGTAAACATGCGAGAGCGAGACGTGCCGTGGAATTAATTAAGGATTATGACAGTGAAATCCTTTATCACCCTGGAGAAGCCAATGTAGTGGCTGACGCCATAAGCCGAAAGAGTTATCTGGAAGCAACTTTTTATGCTCTAACGCATGTAGTTGTGACTTCCTCTATCCTTGATGACATTCGAAAGTGGCAAATTGAGGGCATTAAGGAGGAAAATATTAAAACCGAAAGAATGGTTGGGCAAAGTGTACTGTTAACCGAAGCTAGCAACGGGTTGAAAATGTTTAGAGATCGTCTTTGGGTGCCTAAGATCAGTGATGTGCGCAAAACGATTTTAGAAGATGGTCATATTTCTAAGTTCTCTATTCATCCCGGGAGTTTTAAGATGTATCAGGATTTGAAATCCGAATATTGGTGGCCCGGAATGAAACGAGACTTTAGTAATCACGTTGAGCAGTGTTTGACTTGCTTGCGAGTCAACGCCGAACATCAAAAACCATCTGGAAATTTGAAACCACTCGACATACCTGAGTGGAAACGGGATCACGTCACGATGGATTTTGTGGTAAAGCTCCCGAAGACTCAACGACAACATGATGCTATCTGGGTTATTGTGGATCGACTGACGAAATATGCACACTTTTTCTCGATACGAGATAATTTTTCCTTGGAAGGATTGGAGCGAATGTATATTGATGAAATTATAATACGCCATGGGATACCAAAATCTATTGTTTCAGATCGTGATTTGAGATTTACTTCGAGATTTTGGCAAAGTATGCAGGATCAGTTGGGAACGCGTGTTAATTTGAGTGCGGCGTTTCGTCCCCAGACTGACAGCCAGACTGAGTGTACCAACCAAACGATGGAAGATATGTTGCGTGCATGTGTGATCGAGCTTGGTGTAAATTCGGATACGTGTACCTATCACTTGTGGAATTTTCCTACAACAATAGTTATCATTCTTCGATAAAGATGACTCTGTATGAGTCGTTGTATGGTAGAAAGTTTCAAACTCCGACGTGTTGGCGCGAAGCAGGAGAGAAACCATTAGCGGGACCTGAATTGCTTCAATAAACGCATGATAAAATTCAGATTATTCGTGAGCGAATCAAAGCTACCCAAGATCGACAGAATGCATACTCGGACAAATGTCATAAAGATATAGAGTTTGTTGTGGGAGATTTGGGGATGCTGAAAGTATCTCCGTGGAAAGGGATTATGAGGTTTGGGAAGCGAGGGAAGTTAAGTCCTCGATACGTTGGACCATTTACTTTTACCGAACATGTTGGAGCCCAATTTTGTAAGTTAGAGCTGCCCGATGAGTTTTCAGAATTCGTAACACCTTCCACGTTAGCTATTTGAAGAGAAGTCCGATCAATCTTAAAGCGACTGTTCCTTTGGATGATGTGCAAATTGATGAGAGATTGCGTTATGTCGAAGAACCAGAAAAGATTATCGTCGACAAGGTAATTAACCTAAAGAACAAGGAGATCGAGATGGTGCTCGTTTGTTGGAAGCACCATCGTGGATCTCTAATGAGTTGGGAGACGAAGGCTGAAATAATGGCCAAATACCAGCTCTATTCAAAAGAACCTGATTCCGTGGGCAGAATCTCTTTAAGAGGGGAGGAATTGTAACGACTCAATTATTTAATATACTTGATAATTAATATTTATTGTAAAGAAATACAAATTCAGAATATTAATTAATTTTGTAGCATATAAATGAATGTGTTGTGTAAATTATAGTAGCTAAGTATTGATTTACGAAGTAGGGATCTTAAAAGAAATGGAAATAATTCCAGGGGCTTGTTGATAAATATTGTAAAGTATAGGGACTAAAAGAAAAAGGAAAAAGAAATTCCTTCTTTGCTTCCTAATTACGCCGAACACACACACACAAACACAGGCACACACTTCATCCATTTTCAAATCTTTTCAAAATAGAGAAGATAGAAAGAGAGCTATTGGGGAAGAAGAAGAAAGCAAAATCAGATTTTTGTTGGAAGCTTCTCACGATTTTGAAGATCTAAGAGGTACCAACTTTTATTTTGTAAAAACTCTTACTTTTTCTGCTAATTCTCACAACAACTCTCAGTCCAAATTTTAGTTTTCAAATTCTGTGCTTACCTGTACCCGATGTGGGAAACTTCATCGTGGGGAATGTTTGTCCCCTATTGTTTGCCATGGATGTGGAGAAGAGAGACACATACGTCCTATGTGCCCTAAACATAGTGATGCATGTTTTGAATGTGGCCAGGTGGTCCACCTTGCCTGTAATTACCCGAAAAAGAAGACGGTGGTAAAAGAAAGTAAAGGCTCAGTTGCAAAGCCTAGTTATGTTAGTGGTTCCTCCCAATCAAAGGGGAATCTGTCTAAGCCTCAGGATAGAGTCTACCGGATTACAGCTGTCAAGGCGCAGGAGGTGCCGGATGTCGTAACTGGTACTTTCCTTCTAAATTCTTTACCTGCTATAGTGTTATTTGATTCTGGTGCGAGTGTGACCTTTATTTCTAAAGCATTTGCACGAAAGTTAGATGTAGTACCTTCCTTAATGCCAATCCCTTTAACCGTTGATATGGCAAACGGGAAATCGGTCAGTGCCACCCAAATATATTTTGACTGTGTCCTGTCCTTAGATGGACATAATTTCGATATCGACCTTGTTCCAATTGATACCAAAGAATTTTATATAATAGTGGGCATGGATTCGTTAGCCAATAATCTTGCCACTATTGCTTGTGCTAAAAGAATTGTTCGTTTGTTCACGCTGGAAGGCAAAGAAATATTTGTGTATGAGGATAGACGTAAAAGAGAAGTCGCAGTTATTTCGATGGCTAAGGCTAGGAAAAATTTAATTAAAGGTTGCCAATGCTACCTGGCTTGTGTGTTGAATGTTAAGAAAGAAGGGAAAAACCTCAAAGATGTGACAATGGTTAATGAATATCCCCACATGTATCCTGATGACTTATGGGGATTGCCACCAGACCAATCTGTAGAGTTTCGTATTGAGCTAGTGCCTGGAGCGGCACCAATTGCGCGTGCTCCGTATCGTTTAGCGCGTTCGGAAATGATGGCTCAATTAGAAGAGTTGTTAGAAAAAGGGTTCATTCGGCCGTGTACCTCACCGTGGGGTGCTCCGGTGCTGTTTATGCGAAAGAAAGATGGAACCTTGTGAATGTGTATCGATTTTTGAGAATTGAACATAGTGACCATAAAGAATAAGTACCCTTTGCCCCGTATTGATGATTTGTTCCATCAACTACAAGGAGCTGCTTATTTCTCGAAAATAAACCTTCGTTCAGGGTATCACCAACTTAAGGTTCGTGAGGAAGATGTGCCAAAAACTGTTTTTCGGACCCGATATGGGCATTATGAGTTCTTAGTGATGCATTTTGGGATCACTAATGCCGCTGCAACCTTTATGGACTTAATGAATCATATGTGTCATCCAATGCTCGACAAGTCAGTCATAGTGTTTATTGATGATATCTTGGAATATTCCAAGACGGAGGAGGATCATGCGGTACATCTGAGGGAATTGCTCGAACTCCTTCGAAGCGAACAATTGTATGCTAAGTTCTCAAATAGTGAATTTTGGTTGCGGCAAGGACAATTTTTAGGGCATGTCATATCTTGCAAGGGTGTTTCTGTGGATCCTTCCAAAATTAAAGCCATTAAAAGTTGGGAAGCGCCTAGAAATGTTGCTGAAATTCGTAGTTTCCTTGGATTGGCTGGCTATTATAGATGTTTTATTCAAGATTTCTCAAAAATAGTCATCCCACTCACTTCGTTGACGCGTAAGGAATGCGAAGTTTGTGTGGGAAGAGCCACAGGATGAGGCATTTCAGACTTTGAAGAGTCAATTAACTGACGCTCTAGTGCTTGCGTTGCTAGAAGGGAACGAAGATTTTGCTGTTTATAACGATGCCTCGATAAATGGATTGGGTTGCATGATAATGCAACGGGGGAAAGTGATAGTTATGCATCGAGACAACAGAAAGAATATGAGAAGAGTCGCCCGACGCATGACCTGGAATTACATGATGTCACTTTTGCTGTAAAATTTGGCAACATTATTAGTATGGCACTAGATGCCAGTTGTTTACTGATCATAAAAGCATGAGACATACATTTGATCAGAAAGAGGTAAACATGCGAGAGAGAGACGTGCCGTGGAATTAATTAAGGATTATGACACTTTATCACCCTGGAGAAGCCAATGTAGTGGCTGACGCCATAAGCCGAAAGAGTTATCTGGAAGCAACTTTTTATGCTCTAACGCATGTACTTGTGACTTCTTCTATCCTTGATGACATTCTAAAGTGGCAAATTGAGGGCATTAAGGAGGAAAATATTAAAACCGAAAGAATGGTTGGGCAAAGTGTATTGTTAACCGAAGCTAGCAACGGGTTGAAAATGTTTAGAGATCGTCTTTGGGTGCCTAAGATCAGTGATGTGCGCAAAACGATTTTAGAAGATGGTCATATTTCTAAGTTCTCTATTCATCTCGGGAGTTTTAAGATGTATCAGGATTTGAAATCCGAATATTGGTGGCCCGGAAGGAAACGAGACTTTGGTAATCACGTTGAGCAGTGTTTGACTTGCTTGCGAGTCAACACCGAACATCAAAAACCATCTGGAAATTTGAAACCACTCGAGATACCTGAGTGGAAACGGGATCACGTCACGATGGATTTTGTGGTAAAGCTCCCGAAGACTCAACGACAACATGATGTTATCTGGGTTATTGTGGATCGACTGACGAAATATTGAAACTTTTTTTCGACACGAGAAAATTTTCCCTTGGAAAGATTGGAGCGAATGTATATTGATGAAATTATTGTACGCCATGGGATACCAAAATCTATTGTTTCAGATCGTGATTTGAGATTTACTTCGAGATATTGGCAAAGTATGCAGGATCAGTTGGGAACGCGTGTTAATTTGAGTGCGGCGTTTCATCCCCAGACTGACAGCCAGACTGAGTGTACCAACCAGACGATGGAAGATATGTTGCGTTCATGTGCGATCGAGCTTGGTGGAAATTTGGATACGTACCTACCACTTGTGGAATTTGCCTACAACAATAGTTATTATTCTTCGATAAAGATGACTCTGTATGAGTCGTTGTATGGTGGAAAGTTTCGAACTCCGACGTGTTGGCGCGAAGCAGGTGAGAAACCATTAGTGGGACCTGAATTGCTTCAATAAACGCATGATAAAATTCAGATTATTCGTGAGTGAATCAAAGCTACCCAAGATCGACAGAATGCATACACGGACAAACGTCATAAAGATATAGAGTTTGCTGTGGGAGATTCGGGGATGCGGAAAGTATCTCCGTGGAAAGGGATTATGAGGTTTGGGAAGCGAGGGAAGTTAAGTCCTCGATACGTTGGACCATTTCCTTTTACCGAACATGTTGGAGCCCAATCTTGTAAGTTAGAGCTGCCCGATGAGTTGTCAGAATTCGTAACACCTTCCACGTTAGCTATTTGAAGAGAAGTCCGGTCAATCTTCGAAGAACCAGAAAAGATTATCGTCGACAAGGTAATTAACCTAAAGAATAAGGAGATCGAGATGGTGCTCGTTTGTTGGAAGCACCATGGTGGATCTCTAATGACTTGGGAGACGAAGGCTGAAATAATGGCCAAATACCAGCTCTATTCAAAAGAACCTGATTTCGTGGGCAGAATCTCTTTAAGAGGGGATGAATTGTAACGACCCAAATATTTAATATACTTGATAATTAATATTTATTGTAAAGAAATACAAATTCAGAATATTAATTAATTTTGTAGCATATAAATGAATGTGTTGTGTAAATTATAGTAGCTAAGTATTGATTTACGAAGTAGGGATCTTAAAAGAAATGGAAATAATTCCAGGGGCTTGTTGATAAATATTGTAAAGTATAGGGACTAAAAGAAAAAGGAAAAAGAAATTCCTTCTTTGCTTCCTAATTACGCCGAACACACACACACACAAACACACACACACACACTTCATCCATTTTCAAATCTTTTCAAAATAGAGAAGATAGAAAGAGAGCTTTTGGCGAAGAAGAAGAAAGCAAAATCAGATTTTTGTTGGAAGCTTCTCACGATTTTGAAGATCTAAGAGGTACCAACTTTTATTTTGTAAAAACTCTTACTTTTTCTTCTCCCTATCATCTTCATTTGAAGAAGATGAGAACTCAAATGGGTTTTTTATGGAGAACACTTGGAAATCGTTAGATCTAGAAAGAAAATGATGAAATATTGTTAGATTCATCATTTGAAGGCTTAATATGCAAATGTTTTATGTATTATGGTGGGTTTAAATCAAAACCCCAAGATGGAGTTCATATGAACTCTAGATGATCCAAAAAAAGTGAGAATGATATTTTGGTGGCTAACAAGGGTTTAAAAGTGTGTATATATATATATATATATATATATATATATATATATATATATATATATATATATATATATATATATATATATATATGTTTGGGAATGATTCCCAACCGTTTGTAAGAAATGAGAATAAGTTTTGGTTATTTTAGCATTAAATCCGTAAGGTAGAATGGGCAGAGCTGCACTCGACTCGACGAGTCATTTGGTCGACTCGGCGAGTCGGCCTTAAGAGTTCGGATGACTTGAGATCTGAATTTCGGATGGGTTGATCCGAAATTCGGATAAGCCTTGACCCGAGTTCGGACCATCTTTCGGTTGTGAGCGACCCGAAATTCGGATGGTCGACTCGGCGAGTCGGACCTAGTTTTGGTCCGAAGTTGTAATTCCATTGTACGGTAAGCCTGAGTGTGTGGTAACCACAATGTGATAGTTTATATGCCATTAGTTGGCCTTCTGTGATTATTGATTTAATTTCATGGCATTGCATGACATCATTCATATATCTCATGGTACTTTAATCTAGAATCTCACTAAACAACTTTATAGTTTACCCATTAGTTGATTATTCTTTCAGGAACTCATAAGGGCAAAGGCCCGGCTGGCCCGAATTGTTAGACACTGATTGGAGCACGGATAGGAGCTACGTTTTTTGTTGATGCTTGGGGTGGGAGTAGCAGATATCCATTTTTGGACCTGAATTAATTTTAAATTTTTAGTTCGCGTGTAACTATAAATGTTTAAACGTTGTAGCCCCAATTACATTACTCCGTGATTTCCGACAATCTGTTGTGATGTATGCAAAGTGTTTGGAATCACGTTGATGATTATTAAAGTACTTAAGCAGTTTTAATTTAACCTTATTTCCGCAAGTACTCTGTATAAATTATTGTATAATGGTATCAAAATACTCGTATTAGTTGTATGGGTGTTTCAATTTTATAAAAAAATATTAATTTTGTATGTATTAGTGACACAATAAGGTTTTTATCCTTGTATACTTGATAACTACTAAATGACAACGTCACAATGTTTATATAACAAAATTTCATGTTGTCCTAAGATGTGAGCAAAATATATCCACTTTATGTTGATATTGTAATGTCATCATTGTAATACATTAAGGTAGTGTTTGGTTGAATCACAAAGGAAAGAAATGGACTACGTAATGGAATAAAATACGTAATGGAATGAATAATTACCATTCCATGTTATGTTTGTTTGTACAATTGGAATGAAATGAATTATTACTGTTTGATGTTTGTTAGACACATATAAAGAAAGGAATGTAACGAATTTAATGTATAATGACAAAAATGGCCATAATATAATAATTGTAAAACTTGTATTAATTTTAATGAACTTATAAAAATATGTTTTGTAATAACTCAATTATCATCAATGAAATTAAATTATCAATGTGTTTATAATAGAACACTAAATTGTGCATGAACATAATACGAAATATGCAAACAAAATTACGAAAATAAGAATTGTTTTACATCGCTCTTTTAATTACTTCAAAAAAGAATAATCAAGTATAAATTTAAACATTACCATCAAACAAGTCGTTAACCCATTGCAATTTGTCTTCATCGTCAACTGTGAAAAAAATCACCATCAAATTTTCATCATGTGAAAGCACTTGTTACACTCACGAACGGTTAAGCCAACGATCTTTTTCATCTCACCATGATGTTTTTTTATCAACCTCCTCTCTTTTCCTCTCGGTTCCAAGAACTAAAGTGAAGTTTTTGGTTCCATCCTCAATTTTTGAACCAAGTATGTCTGCTGAGTCCTTCAAGATGCTAAGAAGTGGATCCCAACTGTTGCTTCTTTTCCTTTTTTGACATGCACTTGACTCTTCTCTAGTAGGAACATATATAGGATTGTTTAGTTGAGGATCAACATGCATATCTTCAATTTCATCTCAACTGGCTTTTGTGTGTCTGATCAACATTTTCTTCATGCTCTTTGTATATTTCATATGCGATATCTGCAGGTGTTTGAGCATCTCTACCGTTTACACGATCCTTAACAAATACAAGACAAAGGTCCATATAATGAGGAAATATTTTACCCCTCCATTTTGCAGCATTTGTAAGTACCTAGCAAACAACTGAAAGAATTAAAAAAACAGTAATATGTGTACTTAAATATATTTTTTGTTTAGACAGACTCATTTACCTGAGCATGTGCTTGCCAAACAGATGTGGGAGCATCGAGCATTTTATTTGTATCATCCCATCCGAACCCATGTTCCATTGTAACATATCATGCACAACCGACCACTAATTCTTCAAAGTCTTTATCTGTGATTCAATGTGTGGCATTGCCTTAATACCAGAATTAGGAAGTAAAGTCGCTAGTCATTTTTCAACGGCATTAAAGAATCCAGGCTTAAAACCATTGACAAATTTAAACTGAGACAGTGAGTTAAGAATGTCAATCATGGCTTAAACTAGTTTTGCATCTTCCATCTCGTTCCACTTCTTTTTATTTTTCTGTGGACCCTTTTCACCATCGAATTGTGATTCCATTTCTTCACATACGAAAATGATAATGTAGTTTAAACCAAAAGAAGAAAAGAAAGAGAAATGTATCAAAGACAATAACATGTAAAACAAAACAAAAGATGGCATTATTGAAGTGCAATAATAGCATGTTTACAAGTAGAAGAAATAAATACGACAAAGTTAAATGAATCATGTCTAGATCTCCATGCATTAAACATACACGTTGCCAAATTTTCTCTAAAGTTTGTCCATTCATCTGAGGTCCCAACTGTTGTTATGTGTTCCACTTGTGATCTAAGATATTTTTGTTGGGAAATATTCTAAGTATGTCAAGCTGTTAGTTAGATTTCTCAGACTGTAAGTAGATTTTCTGTATAAGTACAAAGTTCAAGCTGTTAGTTGAAAAAGTTCGAGCTGCTGATTCAAAAGTTCAAGCTGCCAGTGTTAAAGCTCAAGCTGCTCAACAGATAGACTTCAAGCTGCTCAACAGCTCAATAAACAGAAAGTGTTGATATTCAGCAAAGGATATATTTTGAAGATTCGAGCATATCTACTATCAGAGAAATCAGAGTTTTTCAAGGAAACAAATCAGAAAGCAATATATATACATAGAATAGGTTTTTCTATTGTAAGTCTGCAAGTACAAGTTTATTCAGTTGTAATTGTCTTTCTGATTAAGTTTTCATAAGCCTCTAAGGTTGTAAAACCCTAAGAGCAATTTGTGTTCTTCGTCTAATCAAACAGATTAGAGGTGATTGTAATCATTGAGTTTGGCAATACAAATGACTTTTGATTATTGATTGTGTTTATGTGATTATTTGTTTTTGAAAGCTTTTCTTAAAACAATTAAGTGTTATTCCGCAAACTTCTTAATTGGACTTTGATTCAATACAAGGTTATTGGTTTATATTCTGATTAATTCAAACCAGTTAATCTTAGGTAGTGATTTTGATCTTGACAAGTGGTATCAGAACCACAGGTCTTTCTTTGTTTTCAAAGTCAGAAGCTTTATTTTAAAATTTTTAATTTTCTGCAATGGAATTTGATAATAGCAGTAGTGGATCTGGGCAAGGACTCAAAGTGCCTATGCTCAAACCCACTGAGTTTGAGATGTGGAAACTCAGGATTCAACAGTGTCACACCCCGTTACCCCGGTTGGCAACGAAGCGTGACGTCGCGGAAGCGTAACCATAATCATAACGAACGACCACTATATGGACGTTTTTCAAAAATGCATTGATTTAACTTCAAATATAAATATTGTTTTACATAACCAAAATACAGCGTAAGTAGTTCTTAAAATACTAAAATTTAAATACACAATTTAGTTTATCCGAAAAGATGCAAATAAATCTCTGAATTTGAAAACGATGCGACTCCAAAATGAACGGAAGCCTTGGAATACTTCCGATAAATGTGCATGTCTCAAACACCTGAAAATACATGCTAAAATACGTCAACAAATTGTTGGTGAGCTCATAGGTTTACGCTAAAAGACCAGTTGTATGGACATTATCAGATGAGATGAATTTATAAAATCATAAATTCTGTGTATGTATCACATAAACCATCATGCAACCGAAGCTTAATTAAAATGAGTGTGCCCTGTGCAGTATCCCCGACTGTAATACCGTGTGTTGAATATATATGCACTCGCTGTTAGCTGACCCGAACTAACCAGAATGGGGGACATGACTCCCAATAGATCTATCCACAATATATTCGCGCTTGCAAATAAATGCAATTAACGGTTCATGATTTGAGGACTGATGGATCCAAACATGTAATACATATAAGAAATAAACAGTTTTGATGTCCATATGAAAACATTGCATGTATTTCCACCCCAAAAGATAGTGAAAATAGGGGCTATGAAGACTCACCGAGCGTGTGATGGCAAAAACGAGCAAAAAATGCTTTTTTTTCGTAAGTTGATGGATGGTGCACCGAGCGGGATTAATCAAGCCCTAAATGTAATACGGACTTAATATCTCTAATATATGATAATATATATATATATATATATATATATATATATATATATATATATATATATATATATATATATATATATATATATATATATATATATATATATATATATATATATAGATTTTTATGTCTTAAATCACCCAACATTACAAGTTTATAATTAAAACCCGCTTAAAACGTCAAGTTTATATATATATATATATATATATATATAATTTTCCAGCTTTTTCGGAGGTTTTTCGGCCTACTTTGAGGCTGTTTTTGACCAAGCTCCAAAACGTTTTAGGCTTTGGTTTTCTAGGACATTAAACTACTAAATACAAAGGATTTTTAGAATCAAGAACGGCCATTTTTCGAGATGTTTAGGTTGGTGAAAAAGCTTCTTAAAAACCCTATGTTGGCCATTTTTGAGCTGTCAAACTTTCGGTTTCCCAAATAATTTCTGGAGGTCTTAAACTCCAAAATAAATTATGAAAACTTCCAGATCTGTAGTTAAGACATAGATCTAACTTTTGAGTCAAGAATCAACTCATTTCGATAAGTTATGAATTATTTATGATTTTTCAAAGTCGATATAAACTTTCTGCCGAAAATCCGCAGTTTATAAACTTGAAATAACTTATGATTCCTGTTGTTTATTCAAAGACTACTTGTATAAAAGTTATAAAACACATATATATCACATGTTTTCATAATATTAACATTTTTTTAATGTGTTCATATATTCATAAACACATTTAAAGATACAACTTAAAAACAAAAACTAGAAATTTATAAACTTGAGTTTTTATGAAACTTGTTGTTGTTGGTGATTATATATATTAAGCAAGACTTATATAAACATAAATGTAAGATGAAATAAGTTAGTATTTACTTAATTTGAAGTGTTTAGAGTATGATTTTGAGTAGAAGTTGAAATCCTTGCAAGTTATGCACCAAAACACTTGAATTTCTTGAAGAACACTTGCAAAACACTTGAATGAAAAGGTTTTTGATGTGTGTGTGTATAGATCCGTTTTTTAGAGAGAAAAAAGAGGGATTTTGGTGTGAAATTAATGAAAGGGAAGCTCTCTATTTATAGGAAAAGTCTTGGTCTTTCAAATGGAGGTTGAGTGCACACTTGGTTGAATTGAAAGAGAATGGTGAAATGAAAGGGAATGGAGAAAGGAGATTTGATGTAGATGGTGCATGGTCTTCTTAATATAAAATTGAAAATCAAGTGTGTGTGTGTGTACTATGAGGGCTGGCCATGTGAAGGTATTTTCCATGTATTTTACATTTTTTTTTGTATAAAAGTATTTAGAAATGTATTCTTGTATTTCCCTTTTCTTGTAATTTCATAAATACTTTTAGATGCATTGTTTTAATGAATTGTTTTAGTCTTGCATAATTAATGTTAAGTAATTGTATTAGTGTATGATTAGTGTCACTAATCATAATTTAATTATGTACTTAGTTGAATTATTCCCTCATATTGTAAATTGATCGGATTAATTGATTTCCCGATTCATCGCACCGATGAATTTGATTCTAATTGAGTTGAATTTTCTAATAAACCTTGTTAATCACTTGATTAATTTCTAATGACCACTGATTAGGTTATAATTGGCTATTAAATACAGATTAGGTCATTGTTGCTAACCTGGTTTAGTGCCGGATGTTACAGTCTCCCCCTGTTAAGGGAATTTCGTCCCGAAATTTTATCTTGTTTCCTCAATGGTATTGTTATTTAAGAGTATATGAGAGTATCTTTGCTTTAACTGGCCTTTGCATGCCCTAGAGAATTCGTGTTCATGCCTAGAATTCCATCTGACCTTGAGGATGGGTATACAACTGTGCTTCCATCCTTTGACCTTACGGTCCATGATTTCAACCGTCTCTTTGATGAAGCGAAGTTTATCAGTTAGTTGGATCTCTCCCAAGCGGTAACAAGTGTCTCCTCTAACAACCACTTCTTCTTATTCGATACGTGGAAGGTATTGTGCATGCTGCTAAGCTCTGGTGGTAACTCTAAACGATAAGCTACGAGTCCAATCCCCTTTAAGACTTTGTATTGCCAATGTATCGAGGGTTTAATTATCCTTGTTTCCCAAATCGTAACACGCCCTTCCATGGCAAGACTTTCATCAGTACTTGTTCTCCTAATTAGAACTCAAGGGATTTTCTATTTTCATCTGCATAACTTTCTTACCATCGCAAGCAACTTTTAGTCAGTTCTGTATCTGTACTATCCTTTTGGGTAGTTTTGTGAATGGTCTTAGGGCCAGTGATTTGGCTATTTCCTACTTCTACCCGACAAATCGGCGATCGACACTTTCGCCCCTAGAGGGCCTCAAACGGAGCAGCTTTCATACTCGAGTGATAGCTATTGTAGTTAATAATTCCACTAAGGCAATTGAGTATCCATTACACAGGCTCTTAATGTGTGTTCTAGGGTTTGGATCGTTCTATTATTCTGACCATTGGTCTGAGGGTGATAAGTGGTACTCATGTCCAAGTTTGTATCCAAAGCTTGTAGTAATAATTGCCAAAAGTCTAGATGTAAATCTGCTATTCGTATCCGAAATGATTTAAATAGGCACTCCGTGTCCGGAGATGACTTCCTTGAGGTACGTTTGGACTAGCTTATTCTTTATGTTGTTCTTCTTGATTGGTAGGAATGTGCGGATTTTGTTAGGCGGTCGACTAATACTCAAATGCTTTCTTATGTTTGTCTTAACTTTGGAGCATGTTAGGAATTTGTTGACATATGTGGCAATGTCACCCTTCATGTTAGGCCACCCGTATAGCTTCTTAAGGTCATGATACATTTTATCGGATCCGAGGTGAACGACATATCTTAATTTATGCCCTTCATCCATAGCCAGCTTTCTTATTCCACCAAACAGAGTAATCAGATTCTATTCATGAAATATCGATTTTTATTAGCTCTTATCCTAAACAATTTATCCACTTGTACTCTTAACGGCTTGGCTCATTAGTTTTCCTCAGGTGATAACGAATTTTCAGGTTGCAATTACTTATTAGTTCCATCCAACAGTACTACTTCGTATTCGACTCTTTCTGGTTCAAGATGTGTTAGAGGCTCTTATGGTCTGTGAATACAATACACTTCATACCGTACAACTAATGTCTCCAAGGATAAAGACTACTGCTTCAAGATCCAGATCATGCGTTGTGTAAATCACCTAGTGAACCTTAAGTTTTCATTAAGCATAAGCTATGACCCTATCTTTCTATATCAACCCATTGTGTGAAACGTCACAGTAATCTACAAATTTCTTGCTTCTCTTGGATAAAATAAGCGCACTGCGCAGTTTGTGCTTTAATAACTGATACGATGTCTCCTGATTCTCGCCCCAATCATACTTAATGTCCTTTCGGATCAGTTCTGTTAAAGCTCTGGTGATCTTTGAGAAATTTTTGATAATTTCCTATAATAAGTGGCAAGTCTTAAGGACTGTCGTATCTCTATGGGGGTTCTAAGAGTTGACCAATTACTGATAGCCTCGATCTTTGCGGGGTCGACTTGGATCCCTTTACTATTGATCACGTGACGGAAAAATCTTACCTATCTTAGCCAAAAGTCAAACTTAGAAAGCTTGGCATGTGGTTGTCCTTTCTTTAACAACTCTAGAATCAGCCTTAAATGTTTGCTCGTGCTCCTCCTTGCTTTGCGAGTAGATTAAGATGAATACAATCACGAATAAGGTTTTCACACCCAATTTATGAGTTCCATGATTACCGTCGCGACACTGGTTAATCCGAACGGTATTAATAGGAATTTATGATGACCGATACAAAATCTGAAGGTTGTCTTTGGAATATCTTTCTTGCTAACTCTAACCTGATGATAACCAAACCTTAGGTCGATCTTCGAATAGAAGCTTAATTCCATGGTCAAACAAGTCATTGATCCTTCTGAGCGGGTATCGGTTCCTTTAGTTGATTTAGCTCTTGGTAATTGATGCACATTTTGATGGTTCTATCCTTCTTCTTTATGAACAAAACTGGAGCTCATCGAAAGCGAGGAACTCAGTTTGATAAACCCCTTTATCTAAGAACTCCTACAGTTGGTTGGACGATTGTTACACTATTGATGGGGCTAATCGACATGGTGCTCGAGCCACTGGTACCGCACCTGATACTAGGCTGATTTTTGAATTTGACTTGTCTCGATGTTGGGTGTTCAGGTAAGTGTTCTGGAAAAACTTTGGGGTAACCATAAATAATAAGAATATTTTCGAGTCGCTTTTCCTTTGGCTCCCTCTCTATCAACACTTCAGGGTCATAATGCTAGAGATGATGCTTACTTTGGTATTTCTTGCTTTGCGTTGGACAGTAAGGACCTTCTTATTGGCTAAAGGTATATGAATCGTCTTCTTGTTGCACACTATTTCTGCACGATTCTTCGAAATCCATGCCTATGACCATGTCAAAACATCCCAGTTTGACGGGCATCAAGTCTATTTCAAAGAGTTGGCCTACTAATTCTAAGGAGCATCCTCGACTTATATTATTCGTTTTAAGCGTCTTACTGTCATCAACTTCAATAGCATATGTGGCACTTAATGGTGTAACAATGGAATTTATCTGCTTACTGAACTTAGTAGATATAAAGCTCCTATCAGCACCGGTATCAAATAGTAGAAATGCATAAGTGGTATTTAATGGGGTAAGAGGATAAGTCTATGGGTTTGAAATTTCTTAGGCAGATTGTCGTATTGCATATCCTCATGCTCCTAGTTATAGATAAAACTTAGTTTTTTTTCATTAAAATGTTGGATACCTAATCTTTGTACATGATATGGTCGGAATTTTCCGATAAATTCTTAAGCCTTACACACCCTAAGATGTATCAGATAGTAAAAAAGGGTACTAAGTATGAGATGCCTCCGGGGTTTCCTCATATTCCAGAGCGTTAAGTCGTTGGGTTAGTTCTGCACTTCGGGCTTTAGGCGCTGTCACAATTCCTTGATTCCGTCTTGTTGAATCGCCTGAGTATTCTGGTTGGCCCAAGTTTTATTGGTGGTTTGCATTGCCTCCTGCTTAATCCTTGCAAAGAGCTCATCGACCTCTTGGTGGATTTTGTTGAAATTGGAGGTCGTTTCTGGCGGCCCTTGCCACTAACAGGTGCATCGTTTGTTACATAGGTTTCTGGGTAAGTGTCGGCACCTGAGAGGAAGATGGTGTTCCGCCTTCAAACTGGTTTTGGATCCCTTCCTCGTTTCTCTGCCCTTGGAGAGTGTGAGGCATCCATCCCCACTGTCTTACGTTCACTTATCGTTACAGTTGCGGGCTTGGCTGATGAGTAGGTACCGGGATAGACTCCCGTTGTGCTAGTCACACCCTTTACCTAGGGGTGAACTTCCTTAATGGTCCATTGGGATGGCTTCTGAATAGGGTGTAGGGTGGCATATGTGGTGTTGATGGTGGAGCAATTTGTGTTGCAGGGCCACAATTGCCCTCCTTGTGCTTTGACGAGTCCATTACATCGTCATTGATTTAGTCTGGGTGGGTTCCCAATCCAAAGTACACCTCAGTGTCACCTTGGCTTCCTTGTCCCATCGGTGAGAATTCATCCTCTGAATCAAAGAGGATAATAACCGTATTGTTCGACATGTTATTGTCATCAGGGTCCATATATGTGTTCACAGTTCTTGAAAAACTTTAGTTTTTGTAACTGTTATAGTCTAGGTACTAATGCAACCTAGTTCACTATAACTATGGCTCTGATACCAATCTGTCACACCCCGTTACCCCGGTTGGCAACGAAGCGTGACGTCGCGGAAGCGTAACCATAATCATAACGAACGACCACTATATGGACGTTTTTCAAAAATGCATTGATTTAACTTCAAATATAAATATTGTTTTACATAACCAAAATACAGCGTAAGTAGTTCTTAAAATACTAAAATTTAAATACACAATTTAGTTTATCCGAAAAGATTCAAATAAATCTTCGAATTTGAAAACGATGCGACTCCAAAATGAACGGAAGCCTTGGAATACTTCCGATAAATGTGCATGTCTCAAACACCTGAAAATACATGCTAAAATACGTCAACAAATTGTTGGTGAGCTCATAGGTTTACGTGAAAAGACCAGTTGTATGGACATTATCAGATGAGTTGAATTTATAAAATCATAAATTCCGTGTATGTATTACATAAACCATCATGCAACCGAAGCTTAATTAAAATGAGTTTGCCCTGTGCAGTATCCCCGACTGTAATACCGTGTGATGAATATATATGCACTCGCTGTTAGCCGACCCGAACTAACCCGAATGGGGGACATGACTCCCAATAGATCTATCCACAATATATTCGCGCTTGCAAATATATGCAATTAACGGTTCAGGTTTTAAAGGCTGATGGATCCAAATATGTAATACATATAAGAAATAAACAGTTTTGATGTCCATATGAAAACAGTGCATGTATTTCCACCCCAAAAGATAGTGAAAATAGGGGCTATGAAGACTCACCGAGCGTGTGATGGCAAAAACGAGCGAAAAATGCTTTTTTTTTTCCGTAAGTTGATGGATGGTGCACCGAGCGAGATTAATCGAGCCCTAAATGATAATACGGACTTAATATCTCTAATATATGATAATATATATATTTATAGATTTTTATGTCTTAAATCACCCAACATTACAAGTTTATAGTTAAAACCCGCTTAAAACGTCAAGTTTATATATATATAATTTTCCAGCTTTTTCGGAGGTTTTTCGGCCTACTTTGAGGCTGTTTTTGACCAAGCTCCAAAACGTTTTAGGCTTTGGTCTTCTAGGACATTAAACTACTATATACAAACAAGAACGGCCATTTTTCGAGATGTTTAGGTTGGTGAAAAAGCTTGTTAAAAACCCTATGTTGGCCATTTTTGAGCTGTCAAACTTTGGGTTTCCCAAATAATTTCTGGAGGTCTTAAACCCCAAAATAAATTATGAAAACATCCAGATCTATAGTTAAGACATAGATCTAACTTTTGAGACAAGAATCAACTCATTTCGATAAGTTATGAATTAGTTATGATTTTTCAAAGTCGATATAAACTTTCTGCCGAAAATCCGCAGTTTATAAACTTGAAATAACTTATGATTCCTGTTGTTTATTCAAAGACTACTTGTATAAAAGTTATAAAACACATATATATTACATGTTTTCATAATATTAACATTTTTATAATGTGTTCATATATTCATAAACACATTTAAAGAAACAACTTAAAAACAAAAACTAGAAATTTATAAACTTGAGTTTTTATGAAACTTGTTGTTGTTGGTGATTATATATATTATGCAAGACTTATATAAACATAAATGTAAGATGAAATAAGTTAGTATTTACTTACTTTGAAATGTTTAGAGTATGATTTTGAGTAGAAGTTGAAATCCTTGCAAGATATGCACCAAAACACTTGAATTTCTTGAAGAACACTTGAATGAAAAGGTTTTTGATGTGTGTGTGTATAGATCCGGTTTTTAGATAGAAAAAAGAGGGATTTTGGTGTGAAAATAATGAAAGGGAAGCTCTCTATTTATAGGAAAAGTCTTGGTCTTTCAAATGGAGGTTGAGTGCACACTTGGTTGAATTGAAAGAGAATGGTGAAATGAAAGGGAATGGAGAAAGGAGATTTGATGTAGATGGTGCATGGTCTTCTTAATATAAAATTGAAAATCAAGTGTGTGTGTGTGTACTATGAGGGCTGGCCATGTGAAGGTATTTTCCATGTATTTTACATTTTTTTTTGGTATAAAAGTATTTAGAAATGTATTCTTGTATTTCCCTTTTCTTGTAATTTCATAAATACTTTTAGATGCATTGTTTTAATGAATTGTTTTAGTCTTGCATAATTAATGTTAAGTAATTGTATTAGTGTATGATTAGTGTCACTAATCATAATTTAATTATGTACTTAGTTGAATTATTCCCTCATATCGTAAATTGATCGGATTAATTGATTTCCAGATTCATCGCACCGATGAATTTGATTCTAATTGAGTTGAATTTTCTAATAAACCTTGTTAATCACTTGATTAATTTCTAATGACCACTGATTAGGTTATAATTGGCTATTAAATACAAATTAGGTAATTGTTGCTAACTTGGTTTAGTGTCGGATGTTACAAACAGCACATTCAATTTATTGATTATGCCATATGGGAAGCTGTTGAATTTTCTCCTGTAGTTGATCCTGAACTTGATGCTGAGGGCAAACCCATAAAAACTCCTCCAAAAACTGAACTTGAAAGAAAGGCTAGAATGAATGAAGTGAAAGCTCTTACACTTCTTCAGATAGCCATTCCTAATGCTTATCAACACCAGTTTAAAAAGTTTTACACTGCTCATTCTCTTTGGATTGCTTTAGAAAAAAGATTTGCTGGCAATGCTAGCACCAAGAGAAATCAAAAGGATCTTTTGAAACAACAGTATGAGAACTTTTCTAGTGGAAAGAATGAAAACCTTACTCAAATATTTGACAGGTTTAACAAACTGATAGGTGAATTGGAGAGTGCCAAAGTCAGCTTGGATCAAGATGAAGTAAACATAAAATTTCTTAGATCTCTTGGTGAAGAGTGGACAGTCTATGCTGCACAATGGAGAACCAAAGATACTCTTGATGAAATAGAGTTGGATGATCTTTACAACAGTCTGAGAGTGTTTGAAACTGAGATTCAAGCTAAAAAGAAATCCTTTACTTATAATCATAACACTGCTCTACTGACATCTGAAAAATCTAACTGTTGTGATTCCTTTTTAGGTGCAGATGCTACCTCTACTGAATTTCATTATGATGCTTTATTTGCCGGTGATGGACTGTTTGCTCTAAATGCTGAAGATTTAGAACAGATCCATCCAGACGATCTAGAGGAGATGGACTTGAAATGGCAACATGCAATGTTGACTATGGGGGCTAAAAGGTTTTTGAAGAGAACTGGCAGATCCAACTTTCAAGCCAGACCTGAAGGGAAAGCAGCATTTGATAAATCCAAAGTTGAATGCTTTAAATGTCACAAGCTTGGTCACTTTGCCAGAGAATGCAGATCCCAAGGTCAACAGCCACCAAGACCCCAACAAACCAATCAAGTTTCGTCATCACAAGCACTTGTCTCTCAAGAAGACAATGTGTTTGACTGGAGTGATCAGACAGAGGAAGAGTTTCAAAATCAAGCTCTAATGGCAGAAACATCAAATGTCACCTCCACTGAACTTCCATCTGAGGTAAATACTAAACTCTGCTCTCAAATATGCAAAAATATGGTTAAAAAGTACAGAGATCATAATGAGAGCATGTGCAAAACTCTAGCTAAGATGGAAGAAAGGAGATATGAGTATATGCAGGCCATAAAAGATCTTGAAAAACAGATCAATGACTATAAGGATAATGAGATTCAAATGGGACATGATAGAACATATCATGAGTGGGAGAAAAAGGAGCTGAATAAGAAAATAGAGTCTCTAAATAAGATATTAGATGAGGCTGATCAGAAGGTGTTAGAAGCTAATAAGAAACTCGAATCTGTCAATATAGATCTAGGAAACTTCAAATTGGCAAATCAAAAGCTGAAACGCCTAATGGAAGTTCAATTCAAAGATAGGGTAAAATCTCAGCTCAATCCCAAAGAAGGTATAGGGTACAGAGCTACTCCACCTCCATACAACAACAAATACATTCATCCAATGAGTGAAGTTGCTGATAGGCTTGTTAATGGACCATTAGATGAGTCTATGACCACTGTAGATCCTGTCCTTGAAATCAGTCCTGAATCTAAAGAAGATCTCATTAAAAATGAAGACTGTGAGTGCAAAGAAGCTGAAAAAGGACACAAAACAATGAGTGTACCTATAGCAGCCCCAAAACCCAGTATCAAAGGAAAAGAGAAGATGAGTGTATGCCATGCTACTCCCCAGGTTTCTATACCTTCTAACTGTAACACTGCATCTTCCTCAAAAGGTAATAAAAGGGGTAAGACTGTTCCAATTTGCACATGCCAAAAGCATGGTGTCCAAAAGTTTCCCAAACAATAGCAAGTAGGGGGAAATCAAAGGAACAAGAATCAGTTATGGTCTGATAAAACTGGTTCTAAAATCGAAACAGTCAAAAGATGTTTCCATTGTGGCAGGAAAAACCATTTGGCCAGACATTGCTTGTACAAACCATCTGTTGCAAAACAGACCGTGGTTCAGCCACAAGCATTTGTTAAAAATACAAAAAATCTTAAGGTCAAACCACCTGTTGCACCAGTTCCAAAGAAAACAGTTGATCACAGATTCTCAAAAGTCAATAAAAAACAGTCCACACACCAAAAACAAGTTTTAGCAAAACCAAAATAAAATTTTAAACAGATATGGTGTGTTAAAGGCAAAAACTCAGGTGAAACTGTTGCAACTGCCAAGCCTAAAGTTGAAAGTGTTAGTGCAAATTCTGAAGCTATTAGCACTACAGACTCAGTTCAGACTGCTAGGCTCAAAACTGGAACTGGTGATGGATCATCTGAGACTGTTACTGCAAAGAATGGACAAAACACCTCGATACCTCATGTCATAGCTAAATACTCTCCACAGATTCCATCAGTGGATCTCACTAAGTATAAGAAGTCAAAGACAGTGTTTAGTTATGTCAATGCACAAGGACAACCCAAAACCAACTTGGTTTGGGTTTACTCCACTACTAACTAAGCTTTTATTTGTGCAGGGCAACCACAGGTCACAACATAAAACAAGATGGCATTTGGACAGTGGATGCTCTAGGCACATGACAGGCAATTCTGAATGCTTGTCAAACTTCAAAGGCTTTGAAGGAGGTTTTGTTGCATTTGGAGGAAATTCCAAGGGAGGTAAGGTCATAGGTAAAGGTACTGTCAAAGCAGGCAATATGCTTTTCAATGATGTTTTGTATGTTGAACAGCTGAAGTACAATTTATTAAGTGTGTCTCAAATCTGTGATAAACAAAATATTGTTGTCTTCACAGCTTCTGAATGCATTGTTCTTTCAAAGGATTTTAAAATACCTGAATATCTTGTTTTGCTTAGAACACCAAGAAAGGACAATGTCTACTGTTTGGACACAGATCTTTTATCCAAATCGAGTACTTTAAGCTGTTTGATATCCAAAGCATCATCTAATGAGTCTGCTCTTTGGCACAGAAGAATGTGTCACATGAACTTCAAATCCATGAATGTGCTAGTCAAAAAGAATTTGGTAAGAGGTTTACCACAAAAGGAGTTCATTTGTGATGATCATTGTGTAGCATGTCTTAAAGGCAAGCAACACAAATCTTCTCATAAGGCCAAAGAAGTAAATTCAATCTCTTCTGCTCTTCATCTTATTCATATGGATCTCTTTGGTCCAACATCTGTTTTGAGTTTGAATAAAAGGGCTTACTGTTTAGTCATTGTTGATGATTTCACCAGATTCACATGGGTATACTTTCTTAGGTCTAAAGATGAAACTGCTGAGCTAGTTAAATCTTTTACTCTTAAGATAGAAAACCAATCCAACTTAAAAGTTAAGGTGATTAGATCAGATAATGGGACTGAGTTTAAAAACCATATTTTAAACAGTTTCTGTGGGTCTAAAGGCATTGCTAGGCAATATAGTGCACCAAGAACACCACAGCAACATGGTGTAGCTGAATGAAAGAACAGAACTTTAATTGAGGCTGCTAGAACCATGCTAACTGATTCCAAACTGCCAATGACCTTTTGGGCAGAAGCAGTCAATACAGCTTGTTATGTTCTGAATAGGGTTCAGGTTGTTCAATCACAAGGGAAAACTCCATATGAGTTATTCCATCATAGAGTCCCCTTAATCGCCTTTCTAAAGTCTTTTGGCTGTTCCTGCACCATTCTTCACACTAAGACTCACTTAGGAAAGTTTGAAAGCAAGGCTGAAGAAGGTTTCTTTGTAGGATACTCCACACAAAGCAAAGCCTATAGAGTATATAACAGTGTGTCTAAAACCATTGAAGAAAGTGCCAGTGTTGAATTTAATGAAAACACTGCAAATGTCAAAGGCACTGGTCCTGATTGGTTGTTTGATTTAGATTCACTAACTAATTCTCTGAGCTTTGTTGAGTATAATGCAGAAACTGGTGAAAACAGGGTTGAAGCTTCCAACACAAATTCTCATGCTGGTAGCACAAATGATCAAGCTGTTGGTACAAAGATTCAGATTGTTGCAGATTCTGGTCAATGGGATGAGTATAGGGTCATACCACTTCTATCTTGTGACCCACCAGGGGTACTGGATGACCAACATGATTCAAATCCAAACTATGAAGTGCCAATACCAAGTCCTGAGGGAACAGCTCCAACACAAGGGGAAACAGTCCTAGATTCAAGTCAAGCTGTTCCTGAAGCTGAACCATCAAGTGGTCTTGATGGAGATGATACAAATCTAGGAACCTCTTTTCAAACAGACAGAGAGCCAACACTCAGAGTTCACAAGTATCATCCTCTCAATCAGATAATGGGTGATCCACGCACTCCTGTGCAGACAAGGACAATGGTTCACAAAGAGCCTACTGATGCTGAATCAGCAGTGCCAGAATTCAGTCTAGCTGCCTTTGAACATGCTTGTTTCATGTCACAGTTAGAACCAAAGAAGGCATCAGAGGCTTTGAAAGATCCATCATGGATTGAGGCAATTCAGGAAGAACTACTACAATTCAAGATTCAGAATGTATGGACTCTAGTTGATCTTCCTAAAGGCAAGAGAGCAATTGGTACACGTTGGGTTTTCAGAAACAAGAAGGATGAGAGAGGGATAGTCATCAAGAACAAAGCAAGATTGGTAGCACAGGGATACACTCAAGAAGAAGGAATAGACTATGATGATGTCTTTGCTCCAGTGGCACGAATTGAAGCCATCAGACTGTTCCTAGCCTATGCAAGCTTCAAAGGATTTAAAGTGTATCAAATGGATGTGAAGTCTGCTTTCCTATATGGCACAATTGAAGAAGAGGTCTATGTGTGTCAACCTCCTGGATTTGAGGACTACAAGTATCCAGAGAGAGTCTACAAATTGGACAAAGCCCTCTGTGACACCCTTGCCACAACAACCACCATTAAGAAGACACCCAGGATTAATCACCAATACATCAATTACATAATGATCTGATTACTTAATTAAAGTGCGGAAGCAATTAAAGTACAAAATAAAGTATTACAACAATTCCATATCACTCTACGGTACTACAAAGGTTACATGTCTATATCTAAAAACTTCCATTACATTACATTATCCCAAATTTATTACAACAACAATCTCAACAATTAAGTTACCAAATAAGCAACTGAGTCTTCAATTCACTTCAAACAACAACCTAGCTAGATGGTCCCGCAGCTGATTTTCCTTTTCCTGTAAAAATTACATCAACTAAAACGTAACCGAATGCTTAGTGAATACATAGATTGCGCATTTTATAAATTTTTATGAAGCCCAAGGATAACACAGATGACCAACATCGGATATCCTCTTCGTACACAAAGTACGGACCAGAGCCGCAGCCCCTTCGAGCTCACAGCTCGGCATTTAAACATACCATCTGAGACAAACGTACGATCGGGGATGACATACTGCCTACCGGGCCTAGGAGGGATCAACTCCAGGTCATATAGCACAGTAACATCAGAGTAATCGATGCGACCCACCGGTCCATCACTAGATGCACAACAAATGAACGGACATGCAACAATTAAGAATGTGCATCTAATTCTACGCAAGTTAGTAGAGTTCCAAATAAACAAATGAAGCAACACGTCTCAGCAGGCAAAGCTAACATAAAACATATATAACCATGCGAAATCTACTGTACTCACAGTGGGTGCGTAATTAAACTTTAACCGATTTTATTTCTCCTCGGGCTTTCAACCGGATCCACAAAGTACCCCACTGTGGGTTAAACAACACCACAAGGGACCTGTAAGTCAGATGTACAACATATCGTGTCAATAACTGTTTAAATTCACAAAACTTAATTTTATATTTATTGCAAAGTTTGGTCCCCATTTCGGATCTATGTCCGAATTCGGACCCCACCCGAATTCGGACCCCAGTTCGGATCCCATTTAATTCTCAATTCGGTCCACATATATATAAGTCCAAATTCGGATCCTTTGTAAATTCGGACCATTTACCCATTTAGGACTAACACAGATTCGAACCATATAATAAATTCGGACCATATTAGATTCGGACCATATCCGAATTCGGTCCCCAACCGAATTCGGACCCCATCCGAGATTCCAACACTTAGATTATTTTTTGCCATTTTTGATTGCATACATTTTCGGATCACATGCTAGATTCGAATCTATCCTAGATTCGAATGGTGCCAGATTCGAAGACCTAACAGATTCGAAATCTAACAGATTCGAACATCCGAATTCGGATCATTCGAATCTGTTCTTGATTCGACCATTTTTCCAGATTTAAATCTAAGTCATTTTCCGTGTTTATCCCATACATGCAATAACTTATACCCACTAAAATACACCTATTTTCAAGCATTATAACACTAATAATAACATGTTTTTATACCAAATTACAACCCTTTTTAACCATTTTTCATCATTTTCGACCACACACACTAAAACACACACTAATTTCCAGAAATCATACTTCCAGGTCGAATCAGAAGCTGAAATTTAATATATAGCATCTTATACAATAGATTTCAACTAATCCACCACCAGATCATACATGCATTAACATTTGCATCACCAAATCTAAATTTCGGTTCTTATAAAAACCGACCCAAACACTCTTAAATTCGAAGAGTTCAAGAAATATTTACCTCAATTCGTCAATTGCAGATGTTTTAGTTCCTTGAATACAAGCTAAATCCAGATTTTCAGCTTCAAATATCAACTTTTGATAATCTTCAATATTAGAGAGAGAGAGAGAGAGCCGAGAGGGAGAGAGAGTTTTAGTGAGAGAGTGAGTTGATTCAAATGAAGTGAAATAATGATTTTTCCCCCCTTTTATTTCACACTTTCAACTTTTGGCACATTTCACCCCTTCACTTATCCGGTTCCATAAAATACTGATTTTTATAAAATAAAGAATTCTATCTTTATTTTATTTTCCTTAACAATTAAATAATTATTTCACTTAATAATTTAAATTTCTAAATTACTAAATTTCCATATAATGCAACCAACTTTATAATTTATCCAAAATCAGTACCAACTTAACTTACATAATTCAACTTAAATTACAAATTTAAACTTAATAAACTTCAAATATAATAATTTAAATCCGACGATGTTACACCCTCTATGGACTCCATCAAGCCCCTAGAGCATGGTATGACACTCTTTCATCATACCTTCTACAGAATGGATTCAAGATAGGACTGGACAAAACTTTGTTCACAAAGTCCATCAAATCGGAGATTCTACTTGTTCAGATATACGTTGATGATATTATCTTTGGGTCTACCAATGACAGTCTGTGCAAGGAGTTTGAGGCATTAATGCACAAAAAGTTTCAAATGAGTTCAATGGGGGAACTCACTTTTTTTCTAGAATTGCAGGTTAAGCAAAAGCCTACAGGGCTATTTATAAGTCAATCAAAGTATGTTAAAGTCATACTGGAAAAGTTTGGTTACAAAGATACCAAAGTTACAAGTACTCCAATGGACACTCACAAGCAGCTTGATGCAGACAAAGATGGAGTAGATGTGGACATTCACCTATACAGATCCTTGATAGGATCACTTATGTATCTAACATCTTCTAGACCTGATATAATGTTTGCTGTTGGTGTTTGTGCCATGTTTCAATGTGCTCCAAAGGACTCACATCTGTTTGCTGTTAAGAGAATCTTTAGATATCTCAAAGGCCAACCACATTTGGGCCTTTGGGTATCCTAAAGACTCTCCTCTTGAACTAACAACCTAATCTGACAGTGATTATGGAGGATGCAACATTGAAAGAAAGTCCACAACTGGTGGATGTCAGTATCTAGGAGTAAGATTGGTCTCTTGGCAGTGTAAAAAGCAAACAACTGTTTCCACCTCATCCACAGAAGTAGAATATGTAGCAGCTGCAAGCTGTTGCTCCCAAGTGATGTGGATTCAAAATCAACTGAGAGACTATGGTATAAATTTCTTATCCACTCCTATTTACATTGACAACTCAAGTGCAATTAGCATTGTACAAAATCCAGTGAAATTTCGCAAAACTAAGCATATTGACATCAGATTTCATTTTATAAGGGACTGTAATGAGAAGAAACTAATCCAAGTTACCAAAATTCATACTGATGATCAGTTAGCTGATCTATTTACAAAACCATTTGATGTAGGAAGATTCACCTTCCTAGTATCAAATATTGGTATGGTTAATATGGATTAATTTGTTTTTCATCATTCTTTCTTATTTTATGAAAAATATATCTATTTCATATGCTTGTTTAAGGGGGAGCCACTGTTTCATTTAAATATGCTTACTTTTCAACTAACAGCTTGAGTCTTTTCTCAAGCTGCTAGTTCATTTTCTCGGACTGCTAGTTGTTTCACTTGATCTGTCAAAGTGTGCAGGGTATTTTGGTAACTTTCATAAGTGTGTGCGCGGGATTAGATATTTTCGAAACCTTTAAAGGTCCCAGTTTCGTTCCATTGTAACTACCAGTTGAAAAATATCTTCCACGACCTTTCATTTCTCTCTGAGCGATTCCCACACACATCGTTGAAACCCTAAATCACCAATTGATTGTCATTGGAGTTTGTCAAAGAACATAACTGTCTTCCCTATTCTCTCAAACACGCTGACCTTCAACCATTCCACAACATGATGGACTTCCTTCGAAGTTCCCACACTCATCATGCTCTTACCATAAACCCCACAATATACATATCTCATATAGAGCAATTTTGGAAACATGCCTCTGTTCAAACCATCAATGGAGTCACTTCTTTGACCTCTAAGATTGATGGAACCACCGTCACCATCACTGAGGATCTTATACGACAACACTTGCATCTTCAAGATGCCACAGGTGTAACCGATTTATCTCTTACTGCCTTACATGAAGGCCTTTTTGCTATAGGGTATAGGGGCCCTACTGATTCTTATACGTTCTTTAAAACTCATTTTGCCCCTAAGTAGAAATATCTTGTACATATTATACAGCAATGCATAAGCCCTAAAAGAACTGGTTGGTCAGAATTTTCCTCAAACATAGCCACTGCCTTAGTGTGTTTATCTACAGGCCAACAGTTCAATTTTTCTAATATGATTTTTCAGGGTATGCTAAGGCATCATGCCCTAAAACATGGGAAATTTTTTATGTATTCTAGATTTTTGGCTGAAATTATTGCAAGAACTTGCAGTAATTTCAATGTACATAAAAGGATTCATGTTTCCCATAGGCACTCTTTACTAACAATAAAACGTCTTCTAAAAACAAGTGCCAATTTTTTGAGTGTTGATGTCCCATTGCCCTCTGCAATGTTGGCATAATCCACTAAACAGAGGAGAAGGTGCTGAGCAGACTCAGCCTAACATCACTGCTTCACCCCCAGGACCCCAATCCACTCCTCATGATACATATAATCCCTCTGATCCTTCTGTAAACCCCTCATCCCCACTCATATTATACAAAAGAAAAAGGGTTTCAGGAGCTCCTTCCTCCTCAGCCCAAATACAAGAGCCAAATATCTCTGTGCAGGAGGACACTCTTGCACAGAATATCCAAAGGGCACCCACTGAGGACTCTCCCATCCTCAATTTGGAGGTGGACATCTCAACAGAAGATGTCCATATGGGTACTATGGCTGACACTACTGTTGTTTCTGCACAAGAGGCACAGGACAGTGTCAACATACTTAAGACCACATCCATGGCAACAAAGGGTGTGCAAGCACCTTCTGGAAGTCCCCAGAACCAAGAAAAGAGGGGCCCATAAGCTTCAACTTCTGGAATTCCTGCCAGTGATAGATCACAAACACCACACTCTTTTGCTGATCTTGAGGCTAGTCTGCAACTGATGATATTAACGGATCCTCAGCTGAAACCTGTTGTGGCAGTATTTGAATATTACCAGTCTCTTATTGCTACGCAGGGGGCACAAATCAAAGCACTTCAACAGACGTAGCAGCTCAAACTCAGAGGATGGATTATTTACATAAGGGGTTCACCCTCTGTGGAAATAAGATCCTTCACCTTGAGAAGATGATTCGAACCCTCATGGCAAAGGTTGTAGGCCCCCCTGATCAAACCAATGCATCCAAAAAGGGGGAGAATCAGGAGATCCCTAATTCAGTCCAAGCAGCTCCATCAGTCCAAGAAGCTCCAGCTCCTACTCCAACAGTCCAAGATTCTAGGCTAACAGTCCCAACAGCTACTCAAGCTGTTAGCCTAGAAACTCAAGCTGCTCCTATAAGAACAACAGGAGTTGGTATCCAAGAGGGCAGTCAAGCTCCTGTCAGTACAATTCAAGCTTCAACCTCTGCAACTAAGGATAAGGGCAAGGGCATCCTCATAGAATCTCCAAAGCACAAATTTTCATCCAGAGAAGCCCAAGTTGCTCATGATGCTGAATTTGCCAAGCAGTTAGTAGAGGAACAAGATGAAATTTTTGACCAGCAAACCCAAGCCCCAATGCAAGATGATGAAACCTTAGGTGATTACCTAAGAGGGTTTGTGGTCAAACAGAATGAGAAGAAAAGGAAAATGCCAACAGGGCATTCAAAGGCAGAACACAGAAAGTTTTTGATCAATTTTGCCTTCTCAGCTGGAATTCCAAAAAAGATGGCTCAGTCCATGAATACAGAGAGGCTGCAAGCAATTCATGATAAAGAAATGGAAAAACAAAAAACAGCTAAAGTCTCCCATCAAATCCAAAGCCAACAGGAATCAAGTCAAGATGGTGCCAGTAATCTAGATCCTCCTGTTCAAGTTGTTGCTACTAATCCACAATCAGAAGCAATCTCTCAAGCAAAGCTTGATCAGGTAAAAAGGGTGCTGTTTGAACATCAGCTTCAGAAAGTGATGGAGATTGAAAAGACCCTAGACCAGCATGAATTCTCAAAACCTCTTATTACATACTGGTATCCTAAGCCAATGGATAACATTGACTTAAGATATCATTTTGTAGTAAGAAGAGAAGCTGGTCCTGAGGAAGAATATAAGGGTATGATGCACATGGTTCAAGGGATGACCAGAGATGAGCTTACAAGAATGCATAATGTTGGATCTGTAACTCAAGTCAGGTCCTCACTTCCACAGGTCAAGCAGGCTATAAAAGATCTAAAAAGCATTTTTGATCCAGAGTCCACAAGAAAAGATATAGAAGATGCCAAGGAGATGAAGATTGCACAGGTTGATCTGTTTGTAAAATCAAAGACATACAGACTCAAATTTGCAAATGGATCCAGCATGTTCTTCAATTTTGAGTTTTATGATCTTCCAAAGGCCTGGTTAGTACAGATGATATCAGTGAGGATATATTGTGATAGAGAAGATCTGAAAAGAGAATTTTTGAAGGCAGTTAATCAGAAACTTTCAAAATTGTAAGTTTTTGGATGCCTTATTTTGTAGATAACAGTTTTACTTTGTTTTATTTCCTTATTTGTATTAAAAAAAACTTAAAGTCTTGTGTAAAGAATTTAAGTTAGGGGGAGATTGTTGGGAAATATTCTAAGTATGTCAAGCTATTAGTTAGATTTCTCAGACTGTTATTAGATTTTCTGTATAAGTACAAAGTTCAAGCTGTTAGTTGAAAAAGTTCGAGTTGCTAGTTCAAAAGTTCAAGCTACCAGTGTTAAAGCTCAAGTTGCTCAACAGATAGACTTCAAGCTGCTCAACAGCTCAATAAACAGAAAATGCTGATATTCAGGAAAGGATATATTTTGAAGATTCAAGCATATCTACTATCAAAGAAATCAGAGTTTTTCAAGGAAACAAATCAGAAAGCTATATATATACATATAATAGGTTTTTCTATTGTAAGTCTGCACGTACAAGTTTATTCAGTTGTAATTGTCTTTCTGATTAAGTTTTCATAAGCCTCTAAGGTTGTAAAACCCTAAGAACAATTTGTGTTCTTCGTCTAATCAAACAGATTAGAGGTGATTGTAATCATTGAGTTTGGCAATACAAATGACTTTTGATTATTGATTGTGTTTATGTGATTATTTGTTTTTGAAAGCTTTTCTTAAAACAATTAAGTGTTATTTCGCAAACTTCTTAATTGGACTTTGATTCAATACAAGGTTATTGGTTTATACTCTGATTAATTCAAACCAGTTGATCTTAGGTAGTGATTTTGATCTTGACAATTTTACGTCATTGTCATTTAAGTTAATAATATCTTCATCATCAAATGAATAACACACCATTTCCTTTCGTATGAAATTATGTAAAAGACAACATGCAAGAATGATTTTATTTTGAGTTCGAATACGATAGAACGATGGACTTCTAAGTATAGCCCATTGTTTATTTAAAACTCCAAAGTATCATTCTATTAGGTTTCTTGCATATGAGTGTTTCATGTTAATACACTCTTCAGCCTTTTCACGTCGATGTCCATTCAACCAAGTATTAAGATGATATCTCTGTCTTCTAAATGGTGCTAGGAATCCTTCCCTATTGGTAAAACCAACATCTACAAGATAGTAATTTCCTTTATTTACCTTTAAGCCATTTTCTTGTAACATAGCACTACGAAGTATTCTACCTTTGGCAGCAGATCCTTCCCAGCCAGGAGACCAAGCAGCAAGAACATTTGTTGATATATCACCGATATCAAGGCTTGTCTTCTTCTGACACATGTACATGTATGTGTGCCATCTAATGCTCCTAATATGTGTGTCCCGTCTAATGCTCGTAAACATCCCTTGAACCATTTCCACCTATTGTCTGATGAAGTCTCTGATATTGGTTCAGGCATTTTAAATAATTCTTTTTCTAGTGTTATCACAGCATTAACTACATTATTAAAGTGTTTACTAAGGGTGTGTTTAGTTGATGGAAAATTGATATTTGTTTTCACTTTCTCCAGAATTTGTTTTCATTATTACATTTCTAGAAAATTAGGAAAAAATTTTGAAAACGTGTTCACCACGTCCCTTGTTTTCGCTTTTGAAAATTAGAAAAATGGTTGAAAACTCCTATCATCCATTTTCCAATTTCTATTATAAATTTAGAAAATGAAAACATTTAGAAAATGACAAAAAAAAATTAGAATAATGTCAAACTAAACATGTTTTCAATTAAGTCCTGTTTTCATTGAAAACAAAAACAGAAAACCGACTTGTTTTCGTCAACTAAACGCAGCCTAATTGTCTCCCAAGATCGACGAAATTGAAACTTTACCACCCGATTTTTCACTTGGCGGGCCAAAACATATAAAAAAATAGCAATTGGTTCATCTATTTGAAGATACTTTGAAGCCTTTAACTTGCCACCTATCTCAAGCATACCACACAACTTCACAAAGGCTGACCGATTCATTTGAAGTTGTTGAAGACATGTGTAATCAATTTGATACACTAAACTACACATATTCTTTTCTCCCATATTTTAACATGTTGTAGTGAGGTCTTGTTATATACCTAAGTATACGAATAGCAATAATGGTCAAGTTGGAAATACCAATTAACCAAACAAAGAATCTTAATCCATAAAGAGCATAATGCAGCCATTTTGTTTAGGTTTTTCCTCCTATTCGATGTATAACGAGCCATAACTGCAATAGAATTTATTGTTTTTAATATAAAGCTGAAAAAATATATGTTATATGAAGAGAAAATTCAAACACAACTTGTACAAATATATTTGAGCCACTCTCTTCCCCGTAACAATTTCTCCATCCACCATATATGGCTTTTATCATGCCAACACATGCATGTAAGAATTTCTTTACTATAGCAGCTTGTGCAAAGTCATTTCTTTAACATGATTTTAAGAGTTTTTAGATCACATTTTCACTTTTCTTAGGTTTTTTTTTCAATTATAAGCTTTGACTTATTTAATTTCCATGTAACAACTTTCTGTTTAACTAATCTAATTTTTCAATTTACATAGATACGATAAAAAGCACCAAAATTTTATCAAATAATGAAGGCAAATTTTACGTTTTTCCCTTGACTCTCAGTAGGGAATGATGTTGTAGTTCTGGACGACATAAACCGAAACAACCCAAAAGAGATATACAACAACTAACAAACATGATAAGCATATTTCAAGATGTCATTTCTTGTAAATTGATTAATTAACACCAGAAACATTACAAATATGACTACTTTAATCATTGATACATGAACATGTATGAACATAGTCACTCAATCGTAAAAGCGATTTTCGGATTTCATTGTGGCATTTTATCAAACACCTTATATGCATCTAAAACTTTCAAATAGAAATTGGCTTCTACCAATCAGTTAAATGCAAAGAAGATGGAATTCATATTATGGATGTAATATGAAGAAAACAAACAAATGAGTAAAAAGCAAAAGCATACCTTAAAAATTGGTTGAACTTCACAATTATGTGGCTCAAAACTTTTGTATCTCACTTTGCAACCACAATCTCTTAAATAGATGATAAGAGTCGATTAAAATGCTTCTGTTCGGATTCAAATAATTTTTTGGTTATCATCCTATCTATTTATGGATTGATGGGTAGAATAGTAAATATCATTTCCATTCAGAAATAGAATGAAATAAAAATAGGCGTAGACACTTGAATGAGTTTTACGGTTTACTCCTGAAATGTGATTCATGGAGTAATGAGTTGTTCCATTCAGCTTTGTGAAACAAACAATATTTAACAGTTTGAATGGATTGACCATTTCCTTTCGTTGCCTCATTCTTGCCTACCAAACATAGCCGAAAGCCACATGTTATTATTATTATTATTATTTATCCTCGATACAATAATACTCTCATGTTTACTATTGCATTATTTATGTTACGGTAAACACATATATTCTCGTATTGTGGATCGCAAAAAAATTATTACACCAAACAACTTCAATTTTGATTATCCTTCCTATTATTACATTTTGAATTTCATGGTAGGTGTCGTTCCTTCAACAATGCCATTACATGATGTTCCTGTTCAGATTAACCAAAATAATTCTTCAAATTCAATTATCTAGTGATTCCTTTTCTTCTTCAAAGAGTTTGTCTCTTTGAACACATATAAGCTTAGAAAGAGACATGTGAATAGCACATATATTCTAGTGATTGATTTGTAGATATGTGAATATTCATCTAATGTTGACAACAATGAGAACACTAATTGTGGCATATCCACATGTAAGTCTTACTTCTTAACCAAACGACAAACATTGACCATTACACATCTAATAACATGTGTTTTAATTAAATAGGTTTATCACGAGCGTGGTGACCAAACTATCATACGTAAAATCTGCAATGCACAATTAAGGGGTGAATCGAAAGAAACAAATGTTTTAATCTCCATTGTGACAAATGGCAAGGCTGAGCTCTCAAGCTTAGGCTCCTGGTTTACTGCTGAATCTAGGGGTGAGCAAAAACCCAACCAAAATACAAACAACCGGGAAAACTAAACCGAAAAACTGGAAAACCGAAACACCAAAACAACCGAAACCGAAAAAACCGCAGTAAATGGTTAGGTTACGGATTCCCTCTCAAAACTGAACCGGTTTTTTTAATTTAATTTAATTTGTATAAATATTTTTATATTTTTATTGAAGTATTTCTACTTTCACTCATATTTGATGTTATGTTCTACTTCTATATTACAAAGCTTCTTTTATTTATATTCACATGGAAGCGTTTTTCAATTATATATATGATTGATATTTATGATGTTAAAATGCTAATTAATTGATATTGTTAATATGCTTATTTTAATTATTGTGATGTAAAGAATGCTAATTAATTGGTATAAACATTCTTATTATATTTCTATACGATGAACTTACTTAAATTAATTTAAAGCCTAAGTTAGTAAATTTAATAAATTAAAGTATCAAACTAACTAAATTAATATTTAATATCCAATTTTAGTAAATCAAAGTATCAAACTAACACATAAGTCGATTAAAAATACAAATGTAAGCAATTACTTGTTAATGATTTAACAAATAGTGTATAACTTTAGTAAAGAAAAACTCAATTTTAGTAAAATAAAATGTCTAAACTTATTTGGGTTTAAACCCAAAAACCAAAACCAAAAAACCCACGGGTGTAAACTGAAAAACCAAAACCGAACGGTTCTCCATTTCAAAAACCAGAATTTTTGGCTTGCTGAAACCGAACCAACCCATGCTCACCCTAGCTGAATCTTTATACAAAGCAGGATGCTAAAAACAAGAATTTTTAAAAAAAATCATGTGTTTAAATATGTTATTTTTATTTACATCTTTGGGTTGGAAAATCGATTCGACAATAAATAAATGCAAAACACCTTACGTCTTTAGACTACATGCGTAGAACTACCATGATATTGGACGCTTAATTCCTCATGCTGACCAATAAGCAAAATTTGCACAACTGTACATCTATGACACAAATAATGAAGTTCAAAACAGATTGGATGCAATCAGGTATATGTTTATGGTTGTCTATAAAAATTTTACAATGACTGTCAGGATCTATAACTTATGAAAATTATGAATAACCAAGATTAACTGATTTGAATTTATCAGAGTATAAATCAATAATCTTGCTTTGAATCAAAGTTTAATTAAGAAGTTTGCGGAATAACACTTAATTATTTTGACAAAAACTTTCAGAATCAATAATAGCATAAAACATAAGAAGTAATCAAGACTGTTTGTATTGCTGAATTCACTGATTACAATCACCTCTAATCTGTTTTGATTAGACGAAGAACACAAACTGTTCTTAGGGTTTTACAACCTTAGAGGCTTAAGAAAACTTGAACAATAAAGCAATTACAGACTCAAAATATGCAGAAAACTCTTATTCTATGCGTATATCTTCTATACAATCTTCTGTCTATTTATATTGCTTTATGGACGTGTTTCCTTGAAGGACTATGACTTCTCTGATAGTAGATATGCTGGAATCTTCTTGTAGATATCTTCCCTGAAAATCAGCACATTCTGTTTATGAAACTGTTGAGCAGCTTGAATGACTTGGCAGCATGAACTGAGCAGCTTGAGTTATTTTGCTCTGGCAGCTTGAACTTTTATACTGGCAGCTCGAGTTTCTTCAACTAGCAGCATGAACTTTGTACTTATACAGAAATTCTACTAACAGTATGAGAAGTCTAACTAACAGCTTGAGTATAGTTAAACTATTTCCCAACAATCTCCCCCTAACTTAAATTCTTTATACAAGACTTTAAGTTCTATACAAATAAGGAAATGAAAAAGTAAACTGTTATTTACAAACCAAGGCTTTCAAAAACTTACAATTGTGCAAGCTTCTGATCTATAGCCTTCAAAAATTCTCTCTTCATCTCTTCTTTATCACAAGATATCCTAACTGATTTTATTTGAAGCAGCATATCTTTTGAAAAATTATAAAACTCGAGATTGAAGAAAATACCAAATCCATCTTTGAATTGAATTCTGTAGGTTCTGGATTTGACAAAAATATGTACTTCCTTGATCTGCTTCCCTTTCTTCTCAGCATCTTCCACTTCTTTTCTTGCAAATTCAGCATCAGCAACTGAACTTAGATCTCTGATGAGTTGTTTTACTTGTGGAAGATCAGATCTGACTTGAGAAACAGACCCTATGTGGTACATCTTTATTAGTTCATCCCTGGTCAGCTTATGGACCATCTGCCAGAATGTATCATACTCCTCTTCTGGTCCAGATTCTCTCCTTATCACAAACTTGATCCTTATATTTCTTTCATCCAGAGACCTGGCAAACCAGTAGTTGATTTCTGGCTTTGTGAAGTCATGTTGATCAATCAACTTTTCTATTTCCATAGCTTTTTGCAAATGGTGCTGAAAGATCACCCTCTTAACAGATGATGGAATAGAAACAGTAGGTTGATCAGTGGGAGCAGGTGCACTGGCAGCTTCAGTTTGGACTGGTTTTGTTGATGGTTGGACTGATTGGGACGGTTGAACTTTTGGTACTGGCTGAACTGCTGAAGAGACTCTTGTTTTCTTTCTTTTCTCCATTTCTTTATCATGTATTTCCTGCAGCCTTTCAGTACTCATGGACTGAGCAATTTTCTTTGGAATGTCTGCTGCAACGGCAAAATTGATCAAGAATCAAGAATCTTCTATTTTCAGCCTTGGTATGCCCAGTTGGCATCTTCCTCTTCCTTTCACCTTGCTTGACCACAAACCCTCTTAGGTAATCTCCTAAGGTTTCATCATCTTGCATTGGGGCATGGGTTTGCTGGTCTAAGGCCTGATCTTGTTCTTCTGCTAATTTTCTGGCAATCTCAGCATCAAAGGCAATCTGGGCTTTTCTGGAAGAAAACTTGTGCTTTGGAGACTCAATGAGAATACCCTTGCCCTTATCTTTTGTAGCAGAAGATGTAGCTTGGACTGAACTGGATGGAGCTTGAATACCTTCTCTTATAACAACTCCAGTTGCTCTTGTAGAAGCAGCTTGAGTTTCTAGGCTAACAGCTTGAGAAGCTGTTGGGACTGCTAGCCTAGAAGATGGAGCTGTTGATGCTGCTTGGACTGTTGGTGTTGGAGCTGCTTGGACTGGTTCAGGAACTTCCTGATTCTCCCCCTTTTTGGAAGCATTGGTTTGGTCAGAAGGACCTACAACCTTTGCCACATGGGTTTGAATCAACTGCTCTAGTTTGATGAGCTTATTTCCACAAAGAGTAAACCCTTTGTGTAGATTAGCCAGTTTCTGATTGTGAGCAGCTTCTGCCTGTTTGAGTGCATGAATTTGTGCCCCCTGTGCAGCAATGATGGACATTTGGTATTCCAACATTGTTACAACAGGTTTCAGCTTTGGATCCGTTAAGAGCATCAGTTGCAGACTAGTCTCAAGATCAGATAACACCAGGGGTGTTAGTGGTCTATCACTGACATTAACACCAGAAGTAGGAACCTCTGGGCCCCTCTTTTCTTGGTACTGGGGACTTCCAGCTCGTGTTTGCACACTTGCTGTTGCCATGGGTGTGGTCTTAGAGATGTTGGCCCTGTCCTGTGCCTCTTGAGCAGAGACATCAGTAGTGCCAGCCACAGAACCCATATGAACAGTCTCAGAAGAGATGTTCACCTCCTGATTGAGGTTGGGAGTGTCCTCAATTGGTTCCCTTTGGATATTCTGTGCAGAAGGATCCTCCTGCACAGGGATATATGGCTCTTGTCTAAGGGAGGAGGAGGAAGGAGCTCCTCGTCCCCTTTTCCTTTTATATAAGTATTGTAGTGGGCATGTGGGCTGTACAAAAGGAGCAGTGGGAATATCTGTATCATGAGGAGTGGGTTGGGGTCCTGGGGTTGAAGCAGTAATGTTAGGCTGTGTCTGCTCAGGCCCCTCTCCTCTGTTTCTTGTGATGATGTTCATCATTGCAGAGGGCAATGGAGCATCAATGCTAACAAAATTGGCACTTGGCTTTATCAGCCTTTTGATTGAAGATAGTGAGTGCCTATGGGAAACATATATCCTCTTATGTAAATTTGAAGCAGTGCAGGTGTGTGCAATTATTTTTGCCAAAAATCGAGGATACATCAAAAATTTCCCATGCTTCAAGGAATGATGCCTTAACATTCCTTGAAAGATCATATTTGAAAAATTAAACTGTTGGCCAGCAGAAAAGCACACTAAGGCAGTGGCAATATTTGAAGAAAATTCGGACCAACCAGTTCTTTTGGGGCTTAAACATTGCTGAATAATATGCACAAGGTATTTCCATTTAGGAGAAAAATGTGCTTTCAAGAAATTAAAAGAATCAGCAGGACCCCTATATCCAATATTTTGAAGACCAAAGTGTAAAGCAGTAAGAGATAGGTCTTTTATACCTGTGGCATCTTGAAGATGCAGATGATGTCTGATGGACTCCTCGGTGATATTGATGGTAGTACCATCGATTTTGGAAGACAGGGTAGGCACTCCATTGATGGTTTGAACATAGGCATGATTCCAGAATTGCTCAATATGAGATATGTATATAGTGGGGTCAATATTGAGTGCATAGTGTATATGGGAGTGCCTGAGGAAGTCCATCATCTCATGGAACGGTTCAAGGACAGTGTGTTTCAGGGTGTATGGGAGGCAATTGTGCTCTTTTACGAACTCCATTGGTCAAGAAACGACGGTTTGGGGTTTAGGGTTTGAAAAGAATGTGTGTATCGTTCAGAGAGAAAGCAGAAGGACGTGGAAGAAGAATATGTAACTGGTAGTTACAACTGAACGAAACTGGGACCTTTAATGGTTTCGAAAAGGTTAGGTCCCACGCACACATTTGGGAAATTACCTAAATACCCTGCACACTTTGACAGATCAAGTGAAAATAACTAGCAGTCCGAGAAAATGAACTAGCAGCATGAGAAAAGACTCATGCTGTTAGTGTAAATTTGTGCAGATTTTCAATGGAACAGTGTCTCCCCCTTAAATTAGCATATTGAGTTGATAATAATAAAAATCAATTAATCCATGTTTACCATACCAATGTTTGATATTAGGAAAGTGAACCTTCCTACATCAAAAGGTTTTGTAAATAGATCAGCTAGCTGATCATCAGTATGTATTTTGGTAACTTGGATTAACTTCTTTTCATTACAATCTCTGATGAAGTGAAATCTGATTTCTATATGCTTGGTTTTTGGGAATTTCACTGGGTTTTGCACAATGCTAATGGCACTTGAATTGTCAATATAAATAGGAGTGGATAAGAAATTCATACCATAGTCTCTTAGCTGATTTTGAATCCACATTACCTGGGAGCAGCAGCTTGCAGCTGCTACGTATTCTGCTTCAGTGGATGATGTGGAGACAGTTGTTTGTTTCTTGCATTGCCAAGAGACCAGTCTTGCTCCTAAGTATTGACATCCACCAGTTGTGGATTTTCTGTCAATGTTGCAACCACCATAGTCACTGTCAGAATATGCAGTTAGTTCAAAAGGAGAGTCTTTGGGATACCAGAGGCCTAAATGTGGTTGGCCTTTAAGGTATCTGAAAATTCTCTTAACAGCAACCAAGTGAGAATCCTTTGGTGAACATTGAAACCTGGCTCTGATACCACTTGTCAGGATCTATAACTTATGAAAATTATGAATAACCAAGATTAACTGATTTGAATTTATCAGAGTATAAATCAATAATCTTGCTTTGAATCAAAGTTTAATTAAGAAGTTTGCGGAATAACACTTAATTATTTTGACAAAAACTTTCAGAATCAATAATAGCATAAAACATAAGAAGTAATCAAGACTGTTTGTATTGCTGAATTCACTGATTACAATCACCTCTAATCTGTTTTGATTAGACGAAGAACACAAACTGTTCTTAGGGTTTTACAACCTTAGAGGCTTAAGAAAACTTGAACAATAAAGCAATTACAGACTCAAAATATGCAGAAAACTCTTATTCTATGCGTATATCTTCTATACAATCTTCTGTCTATTTATATTGCTTTATGGACGTGTTTCCTTGAAGGACTATGACTTCTCTGATAGTAGATATGCTGGAATCTTCTTGTAGATATCTTCCCTGAAAATCAGCACATTCTGTTTATGAAACTGTTGAGCAGCTTGAATGACTTGGCAGCATGAACTGAGCAGCTTGAGTTATTTTGCTCTGGCAGCTTGAACTTTTATACTGGCAGCTCGAGTTTCTTCAACTAGCAGCATGAACTTTGTACTTACACAGAAATTCTACTAACAGTATGAGAAGTCTAACTAACAGCTTGAGTATACTTAAACTATTTCCCAACAATGACTTCATTCTTTTCTAATTTAACATTCAATTGTTTAATGTTTATTTGTGTTTACTTTCATAAAAATTTAGGAAGGATAATTTTAAATCTACAAGTGATGCAATGAATCATCAAATATTATCAAACTAAAGGACCTTCTGAATGCGAAAAAAAATTCATATGAGGTCATACAAGATGTTTAGGGATTAGTATAAAGCAAACGATTATAATAATGTTAGATTGAGGCTTATTGGACGAAGAGATCGAGATGAAAGGACTTACAACCTTCTAACAACTTCTGAAGTTGCAGCATTCATTGTGTGTTGACAATTTAGACAAAGAGATAACATCATAGAGACCCAATCAGGAATTCTACAATGAATACACGAACTTCGTCCTTCCTATCTTTCATTACAATACCCTTTTCGTCTTCCTTATGGAGATGATAACTATATGGTTGACATTCTTCATAAAGGTGTTGTGGATGCTGCATCTAGTAAGAGTCCAAAATGTACAATGAGGGAATTTATTGCCTATAGGATACAAGATACCCGCAAATGAAATTTCTTTGATACTTAATTCTAGAAGGTTGTTTCAACAATTTTTGGTTATCGTTTATACCATGATCGAATCCGATCGGTTATGTTTTATACGTAACGAACAAAAGATCCTAAGAGTTAATTCTTACAATAATTTGTCTATGACTATTGAACAAGGTAATAACGATACATCATCTACACGAAAACGTGTCATAAAACGTGTCATATCACCTTCTTCTGGTGTCAGATACATGCAACAAAATTATTTAGATGGAATGACACTTTGTGAATGGTTTGGATATTCTAACATTATATGGTACGTTAACTTGCAACCCAAAATGGCATGAGGTTCTGAGGTTTTTGGAGTTGTTAGAGAACAAAAACCTTCGATCAGAGGACAACATGATATCTTATGCAGAGTATTTAAAATCAAGTTTGACGACATAATACAAGATTTGAAGAAAATAATATTTTTGGTCTTATTCAAGCAAGTAGTACTTTATTTTTTTGAACATGTTAACTATTTATTTATCTAACTTTTATAAACTCATATATAAGACATACACACGCACACACACACACACACACACACACACACACACACACACACACACACATATATATATATATATATATATATATATATATATATATATATATATATATATATATATATATATATATATATATAGACACACACACATACATATATGCATATATTTATATATTTATTTACATATTTATTTTGTAGTTGTGTATACAATAGAGTTTCAAAAGTGTGCCTTGCCTCATAGTCACACATATGTTTTTTTACATCTAGATTGTAAAATCCTAACAGTTATATGTGCTGAGATTCCAGATTGAGATGAAGACCATGAACTCTACAACTTGGTTAGTGAGTTCATGATCCATGGTCCGTGTGGCGTGGATAATCCAAAATTACTTGTATAGTCAATGGAAGACGTACCAAAAGTTTTTCAAAAAAATACATCGAATGAACAACAATTGATGATGATCCAATTTATAAAAGACGTGATAATGAGAATGTCGTTCAAATTTAATTGGATAACAGATATGGTTGTTTCTTACAATATGTTTCTTTTGAAACAATACCAGACACATTTAAAAGTTGAATGGTGCAATCAAGCATATTCAATCAACTATTTGTTTAAATACATTAACAAGGGCCTCGATAAAGTCACTGCTGTCTTAGTTGGTATGAACAATGTTGAACAAGAGCATATTAATGTCCATCAAATAAAAGAGTACTATGATTGATGATAATTATATATTTTCAAGAAACTATGTATGATATTTTAAACGATATACAAATACATTTAATACGTTAATTTTATTGTATGCTTTCAGGTATCTATGTGCTTGTGCGGCATGGTAAATATTTTCATATGATGTTCATTATCGATCTCATTCGGTCACGATGTAACATCCTAAGATTTCACTTATTGTAATTCAAGGTTAATTAGTTTATTTATGTACTTAATGTAATCAAGTTAGATTATTAATGAAAAATCTATTTATATGAAAATAAAGTTGGTTGTTATATTTTAATTAATTTTGGGATTATAGGTGAATACCATATAAATAAATAATATCATATTTATAAAGTGTGGTGGTCAAAAATAGAAAACCTAGAGCTTTATTTATGAAATAAACAAGTACAAGCACTACTTGTGTAATTTCTGCAAAGTGGGAAATAAAAGGCTCGTATTCTTTCAAAGGTCATTTTCACCAAGGTCTATCTCTCTCTTACTCGCGGCTCTCTCTTTCAAGAATCAAGAACTATGTTTTGCTGGAATTAAGTACTGAAATTGAACGATTTGTTTGTTTGGGAACAACTAAGACTACTACAAGCATCAATTTGTGGTAACAATTGATTTATATTGGGTTTTTTCGTTCGGTTTTTAGCATGAACCGAACATAGATTTATTTTGATTCTGTTTTTGCATGTTGGATTTATCAGTTGGGAAATCAAAATTCAAGGTATATACAAGCTGCAAATAAAGTATGAGCACCATATTCAACTCAAAGGTATGAAAATCAAATTATTGTGTGTGTATATTGTGTGTGTATGTGTGTGTGACAGCTTGCACATGCAGGCCATGAATCGACCTTAAAATGTATAAAACACATTGGAAATGCTTAATATATGTTAGATATAAGTTGTACAAGTATAATATAATGCCTTACAGTGATTGATGTAAATATTTGGATCAAAACTCGTTCATATGTAAAATTGTCAACTTTTCTGGAAAATACAATTATGAACTTCAGATGAAGAGGACATCCGAACTTCGGAGGGAATGGGATCCGAACTTGCTTCATGGGGTGAACCAACTTAACTATTTAAAGTAAGGCATCCGAACTCAGATCATAAAGGATCCGAACTTCGTATCATTATAAGGAAACGACCTGAACTTCGGATGGGTGATCTGAAGTTGAATACTTAGGCACTACATGGTTTATGTTTATTTAACAATTTCTGAAGTTGAACACTTAAACACTATATGGTTTATGTTTAGTTAAAAGTTGATTACAAAATTGATGAATTACAATCATATTTGATATTACAGGCCCCTTGTGGAGTTATTTCAATACACAATGGGGTGTTATCTGATTAAATAACCATTTGTTGGTTAATTGTGATTCCGGTTGAAATTCTGAGGAGAAATAATATTGATTTGAAGTTAAGTAAAGCACCCACTGTGAGTACTTGGATTTATATGTCTACATTTGTTTTACGTTAGTTGTTGTTCTCTAAGGCATGTTGTTTCTTCTTCGTTGGCATCCTATTAACTAGCGTATATTTGATGTACATTGTAGTTTGCATACATGTTTTACATGTTCCGTGTTCTTTATGCATCAACGTGATTGGCTTTCGAGCTATAACCGTTGATGTTACTGAGGCTATATGACATGGAGCCGATCACTCCGAGGTCCCGAAGAGCAGTGTGACATCCCCGATGATAGTTTCGCCTCAGATGATATGTTTGTTCTGTGCAATCGCACAGTGGAGCTATATGCTCATATATGTGTCCATACTTCGTGTACGAAGGGGTTCACAACATTTGTTGTCGGTGTGACTCATGTGTGCTGCATAAAGACTTGTGGAATATGAAATCTCTGTACTCACTAAGCATTGTTTACCATTTAGTTACTAAATGTTTTCCGGAAAATGTAAATCCGCTGCTGGACCTTCTAGCTAGGTCAACTATTGAAGTCACTTAAGAATTCTACTACATGATTGGTATCAGAATAATCAAGATTACATTGGGATTTGTTGGGTTGTTGTAATAATATTTTGAGTATGTAGAAGATAGACTGGATGTTTTTAGCAAACAGGGTGTTTGACTTTATTTAATTATGTAATTTTTTTTCTATGTATTGTATTAAGCATGTTATGGGATCATTGTATGTTGTTATATGACAAGGGTGTCGTATAACAACCTGTTGTTAGTGAATGTGGTTGATCGTGATGAAGGTGGGGTGTCATATGGTGGCACGGGGAATACCTTTATTTCAAGAACTACAATGTTAACTATACAATGTAAATGTGAGATTGTATCGAATGTTACATCAAGTGACATTGCATCACTAGTGTTAAGCAGTGGAAGGACAACTCATTCACGATTTTGTATTCCTATCAACCTTAATGAGGATAGTATTTGTAGCATAATAGCAGGTAGCGATGTAGTAATGTTATTGAAGAAAACTAAGTTGATTATTTGGGATGAAGCCCCTATGGTACATAAGCATGTCATTGAAGTGTTGGATAGAACATTCAAGGATATTTGAGTACAAGTGAGAGATTCACGAGGGATAAATAACTTGTGAAGTTTCTTTTCCATATTTATGCATAACATATGTTACAACTTTTTTTACTATTAGTCATTTTTTAGAAATTATTGTTGCTTTTTTATATTCTTCAAATTGTTACTACTTTATGATATGAGTAAATTGGTTTTGTAAGTTTTAATGTTTATAATGTTCATACATTTTTCTTTGCTAAACAATTAAAAATCTACTTAAACTGAATCAGGGTCCAACTTTACATGATCTGATCTGACATTTCCATATGAAATCCAACACTAAGAATCAAAATAGTAAGATAATCCATCCGACTTCGAGTAGTAAACCCATCCAAATTTTGGATTAAGTGGAAATCCGACATTCGACATTGGTCCAATCCGACTTTTATCCCTTTGATAGTTCATGAATTTACAACTTTCATTCAAAACCCGATTTGTGTCAATCATATGATTATAATTTTTAGTAAACAAGCTAACTACTATTTGAATCTTTGATAATAACATTAATTTGATGTTTATTGTACTAATTTGGGCCAAACTTGGACGTATCTATAAGGGAAAATCATGCAAAAAACCCTAAAAGTACAAAATCCCCCTTTCATTTTTTTCTTGATAAGTCTCCCAAGTATCCAAATCTCATTAATTCTATTATTTTTAACTTGTAACCGGTATAAAACTGGTTACAAATCCACGTGGTATCGGTCGTTGCTGATGTGTACTTATAATCATTCATTTTATGTTAAGGCAACCTTCAAATTCGCTTTCGACTATGCTTCACAAACAACCATCAATTTATGTTAAGTCAGAATAAACGTACTTGTTGTTGAAGCTGAGAACCTCCACAAACAACCTTCAAATTCGCCTTCGACTTTGGTTCCTCTTCGTATTACAGATTCTTTGATGACTGTGACCGTCTTCGTATACTCTTCCTCAGTTCCTCTTCGATTACCGTCTTCGTCGTTGTCTTAGGGGTTAGGGTAAATTGGGTTAGGGCAAAAAAGTAGGAATAGGTTTATAAGTACACATCATCAACGACCAGTGCCACGCGGACTTGTAACCGGTATTATACCGATTACAAGGTAAAAATGATAGAATTAATGAGATTTGGCTACTTGGGGAACTTGAGGAAAAAAAAATGACAGTGGGACTTAATCAAACAATTTTTGTACTTTTAGGGTTTTTTTTGCTTAATTTCTCCTATCTATAACTACTATTAAAAGAGTAACTCATTTTTCACTTGTCTTCCTCTCATGATGTAACATCCCAAATAATTAAAAGGTCAGTATAGATCCCTAATAATGTTGGTTTAATATAATTACTGGAATAACAAAAAAATTAGATGGAAATAATATTAATATTTATATAATAGGTAATGTACTTTGTAATTATAAAATAAATGATTGAGAGGTTAGTGGAGGGGTGTATTGTGTAATGGTGTTGATAGTTAAAGGATTAGGGATGGGCAAAGGCCAACCTTTTCCTCTTTTGCCTTTAAAATCATCCACCTTACACACACATAAATTGTTTATGCAAATAAGAGAGAAGAAAGACAGGAAGAAAAAAGAGTTAGGACTTGGCTTTGAAGGTTGATTCTTAGTGCATTGTGATCATATTAGAGGTATAAACTCTTCCTAATATTCTCCATCTTGTCTACTCTTATTTCTACATTATTGGAGCTAAAAACCCAAATGGGTTTGTTATGATTAGATGAAATATGGCTTAAATCTCATATGGAGATTGAAAAATGTTGTTATTGAGTCGTTTTGTAGTGATAGTATGTAGGTATACTAGTTTTTTGGGTTCGTTTTGAGTTTGAACTCATGTAGGGATCAAATTAAGCATTGGATCAATCGGTTGTATTGGGTGTGCTTTAGAAGCATAAAACGAGCTCGGGCATTAAGTTTGGTTGACTTTTGGTGGTTAAGGGTACTAAACCTGTAGACAAAAAAGTGCAAGTCTGAGGTCCACTCGGTGAGTGGCCCTTCCACTTAGCGAGTCATTTGCCCACTCGGCAACTCACTCCGCGAGTCAAACCCTTCTATCTAAAATTTTCATTTTAGCTTCAATGCCCTACACTAACATCTAATACATGTATTTCCCTTCTAATGGAAGGGTATAAATGGTTCAAAAGTTAAATCCTATGTTCGGATCCCGTAGGGTCCCGAAACGAATCAAGGCTTTTGGGTTGGAACCCGGAATGCATTGGAAAACATTTTAAGAGTTGTTAAGAGCATTGAGCCTCTATTTTGGGATCTTACACTTTTCCACTCCTATTCTAGAGTCTAGTTGTTCCCAAATTTGGAACATGAATTCGAGTTCGTTGGGAACCAAAATGACCCAAAACTCCCACGTTGTTACCCGAACTCATTTCAGAGACTTTATGTACTTAATAAGCTTTGGGGGTTTATACATTTGTGATGTAAATCTTTTTTAGGTGAGTAAATCGTTGGAACCCATTCAAAGAGGCTTAAACTTATTTGGGCATTTGTAAGACGAATTGAGAAGTTGTGCTATACTTAGCCAATCACTGTGAGTTTTTGGACTAATGTAGAAGAATGATTACATGTTAATTATTGTTTATGCCTTGGTTGATAACATGTTATATGATCATGCATAATAACATTGTAATTTATATGCATTCAATATTTTATGCATAAATGGTTATCTACATGAACAACTTACATTGAAATGTGGTAATGAATTGTTGACGACCTCATCGGTCAGGCAAATCATTTATATGGATAATAACGGTTGATATATATGCATGACAACTTCAAGTGGTAAATTTGGGTCACTCATCGTGATAATTTAATTGGTTATAAACTATGGATATGGATCGTTTAATCGGTAAGCTCATGGGAGATTATCACACATTAGAACTGTCATGAAGGACGGTTAGTGGGACCACATAGATGGCCCCTTTTTAAATGATTATATAAGTCATTATAGATTCTCATGAGGTACTTTGGACCTCAATTTGTGTGGTTTATGGTTTAGACCCAATTGGATATCCAAGATTTATTCCCGGCCTAATTGGATTGCTGGATACCCAACGTACTTGAATCTTGTACTTGAATAGGGAACCCCATATTTGAGAGGGGTAAATGTTGTTACTGGATTGTGATGGGAGCATCTCATGTGAAGGTAACAATGGGTTGCCGGCAGGCGATGATGATTGTGACACATTGGGCTACAAGCATGAGTTATCCTAGCGGTGGTGTTAGCATCATGTGAGTACGGAAACAGGCCGCCTTAGTGGCAATTATATTTATGACACGTTGGGTTGCAAGCATGTTTGTGAACACCTTTGTTGTTGAGTCATTAGTAGTGCGTACTTTGGTAATGTAACATGTCAATTATATAAGGCGACTATGTATAAACGCTACAACTATATGACGTGTGTTGAGAACCTCAACTTGACTCGGCTAGGTCAGGCGGTGTAGTGGATTCCAAAGTATTGTGTTCGTTCCTCACCTTGACATGACTGTGTTGGACAGTAACAATTTAACACAAGATAATGAAAAATGTCAGAATTGCTAATAGTCCTCACGGAGGTGAGGCACAATTGTGTTAAACTTCAGAAAGAAAATAGCCCTCAGTGAGGTGAGGCATGTTATGAAATCAAATAAATAAGTTAACTGATGCAGAACACAAATAGTCCTCAATTAGGATGAGGAGATCCCTTTCTAACCGGGCATAAGTTATCACTCGCCTTTATGTTTTTGGTTGATAGAAAAATGTGTTGGATAGACATTATTAATATGTAGTTGTTATTTATATTAATCTTTTACGATTTAGTTATTAGTCTTTTTTACAGGTTTTGTGATACTACGCCGGAAGCATTCAGACTTCCCGTTTGTTGAAGATAATATATTCGAAACTAACCGTATGGCTTGGTTGTTATGTGGGATTTTCGGTAGCTGACTTCCTGACCTTGACTATTTGTTTGCAGGATCATAACCTGCCTCGTTGTAGACTTTAATAGTTTTTATTCAGATGCATCACTTATGATGCTTTAGTTGTAAAAGTTTTAAATATAACCCTAATTCTACAAGTATTAATGTGTTAATTATTGTTAATCACATTAGATATGTATTATGATGTTATGTGTGTTTCAATTTGGTATCAGAGACGTGATTCATTGACTTAGTATAATGCACAATACTCAACCTTAAACCCTTTGATGATGCTTATATTGACTCACCTTGGCAAATATATGATAACAAACATAGGTTTGAACTTTGGCCTAGGATGGAGATACTTCGGGTAGACTTATGCTAATATTGTGTGGTGATATGCATGAACTGAAATATATATATATATATATATATATATATATATATATATATATATATATATATATATAATCTATGATTGTGAAACCCCGATACCCCGCTTGGCAACGAGGCGTGACGACGCGGAAACAAATGCATAATCGTAATGAACGACTTCTAAATGGGTCGTTTTAAAAAAAATATAAATATCGTTTTACAAGCATCACAAAACACAAAGTCACTAGTGCGGAGATTAAAATGCATGACAAAATGTTTAAGTTATGAAAAGTAATCTCCGCAACGTTTGGAATGCCCGTGGACTCTGCAAAACTTAATAATATTGTAAATGTGCCATGAACATGATACCTTAGCGTTTACGTTCCTAAGAAAAACATGTTAAATACGTCAACGTAAAGTTGGTGAGTTCATAGGTTTACTCGATAAGTAAGACATTGTATAAAAAACATAATATTTCAGTGAGTTGTAAAATAAAGTCGAATCATATTATTTAAGTATTAACATAAGTCTCATGACCCCGAAACTTAACTTATGAGTGCCCTTTGGTATCCAACTCCATAATACAAAGAATAGTCAAATAATTATGCATCCGTATACAATTGGTGCGACCAACCCAGATGGGGGCATCAACCCAAATAGATCTATCCACAATATTCACGTTTACGGAGTAATTAACTGTTGAACATGTATTCTCACCCCAAAATAATACGAACAATTAAAAACGGGGCTATGAAAACTCACCGCAAAATGATGGCAAAAACGAGCGTAAAACGTAGTATGTTGTTGACTTGCGATGAACTTGATGTGTTTAACCGAGTTCTAAATGATATGAGGGACTTAATAACTCCCTTAAATGATAATATGCATGTATGTTGGTTTTTATGTTTTAGATCACCCAACTTTTTAAGTTCATAAATAAAACCCACTTAACTGTTCAAGTATATACATACATATATATATATATATATATATATATATATATATATATATATATATATATATATATATATATATATATATATATATATATATATATATATATATATACACACACACACTTTCCAGGTTTTATCGAGGTTTTTGGGAAGACCATCCCTTACGGGGCGGTAGTCACGAGTCTAGGTCCCACATCATGCAACACGATATTAATCATAACTAAGATAGAGTAATTAAGTTGCGGATTTATAAATTACATGTACAAACATATTAGAATTTAATACAGTTTACAGTTTTCAAATTAAACTTATAAAGGGTACCATCTAATCTAATACATTACATCATACAATCATATCAAGTCTACCCAAAACCACCACAATTGTCATCTTCCTATCAGTACCGAAAAGTTTGTTGAGTAGTGGTCTGTGAAAGCTTCAAAACTTGGATATTGAATGACCTAAGAACTAGGTCCAACAGACTTCCCTTTATCTTTTCCTGTAAAAATGTAAAGTAGCAACTGTAAGCAATGCTTAGTGAGATTATAGATTTTCAGAATTTCACACATTATCAAGCGGATCATGGGTCTAGCGTGATATATCTTGACTGCCGCTACAGTGCTCATGATTGAGACATAGTAGTCACAGAGTCGGATGATGTTCAAGCCACGCTTACGCTTAAATCGTGGGGATCAGCCACATACTGGGCTAGCTACCAGTAAATCAACATGGCGGAACATCGGAGGGTCATTACCAAGTTCAATAGAACTGGTGAAATAGCATGGTCTAGAACAATAGACCGACAAGGCTATTCAAGCTGAATCAATATGTCAAATGTCTGAGCAATAATGAAAGCTTAAGTCATCAAAGTCATGAAAGCAATAAATCTCATAGCAGTATCTGAAATGAACTGTAATGCAATGTCATGTGAAATGATAATCAAATAGCTATCATGATACACTGGGCATCACCGAACCATAGTGAGCACAGGTCTCAATTCAGCTGATCATATATGAATGTCAAGTAATCTATCATCAACAATATGTCTCAACCGGAAATCTCGCATGAAATGCTGAATATCTATAACTCACAGTTTGGGGTCTTTATCAAGCAGATATAAAATCCACCACCTGAGTTATCTCAGGATTTATCTTTAAATCTTTAGTCAATCTGATCTTCTGTCAATTCTTTTCAATTCTGAGACCCGCTTTCAATATCTTTAAGTCTTTAAATCAATGTTCAGATATTAACTGAACCTGTCCAGAATTTATCATGTCATATCATTAGCTTTTAGCTTTATTAATCATTAATTCATATGATTCTGATAACTGATAACTCGTCAATCATTTTACATTCTCTTTGACTCTTTGAAATCTTAATGAGATATAAATATTAATATATCCCATATTGCTTTAATCATTCTTTCATCATAATTTATGGATCTTGTAATTATAAAATATCATTGATTTATGATTTAAAGTCTTCATAATAAAATATTCGGATTCGGATCCACCGGGTTCGGTCCATCCGGATTCGGACCTATCCGGATCAGGCACCCGGAATCGGACCGGAATGATCCGAATTAGGCCTATCCGAAATGAAGCATCCGAAATGGAAGTATCCGAATTCGATTCAAATTCGGATCTGGGGTATGTTCGAATTAGCATATCATCCGAAATGGTACTTCATAAAAATTAGATCCGAAATATATACGAAATGGGATCTGAACTGGTTATCATCCGAATTCGGTCCTACCCGAATTCGGATCTTACACTTAGATTTTTCCCATAAATGTTCTTGATGTTCTTATGATGTTCATACGGATTTTACATAAAATTCACTAAAACTCATTTATATTAACTTGCAATGTCTTATATTGATATATTATCATATTTGGGTTGATTTTATATACTTTTCCCTATCAAAAACACTATAAATTGGTCAAAATCATCCAAAATATGTCACTTTTTGTCAAGAACACTATTTTGTCAAAAAATTCAGATTTGTTGCTATTTTGGACGATCCAACCCACAAATTTTTTTTCTGATTCATTTAGTAACTTTAATTCATCATAAACTTCTAAAATCTTAGACATGCAACATTAAATTCTTGTTTTTAATTCTTGGTTTCGGTTTCTCACAAAACCGAACCAACTTCATCAATTTATGGATTTTATTCAAGAAATTACCTTGTATTCTTGTAGATTGTTGTTGTGGAATGATTGTTGTAACTCCTCCTTAGATTAACTCTTCAATTAATTGAACAATCTTTAGATTTCTTGCCAAATTTGTGAGATAGCCGATTGTAGAGAGAGAAAGAAGAGAGAGAGAGAGAGAAATTTTTCTTAATTGTTTGTTAAATGGCATTAATTGGAGTTTATATACATCATTTAGTTACAACTGCAATTTAACCCACTATATTTTTTGTATAATACGTCTCTTTTATTTTAATCATCTTTTATAATTTATAACTTAAATATAATTTAATTAAATTTATTTCATACTTAATTAAATTACAAGGCAAATAATGTAAATAAATTACATTATCGAATCAAAATACTGAAATTAAGTTCGGTTGAAAGTTAGGTTGTTACAGAATGGGCTCCACCACGCACAAACTTCGTCCCCGAAGTTAGCTATGTTCGAACAGACTTGGATATGTTGCTTTCATGACATCTCTGGATTCCCAAGACTGATGCGAACCTTTGTGGTGTTTCCACTGAACGAGCACCATCTGTATTTCTTTATTTCTAAGATTTTTGGTCTTCGAGTCCAGAATACATTCTGGCTCTTCAACCACTCGTAGCTTTTCATCAATTTGCAGATTAACATGTGGTATCTGCACTTCTCTTTCATCTGCCAAGCTCTTTCTCAGATGACTAACATGGAATACCGGATGTATTCCCGCTAAGTCAGTTGGTAGTTCAAGACGATATGATTGGTTTCCTATCTTTTCAACAATCTTGAATGGGCCAATAAATATCGGAGCTAGCTTGTTTCGCTTTATAAACCATACCACATTCTTCATTGGGGATACTTTCAGCATCACCCAATCGTTAACTGCAAAACTTATTGATCTGTGTCGATTGTCATAATATGACTTCTGCCTGCTATGAGCTTCAAAGATATTCCTTCTGACAAGTTGAATCTTTTCATGAGTCAACTGTAGAAGGGCAGGACCCGCTATAGGCGATTCACCTGTTTTGCGCCAACAGGTGGGAGTTCTGCACTTTCGTCCGTATAAAGCTTCAAAAGGAGCCATCTTGATCGTGGAATGATAACTGTAGTTGTATGAGAATTCGACCAAAGGCAAGTGATCATCCCAGTTACCACCCAGATCAAGAATGCAGGCACGGAGCATATCTTCAAGAGTTAAGATAGTACGTTCACTTTGGCCATCTGCATTTGGATGATAAGTTGTACTCATGGAGATTCGAGTACCCATCCCATCATGCAGCGCTTTCCAGAATCTTGAAGTGAAACGGCTATCACGATCAGAGACGATAGATTTCGGCACACCGTGACGAGAGATAACTTCAGTGATGTATATCTGTGCCAATCTATCAAGAGAATATGTCTCTTTCATCGGTATGAAATGTGCTGACTTAGTTAATCGATCTACAACTACCCAGATGGAGTCGTGCTGTCTCTTGGTTTTAGGAAATTTCGTGACAAAATCCATGGTTATATGCTCCCACTTCCACTCAGGAACTGGCAGTGGTTGCATATCCCCGAAGGGTTTCTGATGTTCTGCCATAACCATTTGACAGATTCTACAGCTCTCAACGAATCGACCGATGTCCTTTTTCATTCCTGGCCACCAGTAATCAGCTTTCAGATTAAAGTACATCTTTGAGCTGCCAGGATGAATAGATAACTTGGACTGATGGGCTTCAGATAGAAGAGTGTTGCGAATAGAACCATGTTTAGGAATCCAGATTCGGTTTCATTTGAGACAATGAAGTCCCAAATGATTCATTGACAGAAATTGAAGTTGTCCTTTGAGATTTTCAGTACAGATGTTTTCTTCTTTTAATGCTTCGGTTTGAGCAAATTTGATGTCTTCAATAAGATCAGAAGAAAACACAACGGGAGTTAGAGCATAGCAACACTTTTCTGGATACGTCTTTCTACTCAAAGCATCCGCGACCACATTGGCTTTGCCGGGATGATATAGGATCTCGCAATCATAGTCCTTTGATAAGCTCCAAGGACCGACGTTGTTTCATGTTCAGATCCTTTTGAGTAAATAGATGTTTAAGACTTTTATGGTCAGTATACAACTGACACTTAGTCCCATAGAGATAATGACGCCATATTTTCAGTGCAAAGGTAACGGCAGCCAACTCAAGATCATGAGTTGGTGCACTTTTCTCGTAGTCTTTCAATTGTCTTGAAGCGTAGGTAATAACTTTTCCCCTTTGCATGAGGACACAACCTAGACCTGTACCAGATGCATTGCTGTATACGACAAAGTCATCATTGCCTTCTGGTAAGGCTAGGATTGGCGCTTGAATGAGTTTCTGCTTTAACGTTTCAAATGCCTCTTGCTGTTTATCAGCCCATACGAAAGGTGTATTCTTCCGTGTTAGCATCGTAAGTGGCACAGCAATCTTCGAGAAGTCCTTAATGAATCGCCGGTAGTAACCAGCCAATCCAAGGAAACTTCTAATTTCGGAGGCATTGCGAGGTGTTTGCCATTTCTGAACAGCCTCGACTTTAGAAGGATCGACTGAGATACCTTCGCCAAATATGACATGGCCAAGGAATTGAATCTATAAACGTAATCAAAGTAGAATTTCAAGTTTTTATCAAGTCAAAGAACGCTTAGGAATAACTCAGGATAATATAAAATTATACCTGTCTGAGCCAGAAGTCACACTTAGAAAATTTTGCATAGAGTCTTTCCTTTCTCAATAACTCTAGCAGTTGTCGCAGATGATTAACATGATCAGCCTCCGTTATGGAGTAAATCAAGATATCGTCTATGAATACGATAACTGACTTATCCAGCATCGGTCTGCACACGCGATTCATGAGATCCATGAACGCCGCTGGTGCATTTGTTAAACCAAAAGGCATTACGAGAAATTCGTAATGACCGTATCTTGTTCGGAAGGCTGTTTTCGGAATATCCTCATCTTTAACTTTCAATTGATGATACCCAGAACGAAGATCGATTTTAGAGAAATAGCTTGCTCCTTGTAGCTGATCAAATAGATCATCAATCCTGGGCAGAGGATATTTATTCTTGATAGTGACTTTGTTCAACTCCCGATAATCGATGCACATTCGGAGAGTTCCGTCTTTCTTTTTAACAAACAAGACAGGTGCACCCCATGGAGATGAACTCGGTCGGATAAATCCCTTTTCTAACAGATCTTGCAGTTGCTTTGACATTTCCTGCATTTCTGCAGGCGCAAGTCTGTAGGGAGCTTTAGCGATGGGAGCCGCACCAGGAACTAAGTCAATTCCAAATTCAACTTGTCGTTCCGGTGGCACTCTAGAAATATCGTCAGGGAATACGTCTGGGAACTCACAGACGACAGGAATATCATATATGGATTTCTTATTGACTTCAGAGACGGATTCAGACGAGACAAAACACAGATAGGATTCATGACCCTTAGATAAATATTTATACGCTTTTTCCACAGATATGAAACAATGAGCACCTTTTCGCTTCTCGCCTTTGATTTCTAACACTCGGCCGTCTGAAGACTTGATCCTGATGATTCGACGGTTGCAGACGATCGTAGCCTCGTTATTTATTAGCCAGTCCATGCCGATGATGACATCAAATTCTTTCAACGGAATCGGAATAAGATCGAGATTGAATACAATGTTATTAACGAGTAGAGTGCAGTTACGGTATATGGAATTAGCCATAACATAGTTATTACTAGCTGTCTCAATATCAATCATGACAGGAAGCTTGGATGGAGATGTAGATAATCTTCGAGCAAAAGTAGTCGATATAAAGGAACGACTAGCACCGGAATCAAATAATACACGGGCAGGGATTGAATTAAGCATGAACGTACCGGTAACCACGTCAGGGGTTTCCTTTGCTTCCTCGGCTTTTATCTGAAATGCTCGAGTCCTTGCAGTCGGAGTTGCGGCTGAACTTTTCATTGTAGATCCTCCAGCTGAGGATTATGACTGACCTCGTTGTCCACTACGACATTGATACATAAAGTGTCTGCACTTTCCGCACTTTGCACCTCCGAGTCCTCGCTGGGGACATTCTTCGCTGCTGTGGCCAATTCTATTACATGCAAAGCATGTGACGTCATCCGGATTGCACAATCCCATGTGTGATTTTCTGCATCTCTTGCAAAATCGTGGTTCGTTCGTAAGAGAATAAGCTTGAACTTTCTGAGGCGAGCTGTATTGCTGAGATTGCTGAGGTTGTGATTTATTTGGCTTGAAGAATCTGCCAAATCTTTGCTTCTTCGGAGGAGAAGGACATGTCGGATTAGCTGATGGAGCATAGAGCTGATCGCCATACTCTAGATATCCTCTCTCAATCTGCCTTGCCACTTCAACCATTTCTAAGTAAGATTTATACTTCATTGCGCTCATTGGATGTCGGTATCTCGGATTAAGTCCTCCACGAAATCTATTCATTTTCCTTTCCTCAGTAGCTACTTGATACGAGGAGTAGCCACAAAGTCATGAGAATTCATGTTCGTACTCGTCAACAGATTTAGTTCCTTGGGTCAGCTGCATCAGTTGAACTTCCATCTTGTCTCGTTGATCAATAGGACAATACTTCGCGTTGAACATGTCTAAGAACTGTTCCCACTCTAAATTCTGTATTACCTCTTCTCCATATATGCTTCTCTGTGTTTTCCACCAAGCACGGGCAGCACCAACAAACAGCGCAGATGCATAACTCACCTTCTTTGATTCTAAGCAGTCAGAGATTCTAAAGATCTCTTCAGTATGGCTGATCCAATCCATTGCCTGAATTGGATTAATTGTACCCTCAAAGTTCAGGGCACCGCTTGCTTTGAAATCTTTGAACTTACAGCCTTTCGGCTGCTCAATTTGGGTTTCAGGGTTCGAGTTATTAGAATCAGATTCATTATTCTGGACTTGTTTTTCTTTTCACTTGTTCTTTTTATCATTACATCTCTCAGCTTCGGCCTCATCTATGGCCTGAAACTGTTCTTGCATAATCTTATTTTGTTGTTCAGAGTGTTGGGCTAGTAGTTGTTGCATCATTTCAAACATTTGTTGTGGGGTCATGTTGTTGGGAATGTCACCTGATCTTGACATCTTTACAGAAAATTAAAAAGCATTTAACTATCAGTTTATAGACTTAGATCCATGTATCCTTTTTCCCATCCTAACAGTCTGTACATCCTATCTCAGTTCAAACCACCTAAATCAATATGTCAAGGCTAATCAAGCTGAATCAATATGTCAAATGTCTGAGCAATAATGAAAGCTTAAGTCATCAAAGTCATGAAAGCAATAAATCTCATAGCAGTATCTGAAATGAACTGTAATGCAATGTCATGTGAAATGATAATCAAATAGCTATCATGATACACTGGGCATCACCGAACCATAGTGAGCACAGGTCTCAATTCAGCTGATCATATATGAATGTCAAGTAATCTATCATCAACAATATGCCTCAACCGGAAATCTCGCATGAAATGCTGAATATCTATAACTCACAGTTTCGGGTCTTTATCAAGCAGATATAAAATCCACCACCTGAGTTATCTCAGGATTTATCTTTAAATCTTTAGTCAATCTGATCTTCTGTCAATTCTTTTCAATTCTGAGACCCGCTTTCAATATCTTTATGTCTTTAAATCAATGTTCAGATATTAACTGAACCTGTCCAGAATTTATCATGTCATATCATTAGCTTTTAGCTTTATAAATCATTAATTCATCTGATTCTGATAACTGAATCATTTTACATTCTCTTTGACTCTTTGAAATCTTAATGAGATATAAATATTAATATATCCCATATTGCTTTAATCATTCTTTCATCATAATTTATGAATCTTGTAATTATAAAATATCATTGATTTATGATTTAAAGTTTTCAAAATAAAATATTCGGATTCGGATCCACCGGGTTCGGTCCATCCGGATTCGGACCTATCCGGATCAGGCACCCGGAATCGGACCGGAATGATCCGAATTAGGCCTATCCGAATGAAGCATCCGAAATGGAAGTATCCTAATTCGATTCAAATTCGGATCTGGGGTATGTCCGAATTAGCATATCATCCGAAATGGTACATCATAAAAATTAGATCCGAAATATATACGAATTGGGATCCGAACTGGTTATCATCCGAATTCGGTCCTACCCGAATTCGGATCTTACACTTAGATTTTTCCCAGAAATGTTCTTGATGTTCTTATGATGTTTATACGGATTTTACATAAAATTCACTAAAACTCATTTATATTAACATTCAATGTCTTATATTGATATATTATCATATTTGGGTTGATTTTATATACTTTTTCCTATCAAAAACACTATAAATGGGTCAAAATCATCCAAAATATGTCACTTTTTGTCAAGAACACTATTTTGTCAAAAAATTCCGATTTGTTGCTATTTTGGACGATCCAACCCACAAATTTTGTTTCCGATTCATTTAGTAACTTTAATTCATCATAAACTTCTAAAATCTTAGAAATGCAACATAAAATTCATGTTTTTAATTCTTGGTTTCGGTTTCTCACAAAACCGAACCAACTTCATCAATTTATGGATTTTAGTCAAAAAATTACCTTGTATTCTTGTAGATTGTTGTTGTTGAATAATTGTTGTAACTCCTCCTTAGATTAACTCTTCAATTAATTGAACAATCTTTGGATTTCTTGCCAAATTTGTGAGATAGCCGATTGTAGAGAGAGAAAGAAGAGAGAGAGAGAAATTTTTCTTAATTGTATGTTAAATGACATTAATTGGAGTTTATATACATCATTTAGTTACAATTGCAATTTAACCCACTATATTTTTTTTTTAAAAATCTCTTTTATTTTAATCATCTTTAATAATTTATAACTTAAATATAATTTAATTAAATTTATTTCATACTTAATTAAATTACAAGGCAAATAATGTAAATAAATTACATTATTGAATCAAAATACTGAAATTAAGTTCGGTTGAAAGTTAGGTTGTTACAGTTTTTCGTCCTACTTTGTGGTTGTTTTTGACCAAGCTCCAAAATGATTTGGCCTTTGGTTTTCATAATAGTAAAACTAATATATACAAGGAATTTTTCAAGGTAAAAACGGCCATTTTTTGAGCTGTTTAGGTTAGGGAAAAGACTCGTTAAAAACCCTATGTTAGCCATTTTTGAGCTGTTAGACCTTTCGGTTCCTAAATAATATTTGGGGGTTCAAAACTCCATATTAAATTATGAAAACCTCCAGATATTTAGTTAAAACATAGATCTAACTTCTGAAACAAGAATAAACTCATTTCGTTAAGTTTTGAATTAGTTACGATTTCTGAAATTTGACATAATATTTCTGCCGAAAATCCGGATTTCATATCCTTGTAACAACTTATGATTATTGTTGTTTATTCAAAAACCACATGTATAAAAGGCTATGAAACACATATATAATTTTCTTTCATATTATTCATACTTACATTATGTGTTTATATATTTATAAACACATTTGAAGAAACAAACTTCAAAACAAAACTAGTTATTTATAAACGTGAGTTTTAATGAAACTCATACTTACACCCACTAACTTGTTGATTCGGGATCCAAAACTCCGACTCTTCACAATGGCTGCAGAACCTCTAATTTTTCTCGGCCCAATAAACAATGAATTATTGTTTTTATGTCAAGAACATCGAGCCAGACACTTATTTTACCTTGATGAAACAAATGAAGCGCATAAGCGGGTATTCGACTCGCAACATTCGATACGTCGTGCTAATAAAACATTACAAACGTGGCTAAGAGAACATCCCATCCCGAATCCGGTCGTGCATTATACTAACGAGGCGGGTTTTGGTGGTGTTTTCTAATGCGGTTATTTTAGGATTGATCATTCTTTGATCAGTGCTCTTGTGGAGAGATGGCGACCGGAATCCCACACGTTTCACATTCCTATTGGTGAAGCGACGGTGACATTGCAAGACGTACAAGTCTTGTGGGGCCTTCCCATTGATGGCGACGTCGTAACCGGCATGGATCTTCATTTTACAAAGGAAGAAGATATTTTTTTTTATAGTCCAATATCAACATGCAATTCAACAATTATATAACAAGAACAACAATCATGAACACAAAATATCGAATGATTACAAATGAGTTGAGAAATATTACATTAAGCTTTCTTGCTTGACACGATCAGTTTTTTCTTTCAACCGTATCACATCAATGCTCAACTACAGAACCATTATTACTCTATTTATATACACAATACAAGTATTGTTTATTTACAAAATACGCCCCTGAACTTCTTACTTTAAATTGTTTTCATCTCTATTTATATTTGTACCCAACAATCCCCCCTTTAGAGATGAAAGCAATTTTTCAATAAAAGTTCAAAACATGATCTTCAATCCTTTTCTCTTTTCTTCTCTTTGATCTTTGTAGTTCTTTATCTCTCCCTGATCTTCATATCTCTTCTTCTCTGATCTTCTCTTTTCTTATGAGCAAACTCTCCACCTTGAATCATGAATAGCATTCGATTCTCTACCTTGATCAGTCATAGACAACTTATCCTCTTTCATTTTTAAATATTCTGTAGTTGTCACAAATATCACAATTGTCTTGAGTTGTTATTACCATTGTCTTCAAACTACTCAGCAGTAGTCTCTGCACTATAACTTTTCTCCCCCTCATGATGATCATAAGAATTATGAACATCATGCACAATCTTCAGAGACGTTGATGAAGTGAAGTTACAGTAGCAGAAATACAACAACAATTACAATGACAATTATAATTCAAAGATATTACAAATTGTGTCTCTCCCCCTCAAAATGATATCCTCTCCCCTTATTCAGAACAATATTACACTCTCCCTCAAATTTATACTTTTTCATTTCAAAAAAAAGAAAGCTTTTCAACTTTGTGAAAAAAAAATGAAAAATATTCATTTTGTAAGTAACAAAGTCAAGGTCCACATAGGATTCTTGTTTGCACAATAGACATAATCTATGTGACCTACTTTCAGTGCTGGCGTGACGTTAACACTGGTAGGATTTCCAAATAGTCATCATGAAATCCTTTATCATGAAAGAATCACTCTTTTTTCCGGCTTAGTCACTTTGGACTAGCAGTTTATAATCACGCAGACTGTTAGACTCGATGTGTCCTAAAAGTGTATATAATCAGCTCTAGACACAATGTGCATCAAATGAAGTCAGAGACCGGAGCAAATGTCTTCCTTGTTTCAATATCAATAATATCCAAATGATATGTCGATAGAAATGTGGTATATCTCCGTGAATATTGAAACAGAAATCTTTTGAGAGATAACTGAGTAGTTGGTGGGGTTAAGTGCATGTGTCACTGGGTCCATGACGTCTTTTTCAATATCAAGTCACCTAGGGCTTGATAGATTAAGAGGTCTACACAGCAGACACAGTGGATTATCTTTTCTTCAAATCCTTTCTCAACTCTTAGCTCTTAGCATTTTTCAACTAAGCACCCTGCGGCTTACTTTTGAGAAATAAATGCAGTCAGCTTTATAGCGAAAGCATGCTCTGATGCACCACCGTCTCCTTTCAATATACCCCTCTCATTTACATTTTGCCTCTGCTTGACCCTGTCAGTATCCCGTGATAACTGACACATCTCATCTAATAGACCTAAAGAACCCACACCCACACAAACTATAGATGGTTTGCTCCTTGGGTAGGTCTTCCGGTTCTGATTAGACCATAGAAGCGATAATTATACCTATCACTGTATTTGGTGCATAATCGAAGTCAGCAGAAATAATTTAAAGCATTTCAGCTCATGGGATATCATCCAAAGAATGATTAGATTTATCAGCTCAGAGGAATTAGGAGATGTAATTCAGAATGAATTTTGGATAAAGATGAGTTGGGAGACATCGTAATAAAATGAAAAATCTGATAAAAGATGAAATGAATCAGATTTTTATGAAAGAAGTAGCTCATGAGAGATTATGGGAGAATCTAGGATGAATGAATAGGAATAATTCTAACAAAGAGAATCTCAGAAACAATGAGATTATGAAAAATCAAAGAGATTAGATCAGTTAACCTCAATGAGATATTCAGAGAATGAGAAATTAAGATTCTTAATAAATTATTCTTTTCATCTCAAAAATCTTTTTATGCGTGCACAAAATATTTTCGTGTAAAATACACACAATTTTGTATAAAAAAAAAGTCCTCGTCATAGTGCGTCTGAAACTCCCCCTGGAAATAAGCACACAAAGTTAGTTAACTCATGTAAATTAAATCAGGAGCAAAAATTGTAAAATAAAACTCCCTGTTTCTCATTACAACTTCCGAGTTGAATTCAGGACAGGAACTTCAAAAAGATTCGTCTTTTAGACTCGGGTTCTAATCAGAAATGATTAGAAGCCATTGTTACGGAAGCTCAGGTTTTGGTCTGATGTAACCGAAAGCCTTTAGATCGGCTTCTGTACTAAGAAGTACAAAAGCCATTTCCAATGAAGATCGGGTTCTAGTCTGATATGACTAAAAACCATTTTCCAACGAGGACCGGGTTCTAGTCTGAATTAACTAAAAACCTTTTATCTGCAAAAATCAAGATTTCTTTGGTATCCAAACAGATTTGGATCCAGACTTGTTAGCATTCTTGGGTACCCATTTCAAAACGGGTTTTGGTACCCACTGATACTTTGGTTTAGGTACCTAATGCATATTATATCTCTCTTCTTCTCTCTCAAATTCAGAAGTCAAATTTCTTTGAGTATGATAATGTTGAATATCTGAATAACGAAAGAAACTTGAACGAGCAGAATTTGCAAACTCTTCTTTCTGAAAAACTGTCCAGTTATAACTTGTTTCTTATAATACTTGGTGTTCTTCTATGAAGATGTCTTCTGATAAGAATAACAAGTATTTTCAGAATCTTTTGATTTCGAAGATTCATCAGTGTAAACCTTGACCGGAAGATTTTCAATTATTTTATGTTTGCCTTTGTGTATCTTTAAAAGATACTTATGTTTAAGATCTGAAGGTGAATCTAGATTAAGAGTTTCAGTTAGATTCTTATAATTTTCTGAAAATAAATCAGAATGATCAACTTTATGTTTCAAACAATCGTTAGAATTATTAACTTCTGATTCATTTGAAGAATGAGAAACATTCAATTGTTTAGATAGATGAAGTATGTGATCTTCTAATCCTTTGATAATGACCAAATATGAAATTTCTGTCATTATCAAAAGATTGTTAATCAGTTTTGAAAGCTAGATTGTTCTTTAACTAAGTACATGTTTCTCTCATCTTCAAACAATTTAGATTTCGCTCTGAAATCTTGTTCATTAAGTAAGAACTCATGTCTTTCCTTCTCAAGTAAATCTTTAGTTAACCAAAACTCTTTTCAAGAGCAAAAAGTTCTTCAGATTTGTTTAAATCATAATTTTGATAAGAATGGTTTGTCTTAGAAAGTGTTGCTTCAAGATCTTTTAACTTTCTTGTAAATATCAGATTGTTAAGGCAAAAGATATTTCAGCTGAGTTGCATTCTGAAAATTTGCTTGTTTAGATTCATCAAGTTCTTTTGATAATTCAGATATTTTCAGTTTAAGCACATGAATCTCAGAATTCAAAAATATTTGGTTTTCTTCGAAATCTAAAACTTGTTCTTTCAATCTGTTGATATCATTTAAAGCAAATACTTTATCTGTATTTAATTGAACAAGAATCACATAATTTCTCTTATAAATCTGTACAGATTCAGTAAGTTTTGCAATCAGCTCAAACTTTGTAAGATTCAAAAACTGATAATGATCATTTGTCACTGAATTGCTGATATTGAATCTTCCAAGATCTTTTATGGACTGATGAGTGATTTCTGATTAAACTCTATGAACACTGAAAGATGTATCTGTGAATGATGACTTGTTCAAAAATAGCTCAGAATTGACTTTTTGACGTTGAAATTTCAGCTTTTCTACAGAAAAATGCCCGTAACTTTTTTCGGAGTCGAATTAGCGTATGGTAGGCCTTCTAACTATGTTCTAGTCAAAAGTTATGGCCAATTGAAGCAGCAAAGGTCGAATAGTAAAAAATATGATGAAACTCGAATGAATAAGTATCAAACTCGAATGAAGAGTAGTCAAACTCGATCAAATAAGAATCAAACTCGAACAATGAAGGAACAAACTCGAATAATGAATCACTAAACTCGAATAGTGAATGATGAAACTCGAATATTGAAGGATCAAACTCGAATATTGAAGGATCAAACTTGAATATTGAATGATCAAACTCGATTGATGAAAGGATCAAACTCGAATGTTGAAGGATCAAACTCGAATGAATAATAATGAAACTCGATTGAACCTTTATGAAACTCGATTGAAGCTTAAAGAAACTCAGATGATTAAAGAAACAAACTCTAATGATTAAGGATGAAACTTGGTTGACTAATGAGTGAACTCGAATGAAATTGAAACAAACTCAATCAACTAATGAACAAACTTGATAATCAAAGAATAAAACTCGGTTAATAAAGGATAAAACTTGATTAAAGCATACATCAAACTCGAATGACACTATCTTAACTCGGTCAAAACTATGAATTTAGTGTTGCCCGAGTTTGATCAGAAACTAATAAAAATCACGTTCAAAAACACAAATTTTCAACAAAAATTCACCAAATGACCTCAAATTAATATCGATTATGCGATTTTCACTTTGAAACACTTTTTGTGAAGTGAATTTGGCTAATTTCATATTAAAAACCCCAAAATTAGAACAAAATGAGTAAGAACTTGATTTTTTCGAAAAAAGCTGGAAAAATCACAATAACTTATTGTGTGTGTTGAATTAAAAACTGAGACGTATCTCAAAAGATTCGTCTTTTAAGATTCTCCTTCGATCCAAGTTTCAATCCATTTCATCCAGTGAATTAAAAACCCCAAGTGAATTTCTAATTTGTAAAAAACACGAATGAAACATTGTTCTTCACAAAATTTAAATTCTGATTCAAAATTCACTCGATTCTTGCCATATTTGGCTCTGATACCAATTGATAATCCAATATCAACATGCAATTCAACAATTATATAACAAGAACAACAATCATGAACATAAAATATCGAATGATTACAATTGAGTTGAGACAATGTTACATTGAGCTTTCTTGCTTGACACGATCAGTTCTTTCTCTCAACCGATCAACACTCAACTACATAACCATTATTACTCTATTTATATACACAATACAAGTATTGTTTATTTACAAAATACACCCCTGAACTTCTTACTTTAAATTGTTTTCATCTCTATTTATATTGGTACCCAAAAATTTTTATATGTTCAATCATATTTCGGTTTAGTTCCTCTTGCATCGCACTTCAAAGGCTACCATTTGAAACTGACATCTTTAATGGAAGAAATAATGAAACTGGTTCCTGCAGGTAACAAATTTCCATGTTTTTTTAGAAAATTTTGTATTACTGTTATTACTCTTATTATTGTTGTTATTATTATTAGTTTAGGTATTTAAATGAAGTATATAACAATCTAACTATTATGTATTTTAAAAATCGTATGCATTTATTTACTTATATAGTAACTTTTAAAATATATAATACAAAACGATTAATTAACGAATTAAATATATATAAAGTTAAATCAACGTAAAGATACACTGTTCTTTTATTTATTATTTATTATTTATTTAAAAAGTTTTAATTACATAAAATAACTTAGACACACACACTTAAATAACTTGCATTATTATTATTATTATTATTATTATTATTATTATTATTATTATTATATTATTATTATTATTATTATTATTATTATTATTATTATTATTATTATCATTATTATTATTATTATTATGGATTTTATTGTATCATCATCATCATCATCATCATCATCATCATCATCATCATCATCATCATCATTGTTATGTATTTTATGTTTTTTAAAAATCGTATGTATTTATTCATTTATTTTTTTATTGTATTATTATTATTATGTATTTTATTTTTAGTTTAATTTTATGTTTTTTTAAAATCGTATGTATTTATTTACTTATTTATTAACTTTTAAAATATATATTACAAAATGATTAATTAACGAATTAAATATTTATAAAGTTATATCAAAATAAAGATACATTGTTCTTTTGTTTATTATTTATTTAAAAAGTTTTAATTAAATAAAATAACTTAGACACACATACATTTGAATAAGTTGCATTATTATTATTATTATTATTATTATTATTATTATTATTATTATGAATTTTATTGTATTAGTAATATTAATATTATTATGATATATTTTATTTTTTTTTTTAAAATCGTATGTATTTGTTCATTTATTTATTTTTTATTGTATTATTAATATTATGTATTTATTTTTACTTTTTTTTATGTTTTTTTAAAAATCGTATGTATTTATTTACTTATTTGTCATCTTTTAAAATATATAATACAAAACGATTAATTAACGAATAAAATATTTATAAAGTTATATCCAAATAAAGATACATTGTTCTTTTATTTATTATTTATTTAAAAAGTTTTAATTAAATAAAATAACTTAGACACACACACACTTGAATTAGTTGCATGATTATTGTTATTATTATGTATCTTATTGTATTATCATTATTACTGTTAGGCACAAAAAAGCCTCAGTCAAACCTGTTCTGCATGTAAGGGGGAGATTCTTAATCAAACCTGTTGATGCACTTGAAAGGTATAATTTAAGGCCTGCTTATGCCTTAATGATACCTGTAAAGTGATTTGCAATATCAGTTAAAGCTGTTCTATGTGTTGCATGTGTTGCAACAAAGGCAGTTTGTCCAAGCTGTTCTGACTGCTGAACAGGCTAAACATAAACTGTCTACGCTGCTCTACAATTGTGAGCAGCTTGGGAAGTTTACAAGTGTTTTGTTCTTTGTGAACAGAACCTGTTCTTTGTGAACAGGTTAAAACACTTTCTGGAATATGTTTCCATGTCCTCATGTATTGTTTTTGGCTACAAGATCAGTTTACAAAGTCGAAGACAAAGTGGAATACAGAACTGCTCTGCCTGCCCAAGCTAATCTGTCACATGAAGACAAAAGCATATTTGAAAAAGGGTGACAGACCTTTTCTTATATCAAAATAGGCCTTAACAAAGGAAGAAAGACGCAAAGTTGACATTCATTATTTAGTTAAAGCTTATGCAACAGTAGACAAAGTGAAAAGACAAAAGTTCTGCCAACATGAAGACAAGTCTGCTTTTCAGAATGTGCAGAAAAGTTTATGTTGTCTTTTCAACAAGACTTCTCCTTTTTCTTTTCGTCCAATGAAGAAGCTTCACTTAGATCCTCTGAGTGAGTATAAAAGGAAACTTCCTAGGATTGAAATATATACAGCAAAAAGCTAAGTGCTGAGCCAAGAGTGTGAAATCAGAACGTGCATCAGAGTGTGTCTTTTCATGCATGCAAGTCTACTTGAATAAAATAGTGCTTTATGCTTAAGCTGTTCTTATTCAAGATGTCCTTCTGAGTCTTGTAAACACAGTGAGTGATTCTTAGTGAGTGCGTTCATTGTAATTAGTTTAAGTCTGTCTTAGACTAGTTAACATACTGTTGTATCTGTCATCTCAGCTTGAACTTTTCCGCAGTCAAGCTTGTTTGTAATTAACAATTGTTGATAATACATACAAACATTGAGAAAATAGTGTGTAGTTTTTAAATTGCTGTATTCACCCCCCCTCTACAGCTTAAGGCTATATACTTGGGAAACCTCTCGGGACCTACAACTGGTATCAGAGCAGTTTAGAGTGTGTGTCATCTCTAAGATCTCTCATTATCCCGAAGTTTCCATGGACAACAGTGCTGCAAATTCCTCATACTATGACAATGGGTCAATGGGCAAACCTCCAAAGTTTAATCATCAGAACTTCTCTGGCTGGAAGTGCAGAATGATGCTCTATTTAGAAAATCTGGATGTACAACTACCAGAGATATTAATGGAGGGTCCTTATGTGCCAACCTCGGTTACTACTATAACTCCAGCGGTTGAAGGAGCTGCTCCTGAAATCAGAAACTTTGAGAAAGCCAAAGCTCAATGGTCTGATGAGGACAAAAGATTGGTGGCTCTGGATGCAAAGGCCAGGAATGACCTGGTTATCTCTCTGCCTGATGATGTGTTCAAACAGGTTGAGAAAATGAAGACTGCAAAGGAGATGTGGGACACTTTGTGTACCGTCTATGATGGACCGACAATCACACTGGATAACAGGATTAACAATCTTGTTAGACAGTATGAACTCTTCTTTGCAAAACCAAAGGAGACTCTCACAGAAACCTACACCAGGTTTACTGCTTTTATTAATGATCTCAAAGCTGTTGGGATCACCAAGGACAGCCTGACTCTGGTGAACAAATTCTTAGACATCCTGCATGAAGAATGGAATTATTTTTCTATAATCTTAAGGAACTCAGGTACCATCAGAAGTATGGATCTTGTCAACCTGTATGGATCCTTACTGAATGATGAGCAGTCAAGGCAACAGAAGAGAAATGCATTGGAAATGTCTAAGAGAGGTGCAGCCTTTGTGACCAGTGTGAGACAACCTGTAAGTCAGGAGGGTGATGTGTTCACTCAACCTGATCAACAGACTGATGATAAGGAGGAAGTGTCTGATGAGGAAGACAATGCAGATCTTGTTGAACTGGACGATGAGCAAATGATAGCCATGCTTGTCAAAAGATTCAACAAGAAATGGTTTGGAAGAAAAATGCTGCAGGGAAGTTCAAGTGTTGTAAAAAAGAAGGCATTTGATAAGTCCAAAGCTGAGTGCTTCAAATGTGGCAAACTTGGCCATATAGATGTTGACTGTGTGTCAAAAGCTGTTGGTCAGTCATCCAAACCACACAAGACAAACAGGGATGATGGCTATAGGGTTAAGTACCTTATGGCCATGGCTAAGCTGAGAAAGTTGGAAAACTCAGTGATTTCCAAATGGCAAAAGGGACTCATGGCAGAGACTTGTGACTGGGAGGAGTCTGATTCATCATCAGATGAAGAAGACAATCAATGTCTGATGTCCCATCAACTAGCAACTTCAAACAAGACTTAGCTGAAGCTGAAGCTTTCAGCAGCTTGGAGAACTGGAATCCTACAATGATGTATAAGGTACAAAATTTAATGGCTTACAGTTCTGAAGAAAAAGTTAAAATGTTTGAATACATCCTTGTTGATCTGAAAGCTGTTGTTGAGAAGCATACTGTTTTATTATCTGAAATCTCTATGCTTAAAGGTAATCTTGAAACAAAATCCAGTAAACTTGACAGTTTCCATAATTTAGAAACTGAGATTGATGAATTAAAACACATTAACTATATTTTACTAGAAGAAAAGAGAGAAACAGATATAAAACATGCCAAGCTTCAAAAGATAGTTGACTCTTGGTGCCAATCTGCACAAAAAGTCAGCCATTGTATAAGTCAGCAGATCCCTGCACAGATCTAAGCCTATCTTGGAGGAGATCTTGACACAGCAGCTTCCATTGTTGAGGTTAATAATCTGAAAAAGGACTTATCCACTCTTGGTGAGCTTCCAAACACTTTCATTCAAAAAGTGAATGGTAAACTAATCTCAACAAACAGGTTTGTCAGGCCTCAAAATACTGACAGCTCGTGTGAACCTAGCTCAAAAGCTGATTATGGAATGTGTTCTCCATCAAATCAGCCTGTTAAGTGCTCTGCTGATTCACACAAGCAAAAGAAAGGAAAACAGGTCCAACTGCAGCTGTGGACACCAAGTCTATCGACAAAACAAGCTCTGGGTCCAAAGCTGATGGTAAAAGACATGCTAATCCTTTTAATGCTGAACATTTTGAAAATAAGTTTTTAAAAGGTAAGCAGTCTGCTTTCAACAGGGGTAAGTCTCTTGTTAAAAGCAAACCTGCTGATTTCAAATAAGCTTTTAAATCATAGTGGTAAACTGGTCTTAAATGAAAATAAGTCTTTTAAAACCAAAAATAATGATTATGCTGATAGGCAGCATAAATCACACCTCAGTAAGGGCGAAGACAAAGCCATTGCTCAGTCTGAGAAATTTGGGAATAAGTTTCCCAAACCTGTGGAAGCTCAAAAGCAAATTAAACTTCCTATCTTTGACATCTGTCCTCCTAAAAAGAGGAAAGAAGAGACAGGCAAAGCTGTTGCTATTGAACCCTCCACTCAAGCTGTTGATTCATCAAATAGTAATAAGTTTGCTAAACCTGCTGATAGAATCAACAGAAATAACTCAGAATGTGTTTCTGAAAGGTCTTCTTCCAAAAATGCTAAGAGGAGAAAATGCTATAAATGTGGAATGAATACACATATGGCCAAAGACTGTCCTGAAATTGAGGACATGAGGCCTGTTGACTCTGATGGTTCCATCATTCCTAACACAAGCAATGTTGGAAATATCTCAGTCAATGAGAGTGGTATCCAAACTGATACCATTCAAATAGGAAATATTAGTGTTGATATCACAAGCCCATCAACAAATGTTGATGAAGTAGGAGAACTCATCTCTGTGATGAGTTCCCCTAAAAATGACTAATATTCTTCTTGTCACTCTGCAGGAAAAACAACCATCCCAGGTTTGGTACTTGGACAGTGGCTACTAAGGGCACATGACAGGTTGTAAGGACCTGCTGAGTGATCTCAGGCCTGAAAAAGGACCAAAAGTCACCTTTGGTGACAATGTACAGGGATCCACTGAGGGATATGGAACTCTTAAAGCTGGTGCTGCAGTGTTCAAAAGAGTAGCCTATGTGGTTGGACTAAAACTTAACCTTGTTAGCATAAGCCAACTGTGTGATGCTGGCTACAAGGTTAACTTTGATGAGCACCTGGGTTACATATTGGATTCCCAAGGCAAAGTTGTGCTGTGTGCTCAACGAAAGAAAGGTGTATATGTTGTGGACATGCAATCTGCTGATCCCACAACTGAAATCTGTTTTCTCACAAGAACAAATGCAGATCTAAACTGGCTATGGCACAGAAGGCTGTCACATCTGAACTTCAAGAACATCAACAAACTCTGTAAGAAAGAGTTGGTGACAGGTTTGCCTTCTATGACTTTTGTTAAGGATAGACTATGCACAGCTTGTGAGAAAGACAAGCAGAGGAAATCATCTTTTAAATCCAAGCATAATTTTTCTATAGATACTCATCTCTTCTTGATCCACATGGACTTGTTTGGACCTGTTAGTGTTCCAAGTCTAGGAGGAAGAAGATACACTCTTGTAATGATTGATGAGTTCTCCCGATACACATGGGTAATCTTCTTGAAGAGCAAAGGAGAGGCTACTAGAAAAATCATTGGATTTGTGAAAAAGATGGAAATGCTAAACTCTGCCCAAGTAAAGCAGCTTAGAAGTGATCATGGTACTGAATTCAGAAACAGTACTCTTCAAGACTTCTGTGAAGAAAAAGGGATCACTTAAAACTTTTCAGCTGTAAGAACTCCACAACAAAATGGAGTTGCTGAAAGGAGAAATCGAACCCTCATTGAAGCTGCTAGAACCATGCTATGTGCATCTAGTTTACCTTCATCATTCTGGGCTGAAGCTGTTAACACTGCCTGTTTCACCCAAAACAGATCCTTAGTGGTAAAAAGGTTCAACAAGACTCCCTATGAGCTGCTCAAAGGGAGGAAGCCAAATGTCAGTTACTTCCATGTATTTGGGTGTCCCTGCTTTATTTTGAATCAAAGGGACCAACTGGCAAAGTTTGAACCTAAAGCGCATGAAGGTGTGTTTGTTGGATACTCTGCTATCTCCAAAGCCTATAGAGTATACAACAACAAAAGAAAGGTGATAGATGAATCTATCAATGTCACCTTTGAAGAGTCCAATAGTGTCTCTACCAAAGCTGTTCCTGAATCAGTTTCAGAAAAATTGAACTTTGATGATCTTGTACATTCCAACTGTGAAGAAAAGGACTCAAAAGCTTCCACTACAACCAGTGTGGAACCTGCTAATCATAATGCACATGATGAGGATTATGTCAATACACCCTGTGTGAATAAGTGTACTGACTTAACCACAACTACATGTCCTGAACCAATCAATGTTGATTTTCCTGGATCATCTGGTGATATGTTCAACAGTGGACAGACATGTTCAACAAGTGAACAGGCTCAAGACAACAGTGTGTCTGAAAATCTTGAGAGCTGCTCAACAGGACCTGCTGAAGATGTCAACAACTCAGGAGAATCATCATTGAGAAATGATCCTAAGTGGATCAGATGTCACCCCAATGATCAAATAATTGGTGACATCAACAAAGGGGTACAACAAGGTGGGACAGCTTAGGGAACTTCTCTATGTTCTCTATTTTTGTTTCACTAATGGAGCCAAAGAAGGTGGATGAAGCACTAAAAGATGCCAATTGGATCACTGCCATGCAAGAAGAACTCAATCAGTTTGAGAGAAACAAGGTATGGAAGCTGGTCCCTGCTCCTAAAGGTAAAACTATAATTGTCACTAAATGGGTTTTCAGAAATAAAATGGATGAGCAAGGTCATGTCATTAGAAATAAGGCAAGACTGGTTGCTCAGGGTTATAGACAGGAGGAAGGAATTGACTATGATGAGACATTTGCTCCTGTGGCCAGGCTTGAAGCAATACGTTTGTATCTAGCCTATGCTGCTCATAAGAGCATTAAGGTATTTCAAATGGATGTGAAGAGTGCATTTTTGAATGGGAAGCTGCTAGAAGAAGTTTATGTGAAGCAGCCTCCAGGTTTTGAAAATGAACAACATCCAGGTTTTGTCTATAAGTTGGACAAAGCTCTCTATGGTCTCAAACAAGCACCTAGAGCCTGGTATGACACTCTTACTGAATTCCTTATGAGCAATGGGTATTCCAGAGGTAAAGTGGATACCACACTGTTCATAAAGAAGGTAAAGTCTGATATTATGCATGTTCAAATTTATGTGGATGACATAATATTTGGTTCTACCAATGAGCAGTTATGCAAGAATTTTTCATTACTCATGAAATCCAAATATGAAATGAGTATGATGGGAGAACTTACTTTCTTTCTAGGATTACAGGTTAAACAAACCTTATCTGGAATTTTTATAAATCAAAGAAAGTATACTTTAGATCTCTTGAGAAAGTTTAAATTTGATCAATTCTCCTATTAAAACCCCAATGGCAACCAATGTAAAATTGAATGCTGATGCCAGTGGCAAAGCTGTTTCAGTAACAGCTTACAAAGGTATGATTGGGAGCTTGCTAAATTTAACAGCTAGTAGACCTGATATTATGTTTGCCACCTGTTTGTGCGCTAGGTTCCAAGCTGATCCAAAGGAATCTCATGTAACTACTGTTAAAAGAATCTTCAGATACCTGAAGGGCACATCAGGTTTGGGTCTTTGGTATCCCAAAGACTCAAGCCTTGAACTAACAGGTTATTCAGATTCTGATTTTGCAGGCTGCAGGCTAGATAGGAAAAGCACAACCGGTGGATGTCAACTCCTTGGTGGTAAGTTGATAAGTTGGTGTAGCAAGAAGCAGAACTCAGTGTCTACTTCTACTGCTGAAGCTGAGTACATTGCTGCTGGAAGCTGCTGTGGGCAGATTCTGTGGATGCAGCATCAGCTTGAAGACTATGGACTTGTGTATAGGAAAACTCCTATTTTGTGTGATAACACAAGTGCCATAGCCATTTCCAACAATCCTGTATTTCATTCAAGAACAAAGCATATTGAGGTCAGACATCATTTCATCAGGGATCACATTCAGAAAGGTAATGTGGAGGTAAGTTTTATTTCCACTAATGAACAGCTTGCAGACATTTTCACCAAACCTCTTGATGAAACCAGGTTTAATTACCTTGTCAGCAAGCTGGGCATGTTAAACAACAGTGACTAAGTGTCCTCAAAGGTCTAAGACTTTGTATGTCCCACACTGCTCAAGTTTCTCAGAACAGCTTAGACAGAACAGGTTATGTATGTTCTGTACTTGGTCATTTTTCTAAAAAAACTTGAACAGCTTGAGCATATAACAGGTTGAACAATAACAGCTTGCATGTCAAAGCCTGCTCTGATGGTCTATTCTTCACCCTGCTTACTCCTTCACACTGGTCTACAGCACATTGTCCTGAAACCTGTTCAACTATTGAACACAACCTGATCTTACATTAGAGGACAGGTTGAAAGCACAGTGTGAAGAGTGAACAATTTGAAAAATGAACAGCTTGTGATGACCCTACTCATCACAGGTTTGACCAACAGCTTAGACCAACAGTTTTAACTACCTTTCTTCACAATTAAGTTACTTAATTTTTGTTTTTATTTAACTTAATTACTGCGGATAATGTGGGTTACGTGTGTTAATGATTAAAAAGGGCTCAAGTGGTTTGACAAACGGTCTGACATGGACAACCGTTCCGTTTTTAGTTAACGACTTTTTCAAATCAACTGCCCACATGTTTCTCTCTCATACCCACTCACATTCAAATCCTATAAATACCCCCTACTATTTCATCTTCATCTTCCTCACTATTTCCAGAAATCCTCAAGAACCCTAAATTGACTAAGTGTCTTCTGCTTCTCAAAATCCCAATCCTTCACAAATGGCTCAAAGAAACAACCCCTTTTCTTCCAGTATTCGTTGGTAATGATGTTCTGAAACACTCATCAGTTACCACGATGCTGACCATCAAGCCCACCAACTACATTGCCAACCTAACCATTCCCAAAAACTATGTGGGGAAGGGTTATGAACAAATGGTGGAATTTCTAAGAGTTCATCCGCTGAACTACGCAATGACTGCCACTCCTGGTGTCCTGTACCAGGAGATGGTGTATGAGTTTTGGTACACCTGTGCCTACAACCCCAGCACCAAAGTCATTAAGGGCACTATTCTCAATGGGACTCAGACCATTGAGATAACAACTGGTCTTCTCAGGGAGGTTCTTCATCTGCCAACTGCTGAACCATATGACAAGCCTCACCTGAAAATGACCAAATGGGAAATTTGCTCTGTTTCTGTGGTGTAGCAGAACCCAAAATCGGAGCAACACTGTTCAGGAAGGACTTATCCCCAACCTACAGTTTCTTATTTGCCTCAGTGGTAACGTGATTCGGAAGTAAAGTTGGCTCATTTGACCAACTAAGCCGTGATGAAGTTCCCATCGTTCTACAGCTGGTGGATGGGGCTACAATAGACATGGCACAGTGGATTTTTCTGAATTTGAGGAACCTGGTACAACAAGAAAGTCGTCCAGCTGCTGTTCGGTATCCAAGGTTTCTGAGACTCATCTTCAAGCATCATTGTGGTGAGCATTTATATACTCTCAGCCTTTACTTAAGACTGCTGCATTCCCTGTAATAGGGAATAGAGTTTTCTATACACCTGTTCTACCCAATGAGCCTCCTCTGTCAACACCCATGAACAGGCTGTTAGGATTGGTGGAAGGACCCTCTGATGTGAGGGTGGATCCTGAAACTGCTCCCAAAAGAAAATCCAAAGCCAGGTCCAAGCTTGTTAAAAGGACCCTGGCAACCACTGAAGCTGGGCCTGTCTCTAAGAAGGCCAAAACAGCTCAGTCTGCGTCTGCTCCCTTAGCCTCTGTGGCTGAGGGGGAGCAGGCCCCTTATCCTGGTTCATTCGTTGAAGCTAAAGCCTCTATGGCTGGTGCCTCTGTGGCACCTGAGACTATGGAATAGGACAACCCACCTGTTTCTGACCCAGTCTCCGAACGTGCGCAGTCTGAACCTCTCATCTCCTCTCCAAAATCCCCCCCTTCATCTCACATTCTATACCAACGCAAAAAGAAACCAACAGCCCAAACTACCACCTCTGTTCCCTCTCAACATGGTTCAGTTGAAAAAGAAGCTACCCCTGCTGCCTCTCCTATTTTGGGAGAAGGAACAGCACACTTGGAGCCTGCTTCACTCCATCATGAGTCTACCCAGAGTCAGCCTAGACCCTCTGATTCCTCCCAACAGGAATCAGTTGTACAAACGGAGATAGCCACCTCAACTATTCCAGCCTCCCAACAGGCTGAGAATATTGAAAGACAGGAGTCCTCTCCACTCCATACTGAGTCCACACTGTCCCCACCTCAAACTTCTTTACACCCTGAGTCTGCACGAGGTGTCCACACTGCTGGCTTAGACCAACCAGCAGATCAGCCTCAATCTTCTGCTCCATATGATACAGCTGTTCAACACCAAACAGCTGCTGAGGGACCAACAACCCAAGCTGATGAACCTCAGGGAACATACCATCCCTTGGGTGAGGCTGCCTCTTCTATGCAAACTCCATCAGCAGGTTTCACCACTGCTGATGTTGAAATGCAAATCCCATCTCCCCATGATGAGGTACTTTTACACCAAGGTACTACAGAGGGAACAACCACTGGCCTTAATGAAGGCACTGCAAAACAAGCAGTATCTGAAAGGCTACCATCCTCTACCCCCTCTCCTGATGATGCAGCTACTGCCACTGCTGAAGGACCTATTGATCCCTCCAGACTGGGAAACCTCACTTTTGCCCAGGCTATGGAGCTTCTTTCTACCATACCCTCTCCTTCTCCATCACATCCCCACACACCAGCCTCATCCTCTTCATCACCATCTACTCACTCCAAACAATCCACTCATACACCTCCATCCCCTAAAGACATGCCTTTGAAGGATCAGCTTTCCTTGCTGACCAACAAAGTTGGTTCTTTAGAAACCTCTATGTCTTCTCTACCCTCTTTTATTTCAGACTCTGTGTCTGAACAGCTTAAGGGATTCTTTGATTTGTTCAAGGATTCCATCCCAGCCACTCCATCAACTGACAATACCTCACAGCTGCTTGCACTCACTGCATAGCTGCAAACTGTCTCCACCTTCTTATCCTCAATTCTTTCACTCCAACAGGACTCTGTGTCCTCACTGACAGCTATTTCTCAACAGCTGTCATCTCTCCTAACTTCTTGCAATTCTACACTTCCTGCCACTCTGGCCAGCTTGAATACACTTATTGGTTCTCTATCCAATTCTGTGTCATCAAACCTTGATGATGTGCAAGATTCTCTTGAACTACATCTTGCACAGCTTCAAAGTTTGCTGTTCACAGCTTCTGATAGAGACAACATTATCAAGCTGACTTCCCTTGCTGATACCCAAACCTCTTCTCTTCAAACCGGTCTTTCCCAACTTGCAGAGGTGAAGGACAACCTGGTTTTCTTAGTGACTAGCCGGTTGGCCCCAAGCCTATTGCCAAAACTGCTGGCAAGCCTGCTGACTATGTGTCTTCAGGCAGACCAGGTGTTGAAGGTGCTGGTACATCTCCTTCAAAGGGGGAGAAGTCATCTGCCTCGAAGACTAAGTCTAAGGGGAGAAAACTTCTTCTCCTAAGGAGAAATCAGTACCTACAATACCCACTGGTCATCCAGTAGGGACATCAACTACCGGTACAATGGAAGGTGCTTCCCAAGCTGCTCAGCCTACTCAGGCTGAATCTCCAAACCCTGCTCAGTCTAAGGGTGAGGGATTCATTCCTGAGACCAGGCCAAGCAGCAGGAGGAGGCATCTAATTTTACAAGAAGAAGAAGAAAAAGAGGAGGAGGAATTTCCTGAAGCTGCTATTACTACAACAGCTAAAGGAAAAGAAAAAGCAGCAGTTGATCCTCAACAGCAGAAAGCAGCAGACCTCAAGTTTCACAAAGCCAGGGCCAAGGAAATGGGTCTTCCCTTGGACAAGTATTTTGAGTTCAGGGATGAACAACTTCAAGCCCTGGAAGCTCTAAGAAAAGAAGAGGCCTCTGCCAAAGCTGCCAAAACTTTTGCAATTCAAGAGGCAAGTAAAATCAAAATGCCCTCTCTGGATGTACAAAAGAAACTAATGGAAGCTGCTAAGGAATCAGCAGGAGAAAAGGAAAGTGAACAGGTTAAGGGTGCTCTGGTCTCTGTGACCAAACCAAAACAAGCATCCTCTGCAAGGGCCCAATTCCATTTTGACAACTTGGCAAGGAGAAAGTTTCAGGATGTAGCTGATAGAAGGCTTGCTAAAGAAGCAATTGTCAAAGCTGTTCCTATATCAAGAAAAGGCAGTCAGTGGAAATAGAAAATAACCAGGATGGGTGCAACAGGCCCAGAATTCGACACTTATGACTACACTGATGTTGCACAGATGGGGTACAGGGAATGGGTTGAGTTGGCAGTTGCTCTGAACGAATCTAAGTCAGAAATGGCTAAGACTGTCAGGGCATATGACAAAAAGCTGATGGAGAGAGTGAAGGATCTTGGCCTAATCTCAAAAGAAGTTAGTGAGGGTGTCTTTGTGACACAACCCAAAATAAAGGCCAGGAGGACAAGGAAGGATACTGAGCTAGAGGAACTCCTCATTATGATTGAAGAGGGTGATATCGCTGTAGAAATCAAAGGAGTAAACCACAGTCTGCCTAAGGGAGTAGAATTTGAAGATGGCAAGCTGATTGAAGAGCCTGAGCTAGGGGTATTTTTTGTGGATCCCCTGACACATAAGAAATGTTTTCAAAGAGCATCTGATCTTCATAAAGTAGGCCTCAAACAGCTTGTGGCATTCAGACTGTCAAACTCTTTTAAGCAATCCGTCAAGTGGAGAGCAACTATTTGGGATCAGCTTAGAGGATTCAATGAAAGAGGGGAGCTCAATCATCCTAATTTTATGTTCCTTAGAGTTGAAATTGAAGAATTGGATGAAACCAGAGAGCACCTGGAGAAAATGTTTGAAGAAGGAATGCCACCACCACTATCTTGAAGTCCATCTACCATCAGGGTAGGTGAAGAATGGAAGCTGTCCATCTGTTGGACAGGCTTGCCATTATCTGCTCCCAACAACAACAGTCCAAAACCTGCTGTACATTAGTTGTAATTTTTTTTACATTAGTTGTAATATACACTAGTACATTAGTTGTACTTTTGTAAAAACATGTGTTGTTTTATGAAGTCAAGAATCAGTGTATATATAAACTGATCTTTTACTTTACTTTGATGTTGTAATCTTATTTCAGCAAATGTATTGTAAAAATATATAGTGATTTTTGATAAGGCCAGCTTAGACTGGTTATTGCAAATAGGGGGAGATTGTTAGGCACAAAAAGGCCTCAGTCAAACCTGTTCTGCATCTAAGGGGGAGATTCTTAATCAAACCTGTTGATGCACTTGAAAGGTATAATTTAAGGCCTGCTTATGCCTTAATGAAACCTGTAAGTGATTTGCAATATCAGTTAAAGTTGTTCTATGTGTTACATGTGTTGCAACAAAGACAGTTTGTCCAAGCTGTTCTGACTGCTGAACAGGCTGGACATAAACTGTCTACGCTGCTCTACAATGGTGAGCAGCTTGGGCAGTTTACAAGTGTTCTGTACTTTGTGAACAGAACATGTTCTTTGTGAACATGTTATAACACTTTATGGAATATGTTTCCATGTCCTCATGTATTTTTTTTGGCTACAATATCATTTTACAAAGTCGAAGAAAAAGTGGAATACAGAACTGCTCAGCCTGCCCAGCTGTTTAGTCACATGAAGACAAAAGGATATTTGAAAAAGGGTGACAGACCTTTTCTTATAACAAAATAGGCCTTAACAAAGGAAGAAAGATGCAAAGTTGACATTCCTTATTTAGTTAAAGCTTATGCAATAGTAGACAAAGTGAAAAGACAAAAGTTCTGCCAACATAAAGACAAGTCTGCTTTTCAGAATGTGCAGAAAAGTTTATGTTGTCTTTCCAACAAGACTTCTCCTTTTTCTTTTCGTCCAATGAAGAAGCTTCACTTAGATCCTCTCAGTGAGTATAAAAGGAAACTTCCTAGGATTGAAATATATACAGCAAAAAGCTAAGTGATGAGCCAAGAGTGTGAAATCAGAACGTGCATCAGAGTGTGTCTTTTCATGCATGCAACTCTGCTTGAATAAAACAGTGCTTTATGCTTAAGCTGTTCTTATTCAAGCTATCGTTCTGAGTCTTGTAAACACAGTGAGTGATTCTTAGTGAGTGCATTCATTGTAATTAGTTTAAGTCTGTCTTAGAGTAGTTAACATATTGTTGTATCTGTCATCTCAGCTTGAACTTTTCCGCAGTCTAGCTTGTTTGTAATTAATAATTGTTGATAATACATACAAACATTGAGAAAATAGTGTGTAGTTTTTAAATTGCTGTATTCACCCCCCCCCCTCTACAGCTGAAGGCTATATACTTGGGAAAGCTCTCGGGACCTACAATTACTATTATGTATTTTATGTTTTTTAAAAGTCGTATTTATTTATTTATTTATTAACTTTTAAAATATATATAATACAATGGTGGTGTCTACGATAGTCACGTTCAGATTGGGTTGTTGGATTTTCCGAAAGGTTAATAACTGAAAGGATCCTGCCCTCCGACTGACCTTACTGGCTGCTATTTCTTGTTGACGCTAGTCATTCTTTAAATGCCGCCATTATGTTAAATATTAAAAAAATTATTTTTATCTAACTTAGGTGAGCTGGGGCCGATTCAAAGAGCTCGGGTGTATATATGAAATTTGCTTGGTGGCATGTTGTTTCCATCTAAAATTAGGAACCGCGTAACATTAAATTATGTACAGAATTTAGTGTATTTGTCCAGTTGCCGTCGTTTGAGTTGGGGTTGCGCCGTCGTTGCATCATTGTATAGAAATTTATGCAAGGCATGTTCCCCGACAAAACAATATGTCTGTGGTCCGATGGTTCTATTGCAGCTATGGGCTTGGGCAAGAATCTGTTGCTTTTGACCTAGGATGCCAAACATAGAAACCGACAATACGTTATTGTATGGCGGAAGGTAAGTTTCTATATTGACATTCTAATTCATTGTATAATCGTGTTTTTATCATATTTAATTATTTTGTTTTCAGGTGGAGAGGTAGGCATAGTTTTTTGGACTCGGCCTCTCATTTGTTAGGAGCCATGCGCTATTCATTAGGTGTTTTGGGATACAATGATGTATGTAAATGTATACTTAATTGACTTTTTATTACAATATCTTATAACACATGATGACTTTTATTACAATATGTAATGTCAATTTTTATGCAGTTTTTGTGGGTTCCTTATCTGGATGATCTACAAGCCCTTCCTTGTGATTGTACAGATGGTGCAGAGACGTGGTGGTGTGATACGTACGTAGTTTTTTAGGAGATTGTTGAACCACATTTTCCTGGTAGGGTAATGAGGCAGTTTTGCATGGTGCAATGGATCCCAACAAATATTGCTTTCACACTGGATGTAAATAAAAAATACACGATATCTGCAGACTGTTGAGGAGGGTTAATTGAGCAGTACATACAGGCAGCTGGTGCAGGGCAACGTCTGTTGATGCAACATCGACAATTTAGCAGTAACTTTGCTAAATTTCAAGGTCCTCCAGCTCCGTTTGTTCAAAGGCATCGTCGAAGACCAAACACACGGGGTTTTTATCAGGGGTTTCGTTTACTGGATCTTAATAAAATTGGAGTCGGTTCTGATGATAATTTTGAAGGGCAGTCTAATTACAATGATACTGTGAAACACCTATACAACAATAATACATGTTTAAGTGTAATTAACGATAATTAGTACAATAATAATTGTGAAATTAGGGTAGAGTTAAAACTTTTACCACTAATGCATCATAAGTGATGCATCCAAATAACAACTATTAAGGTCTATAAGGTTACATGTCATGATCCTGCAAACGAATAGTTAAGGCCAGGAAGTCGGCTACCCAAAACCCAACACAACATCCAAGTCATACCGTTAGTCTTGAATCTAATATCTTCAACAATACAGAGGTCTGAAAGCTTCCAGCATGGTATCACAAAACCTATAAAAATGTTAACAACTAAAACGTAATCAACAAAGTTGTTTAATGAATTCCATGATTAATATATATAACAAATACACGGTAATGATGTCATGCATTCCAATTAGTTCAACCATTATCAAACATTTTCCACCAAGCAATTTATAACTCATGTGATGGTTGACCTCACCTCTTTAAGGACTATTGATCTTCCATATTTATTTTCGTAAAATTCTAAATTATTACTACGAGTAAATTACAAGATTTATATCCACATGCTCCACTTTCACCGCCTAGCCTAGCCGAGTCGACGTGTGAGACTAAGTAATTTCAAAGTAGCACGTTGTAACATTCAATCATTATCGACCCGTTGCATTACTGTAAGGTCGCCTTCCTACGGATCCTATCTTGGCGCGACACTGTCCAACGAGTGCAGAATCCTCGTTAGCGGCTTGACGGATAGACCACGCACACGAAACATGCAGACACACACAGTGATAGACGAACAACGGAACATCCCGACACGTGATTCTCTCCAAGAACAAACTCTCTGACACTTGCAAGTTCGAGATCGCGCGTGTTAAAGCTCTGATTAATCTTCTGTAAAAAACTTGTTAATTAAATGAATTAACCCTTAATTATAACACCTGGTTCGACTTTGCCTAGGACGAGTTCAAATAAGTCCAAGGCCTTTCGAACTTGTCCTCCATAAATTCGAATCTTATGCTTTGAACTTATGTTTGAACTTATCTTTAAACTTATGTTTGAACTTATTGTAACACATTACACCAAGTTCAAACATACGTACAATCAATATCAAACATATATAATCAAACATATATCAAACACTTGTTAATATTCAATAACAAGTAAATTGACTTTTACAAAATATTGTCTATACTTAGACTACTATCGTCATACAGGATGCACTAACAGACTCCCCCTTGACTATAGCTTCTAACTATTTACATTTTGTCTAAGTACTATATAAACTACTACCTGCATACAATCCCTAATCTATACAAACTCTAACTATCTTCTGGAACTTCCTAGTTTCAGATCTCCAGCCTTCATGGAAGAAAATTGGCAGATCATGAAGCTTTTGCAGATCATCCTTGGATAGATTGATCAGATGTAGAGGATCATATACCTTCAGAATCGTCTTTTCTTCTAGATCCTCCATGACTGCTTCAGCCGTTTCATTGTCTACATACCACCACTTCATGTTTCCAAGAACATCCTGTGGCATAGACTTCAACGGTACTCCCTTCAAACATCGGACTGGCTTATAAACCATCCTAGCCCAAGGTTTACCTGTATGGGGATCTATTCTTGACTCATCTTCAACTCTCTTGCCTATCCTTGGCTTTATCCTTTCACACTTTCCAGACCTCCCCTCCCTTCTGATGATTTTTGCTATTACTTCAGCGTAGGGGTTGTCTCCCAAGTTAATAAGATCCTTCCAGGCCAGTTCCTTTACTTCGCATTTGGGCAATGTATTAAAAACCTTCAAGGTTCTCTTCAAATACTGAAGCCCGTCTCTTCTTTTAAGCACAAATAGCTGCAGTTCTCTATCAAAGAACCAGCTTAATATTCCACCTGAGAGGTTTCCAGAATTTGGTACTCTCATCCTCTTCTTCATCTTCAGCTCTGATTTCTTTTCTTCCTTTCGGAACCAAAGATTTATCAATTCTTCTCTGCTTTGCTCTTTATCAGCTTTCTCAAATTCTGAATCGTCCATAGATGCCAACTTAATTTCATCTATGTCAATCACATTTTGATTATTGTGCACATACTGTTCTGTTATAGGCTGTGAAGGAATGATTATTACATGTACATCATCGTCTTCGTTTACCACAACCTCTTCATCAGATTTCCATTCTGCAACGTCTTCAGGGACAAACTCCCCTTCTTCAAGATCCTCAATCTCATCCTCAAAATCAAATATTACTTCTTCTTCTTCAATATCCATTAGAGCTTTAATCTTTTCGCTCTCAACAGTCTTGGAAGTTCCACCTTCAACTCCTTCTCTCATAACGGATTGACTAGGCTCCCCCTGAAATAGTGCCTGCTGAGCAGTTGAAAGTTCTGCTAGCTCAACTTCCTCTCCAGCATCGGGATCATTGTCGTCATCATCTTTTCTTAACACTTCAGCTTCTCTGCAGCTACTCTCCCCCTGAGCTTGTAGATTTTTCATCAACTGCTCCAGGAGAGTCTTCATTTCTTTTATCTCAGATGCTTGATCTGCTACAGTTGTTTTCAACTCAGCGTTATCCTGATCAAGTCTGGCATTATCGGCTTGAAGTTCTGTCACTGCTATAGATAGTTGAAAGATTTGGACTGTCTGGAAATCTACCTTTCCCTTCAGCTCGGTGAACCGCTGATCGTCGGTGAATGTAGATGAAGTTGATGGAATGGATGTAGATGTAGATGGAATGGATGTAGATGGTGATGGAGCAGCTGGTATCACAGGTGCAGGAGTTGAGGTGGATGGAGCTCCCTGCATAAATCGATGCCGCCTCGCCCTATGCCTAGGCACGAGTGGAGTTTCATCTTCCTCTTCAAACTCAGATTCTTCGGTCTCTTCGACAATTAGAGCCGGTCTTGTTTGTCTCCATCTGTTTACCATTAGCCTTGATCCATATCTAGTGATTTGAATGTAACATCCTCGAATTCAATTACTGTAATTCAGATCTATTTAAGTCGATAAGTTATAATTAAGTTGAACTATGAGAAACTATTATATATTTGGGGATATTTAAAAGTTTGTTGCTATTTTATGAAGTTACGAAGTTTAAGAAAATTTGAACTCTGAATTATTGTTAGGAAGTAGTATGAATTATAAAAGCTAGTAATGATAAATTTAAGAATAAATCAGTATTTTATAGAACCGGTTAAGTTGAGGGGTGAAATGTGCAAAAATGAAGAAAGTTGAATAAAAAGGCTAAAAGCCTTTCATTTTCACATTTTCACTCTCTCTCTAGACTCTCTCTCTAGAAAACGCTCTCTACTTCTCTCTAGATTATCTCACAAACCGACCGGCCAATTTTCGAGATTTATACGTCATCGGAAAGATCTCGAGGAGTACTACAACAATCTACGGTTGGATTCTTGATTTCATATGAATTGAGGTAAGAATCGACCTAATTAAGTTTATATATCTCGGTTTTGAAAACATGAAATTCGAATTTGACATTTATTGCATGATAAAGCCAATTTTGCTTGTGTTTTAGCTAGAATATGATAGAGTATGCGTAATATAATCAAACCTAGGCATAATACATGACATATTCATGATTCTTAGGCTTTGAAATGAAGGATTTAAGTTGTAGACATGAACAAACTCGAAACTACCAAGAACATAGTCGAAATGCAAGAACAAACTCGATTTTTGAGTTAAATTCGAGTATATATTCGAATCTAACACCAAGGAATTCGAGTTTATGTCCCTAAATTCGAATTTAGGACCCTAAATTCGAATGATGTTCGAATTTAACCCATAGGGTTCGAGTTTGGCCTCAAATTCGAAAGGAAATTCGAATTTAACCCCTTAAATTCGAATGTAATGCCTAAAAATTGAAACCCACTCTCTAAACTCGAATATTATGAATGAAACCCATAGACAATACATAAAATAACAAAAGTTATTCAAAGGATAAGGTTTGAACTTGAGTTGGGTTCAAACTTAGTTGTGGTTCGAATTTGGATATGGATCCAAAATGGGGAAAAATATTGCAGAACTTGTAAAACTTGGTTTTATGGATTTAAACAATTATTTGACATGATGTGTTGTTACAAATGAATTACAGGTCCCTTGTGGTGTTGTTTAACCCACAGTGGGGTACTTTGTGATCCGGTTGAAAGCCCGAGGAGAAATAAAATTTGGATAAAGTTAATAACGCACCCACTGTGAGTACCTCTGATTTTAACATGTCTGCATCTGCTTTATGTTTGCTTCGCCTGCTGAGGCATGTTGTTTCACTTTCGTTTGACACTCTACTAACTTGCGTATATGTTGATGCACATTCATACTTGTTGCATGTCCGTTTCTTTGTTGTGCATCTTATTGATGGACCTGAGGGTTGCATCTGTACTCCGATGTTACTGTGCTATATGACCAAGAGTTGACACCTTTGTGGTCAGGATAGGCAGTAGGTCATCCCCGATCGTACGTTTGCCTCAGATGGATTGTTTTTCTTATGCCGAGCGTCATCTCGAAGGAGTTGCGGCTCGGGTCTGCGTACTATGTGTACGTGTGGAAGTATACGGTATGCGTTACCGGTGCTACTTCTGGGGGCATCATAAGGATTTGTGGAATGAGTAAAATCATTGGTATTCACTAAGCATTCGCTTACCCCTCAGTTGTTACATTTTTACAGGAAAAGGAAAATCCGCTGCGGGACCATTTAGCTAGGACGTTTGTTGAAGCATTTGAAGATTCCTACTGTTTCACTTGGTATTTGGTTTACGGATTTACTGTCATTATAAATTTGGGGATGATGTAATGTTTTGAGATTGTAGATTTAGTATTGTAAGCTATGTAGCATCGTAGGGTGTTGGGCACTAGTTTGTATTATTTTATTTCGTAATTTATGCTTCCGCACTTAACTAGGTAATCAGATCATTATATAACTGTTTGATGGTGATTAATCCTGGGTGAATGGTAATTGGTGGTTAATGTGGCAAGGGTGTCACATTGAATATTTGGATCCTCGCTATCGAAAGTAGACTCTGAGGCATTTTCATTGAGTCCCTCAGTCTCAGTCTCAGCCTGTGCTCCTTCTTCTTCTCCTTCACCTAGGATCTCAGTGTCCATTTCCTCACCCTCGGGTGGCTGGTATTCATCAACATCTCTCAGAAGATCATGGAGATCAGTTGGAGGCTCCAAGATGTCATGAATTAGTTCTGTCGCAATGTCTTGCTGGGCCTGAGTTCCTTGAGCCCATATTTCTTCTTGGGTCTCTGCCTTTGATCAATTTCTGGGGCCAAGGTTGAAGGAACTGCAACGTCTGTTGATGGACCTGCTGCCGTAGACTCTGAAAGTCTGCTGGAGGATGGCCTTGATGCCGGAATTTGTCTCGCTGGAGCTCTTTTCCTCCTGCGCGGTTGCTGTTGTTGTTGTTGTTGTTGTTGTTGTTGTTGTTGTGGTTGTGGTGGCTGTTGCTGCGGTTGAGGAGCTTCAGCTACCCAGTTTTCTCCTTCTGGAGCCACAAAATCTGGGTTAATGACTGCTCCGAACAAAGGTGCTACCTGTGGCCTGACCTGCACAGCTGTGCGTGCATTGTGCGACTGGCAGTCAGCGAATATTCTCTTATCTATAATAGATACGCCATGAGTGTTAGGAAGTTGAGGCAGAATTGGCAAAAAGTGGCGTATAATCATCATCGCGAAGCGCGGGTACATCAAAAATCTTTCACGTACTGGAGCTGTGATTTGATGCACAAACTCAGCAAAGAACATCTCTGAAAAACTGAAGCGCTTGTTATATACCACTGCGATCACTGCCGATTGCATCTTGGACACAATGTAGTCAAAACCGGCCTTTTTCGGCGCAAAACAAACCATAAACACATGTACTAAGTAACGCCATTGCCCGATTAAGTCACTCTTCACATACGAGGCTTTGGTGATATCTTGGGCGTATCCCATACGTAAAAAGGCTGCTTGCCTTATATGGACTGGAAAATCATTGGGCCTCGCCTCCTGGTCTTCGGAGCCTAGCTGAAGTATCTGAAGAAGCATATCAGCTGAGAATACAATGGGCTGCCCCCCAACTCTTGTTCGCAATACTGTCGGTGTCACGAAACAGTCTACCTAGAGGTGCTCCCAAAATTGTCGTACATACGGCAAGATTATCTGCAGGTTATGGGTCAATGCATAAGCAACCCTTGAATGCGTCAAAATTCAACCATTTGTCGGAATGGTTAAGCTTCAGGTAGCTCGCGATCTACTGACATAGCCATGTTATGTTTATTGAAGAAAGCTCTATCACCCATATTTGCACATAAAAACAACAACTAATATTAGTAATGAAAAAATAAAACAAACTTGTTAATTTTGAATTTGCATAATATCAAACGTACATAAGTTTGAAATCTAACACATTCGAATTTCTACAAGTTTGAATTTATTTTAAAAATACAGTTGAATTTAAAGACAAATTCGAGGATTATGTTCGAATATGACTGATTTCGAACTTGTAGAAATTTCAACAGGTTCGAACTTGTGACAAGTTCGAACATGATGAACATGTTCGAAGTCGGTCACTTTCGAATATAATTCCATGATTTTAACCCCATTTGACTTAGAAAATAGTATCAACTAGTCCTATTGGGTTCTAATCGAAGTTATATGTGCTTTATTTGAAGTTTCACCGTTTAAAACTTGTAATTTTGAACCACAAAGTTTAAACTCAAAAACCTTCAAATAAAGTCGATTTTTTGCTATAAATGAGTCCTAAACTACCCAAACTTTGTATAATACTGATTATTATACCTAAGTGTGTTGGTAGATTCGAAAACAACGAGCAAAACTTCGTGAAATAGTAATAAACTCGAAACGGCAAGTTCGAAGATGTATGTTCGAAATCGTCGGATATAAGTTCGAAGGATGAAAATCGAAGGTAGGTGAATTAATGATTCACTGTTGACCTATTTATACTAACCTCATTCGAACTTGACATAAATTCGAAATTACTGACAAATTCGAAGGGTAATTCGAATATGTCTTAAATTCGAAATTTATTTGAAAACTTTGAAAATACTTGAATAACATTCAACTTTTTCGTGTAACGGAATTTTACAAACTTTGCAAAATTATTTACACCAAGCAATAGATTTTCATGCAAAATTTGTTTATTCAACCAATCATGCATCCTAGTAACTTTGACCTTTTTCCTACTTAGAATAAAATAAAATAAAATAAAATAAAGGAAAATAAAGTTTGAATAAATTTAAACTTAAGCTACTCAAAACTACCTTTTAAGAAATGTACAACCTAAATTAACAGAATATTTTCGGCGAGAAAGTCAAAGAAGGTTCAATCAGATAGCGGTGTCAATACGCACTTTCAGTATTACACTTTCACACTTAGGAATTTTTATTCCTTTGATTGTTTGTCGTGATATACGTTCCAAGTCGATTGTTGGTATGATTTTCCCTTTAAACATTTTACACTTAGGAATATCCCTTTGCCTTTATATTTATCAAGAAAACTACCTTACGTGTCCCATACGTAGACATACTTTTATGATCAAGGCATACACACAGTGATTATAACTTTTCGGTATTGCAAATTTTCTTTAAAAGGCAAACATCGGACACAGTTCTGTATTTACATACAACAGAGTGTCTTAGTTTGTCTTAAAGTTTATTTAAAGCTAGCAAGACAGCGGTGACATGTCTGTACTGACGTACAACAGAGCGACTTATCTTGCTAACTCGAGTCAAATCAGAGGTAACAGGTCTGTACTTACGTACAACAAAGTGACTTGTTTTAACTCTCTCCTTACTATCATAATTTTTCTTTTCTTTTCTTTTCGTTAAGATGTATCTGATGTGGCTATACATCCCCCAGAAAATTTGCATACCTCATTTAGAATCATTGTGTGTATGTCTCTCACATAAAAATTAAGACCATTTGGTCATACATCTAAGTTAGTTACACATAAGACTTTTTCTTTAATTTTTTATTAGCTTTTGAGATTCCCTTTGTGTATTATGCCTACCAACACATCAAACAAGAAAATGTATATCACTTAGAGTTTAAGGTGCATTATGTGTGGAAGCTTAACACTTAGAGATTGTATCGACTGTGCTAATATTCGTCACTTTGAACCTATGGCTCTAAGACTTAACTCATTTTTCTAATATTCTCCTTTTTTTTTTAGCTTTTTATGGTTTTCTCTCTTTTTTCTTTTGTTTTTCATAAATAAGAATAAGCTAATAAAGTAACTTACTAAACTTACTATAAAAGGAAATAAATTTTACCTAAATACTAACTTACTATAAAAAGAAAGAAAATATACTAAGGTCGAGTTACTCTGGATTACGCATACCATTCAGTTGGACTAACAACTCAAAGCATGACTTATCAAAAGCTTTAGTAAATAAATCAACATTATTATCTTCTGTTGCCACTTTTACTAGCTTTATTAAGTTCTTTTCAGCACAATCACGTATAAAATGATGTCTTATGTCTATGTGCTTTGTTTTACTGTGTTTAACTGGATTATTAGTTATATCAATAGTAGATTGGTTATCTATCCTAATAGGAGTATGAGTGTAAGTTAAACCGTAGTCCCGCAATTGTTGTTGTATCCCCAAAACCTGTGAACAACAACTACCAACAGCTACATATTTGGCCTCGCACGTTGACACGGCTACCGAAGTCTATTTCTTGCATTGCCATGATACGAGCCTCCCTCCGAGGAACTGACAACCTCCAGTTGTTGACTTTCTATTCAAGCTGCAACCTCCATAATCTGAATCCGTGAAAGCTTCCAATTCCAGATCACCATTCGCGTGATACCAAAGTCCCAGCTTCGGTTTCGACTTGAGGTATCTCAGAATCCTCTTCACAGCTTTCATTTGCATTTCTTTCGGGTTGGCTTGAAACCTAGCACAAATACACACAGCAAACATAATGTGAGGTCTAGAAGCAGTTAAATACATAAGTGATCCAATCATGGCCCGATATAAAGTCGGATCCACATCAGTATCACAATCTATACCCGGCCTAGATTGTGATTCACTTGAATCGGTGTGCTAAAGTGAGCAGTCAGCTTTGTTCCCTCCATCCCGAAGCGCTCCAGAATATCGTAGATGTACTTCGTCTGTGGATAAACATACCCTCCTTCCTCTGTTCAACTTGCAAACCCAAAAAGAAGTTCAACTGTCCCGTAGCACTCATTTCAAACTTAGACTTCATCACCTTCACGAAATCTTTGCACATCTGCTCTTCAGATGACCCGAAAATAATATCTTCAACGTACACTTGTACCAAGATAAAATGTTCACCCTTTCTTTTCACAAACAATGTACTATCAATTCTCCTTCTTTCAAACCCGTTGTCCAAAAGATGAGTTGATAGTATCTCATACCATGCCCTGGGTGTCTCGATGTAACCAAATTAACTCCCACACTTCATGTTTTCTGAATTATGACAGTTCTTCTTGCATCGCTTCAACCCAAGAGTTGTCTTTCAGTGCCATTTGCACATTCTTCGGCTCTACTTGCGAGATGAAACACGAATAAAGGAAAGTGTGAAAAGCCTCGGAGTCATTAATCATCGACAACAGAACTGTGTGGTTATTCAAACTACTCCTAGTCCTCACACCAACATTCGGATTTCCTATGATGCTCTCTACCGGGTGATCCTTATTAATCCTCGATGTTTCGATCTCATCGACCCTAAGATTATCTCCTAAGTTTGATCCTATTTCACCTAACGGGGGAACGACTTCATATGCTACATTCTCTTCCTCATGATCACTATCTTCGGAGTTAGAATTAGTAGCCTGATTCTCGTTTGTAGGTAACTCAGAATCGTTCTTTGCTGGAGACTCATCTTCTGTCGATGTAGGCTCAGAAGTTGATGGAATGCTCGACTTTGGAAAACTTTGACCATCGTCATTCAGATTTAATGACGATAAGTCATGTTCAATTGTACCTGCATTTCCATCCAAAGGAATGTTAAATGACTCAAACAATTTGTCATAATCAAATATCCATTTCGGACCTGTTTGGGGTTCATGTGTATAACTTGTTACATCAGTGTTATACACAATCTCTACCGTACCGTTTATTTTGTTAAAAACTCTTTTGTTTGGTGAATTATGCACATAACCTAGGAAATAACCTTCGTCAGCCTTTTCACCAAACTTAGGTTGATGTTTTGTTTTCATTAAAGTACATGGTACCCCAAACGGTTCGAAGCCAGTTAAATTTGGTGGTCTTTTATTCAGAACTTCATAACAGGTTTTGTACAGTGATTTGACAGTAAGATTCCGGTTTAAAACATGACATGCGGTATTCACTGCCTCCCCCCAAAACATGGTAGGAAGCTTTGAATCCAAGAGCATGGTTCTTGCTGCCTCAATCAAAGTCCTGGTTTTCCGTTCTGCCACCCCATTTTGTTGTGGCTCATAAGGTGCACTAAATTGATGCACTATGCCTTTAGATAGGCAATATACACCAACTACTGCGTTTTTAAACTCTGTTCCATTATCACTCCTGATACGTTTTACCCTCGTCCCATAGGAGTTTTCGACTTGGTCTAAGAACCCAATCAACTTTCCAGCTGTCTCGTCCTTCGTACCTAAAAAGAAAACCCATGAAAATTGTGAGTAATCATCAGTGATAACTAAACAGTACCAACTACCACCTATACTCCTTTTGTTGATTGGTCTGAACAGGTTCATATGCAACAAATCGAAAGTGGCAGCTATAGAGTTCTGAGTCTTTGACTTGTGAGACTTCTTGTGTTGTTTGCCTTTCTTACACGGTACACACTTGTCTTTAAACTGAAAACTCTTCATTGGGACACCTTGCACCAGTCCATGTTTAGTGATGCAGTTCATTTTTCTCAGGTGTAAGTGTGTCATGTGTCTGTGTCATAAGACTGATTCGGTCTCTGAAGCTTTGGATATCAAACAGATTGTTCCCATCGATGAATCGAAGATGTTCATGTCTAGCATGTACAAATCGTTCTTCCTTGGGGCTCTCATCATAATCCACTCTTCAGGTATCTTGAATCCCGGCTTCAGCACTAACGCTTCAGAATCAGTAAATAACACCGAATTCTTCTTATCACAGATCTGAGAGACACTAATGAGATTGTGAGCAAGTCTATCAACGTGATATACTTGATCAAGTGTGATAGTCCCATTAGTAATCACTCATGTTCCAGTGATATTTCCTCCTTTGTTCTCGGCAAATGATACAAAACCCTTGTTCCCTCCCTTGAAGTCTGTGAGCAGACTCCTTTCCCCAGTCATGTGTCTTGAGCAACCACTGTCGACGAACCACTTGTTGTTTAGACCTGTAGTTAGCTCCTGCACATGAAAGAAAACAAGTTAGTTATCACGGGGAACCCAAGCCATGACTGACTTGGTAATACCGTTCTCATCCACATACTTGAACTCCTTCAAAAACCCATCTCTCCTTTTAGGTGACTTGGGTGTTTGATTGAAAACTTGTTGTGGTGCAGAGTGATTTAAGTGCACTTTTGGCCTTTGGTTAGGAATTTGCTGTGGAGCCCTCGAATAATTTCTATTATAGGGCATTTCAAGTTGATATCCATGGGCTCTACCTGGTGTCTGATGTCTTACAGGAGTGTGTGACCTAACCGGAGTGTAAGATCTTCTAGGTTTGTACTCCTATAAACTTATTGAGGTCCTGACCTAGATTGATTAGGGACTCTATTTGGTGAATTAGTCCTAACCACTTCATTTGGTTTACCTGACATAGGTGTTTGTCTAACAGCAGTCTTTGGTGTGGCATGCACAATCTTCTCAGTGTTTTAAGAACCACTTGTGCTTGCTATACTTGGTGAAGGTTTATGTTGTTCAGGCTTTCCAACATTAGGTGTAGATTCTACCTTCCTATATCGACAACTAGAAGCAACATGACCCCTTTCATGACATCTAAAACAAGACATTTTATCAATAGACTTCTTATGAGTGCCCTTTGACTTTGGTGTCTCACTAGTGTCATGTTCTTTCTTCTCAACTACAGTGACTATATCTTCTTTCTGATTATTAAAGTCAGATCTAGCTTCTCCTAGAATTTTATCACTAGAAGACTACACAAATTTGACTTTCTTAATCGTAGCATTACTATTAGTCACCTTAGTTGCTTTTTCCTTATCAGACTCAGATATAGGTTCAACTGCTACCTCTGACTTAACTGGCTTATCAGTTTTATCCATAGGGCTGAGGCACATAGTTATCATTAAAAGGTGGAGGACTCTCTTTATAGCCTAAACCTACTGGTTTCTTAGTTTTACATTGTGCATCTAAGATTTTCCCTAGATTCAGTGAAGAGTTCCTAAACTTTTCTAACTTACTATTAACCTCTGCAACCTTAACCTTTGCTTCAGCTAGCTCTACTCTTTAATAGTTAGTTGCTTGGTTAAAGCCTCAACATGCTCGTACATCAGCTCTATCCTGACACACTGCTCACTTAGTTTGTCTTTAAGAACTATTACATCTTGAGCATCTGCTTTCAGCTTATCCCTAAGATCCTCTTTGATATCTAGAAGGCTAGCATTATCTGATTTTAATGATTCAACTTGAGCAATCAGATTATTATGTGTTTCTAGCACTAAATTTAATCAATCGTTAGAAGTAGCACATAAAGCACATAAATCATGGAATGTAGAAAAGTTCAGAATTACCTTTGCATGATCAGATTCCACGTTAGCCATCTGCACGACAAACTCTAGAACTGTCTGATTATCTGACTTCTCCACTAACATAGGACTTGTATCATTCTGTTCTCTGTCCTCAGTTTTCTCCTCTGCTCCTACATCCCCAGACTCGGTTACTTCAGCCATGAAGGCTCTAGCATTAGTCTCTGGATGTGTACTCCAATCGTATGTCTCATCAAGCTGTCTGTCAGATGTGACATTCGTTAACAGACCAGCGATGGCAGTTTGATTTCCTGAATTAGTAGGCTGATATATCCCATGAGATTGATTCTGATTGTTTTCAAGCTTGGGTCTTTGACACTCTCGAGCAAAATGTCCTAACCCCTGGCAGTTGTAGCACTTAACTTTGGATTTGTCGAATCCAATCTTATTGTTGCTAACGTTCAGATTTCTGCCTGTCCTTTTTATGAATCTCTTGACTCTTTGAGTCACCATGGCCAGCTGCCATTGAAGATCCATTTCTTCCAACTCATCAGGATCCACCTGATCATAGTTCTCATCCCATAATGTAGGAACGTTTATTTTACCTTGAACGCAATTGCCGTACACGGTGACAAATGAAGCCAACAGATTCAGATGATCTTCAGCTGATTTTGCGCTCATTGGCATCCTTGTGTATCCCTGAGATGTAGATGCTGACTGAGTTGGTTTCTCTTCTGGTTTGGAGTACCCTAAGAAAGCCCGGCTCCCTGAGTCGTCTAATTCTACTAGAGTTGATGTTTCGCCCGTAAAGAATGTTGTAGCTGTCTTTAATTCATTTGCGGCTGAAGGTTTGGACTTCCCAAAATACATGTCCGGATCTTGTACTTGGTCAAATTCCTGTTCCTTCTTGAGCAACTGAAAGTTATAAGCCCTCAGCGTTCCTATGACTCCTTCTAGAGTTAGAGTCTCAAATTTCTCTTCATCATGCTTTATCAGTGCTACGTACATCTCCCATTTTGCTGGTAAAGCATCTAGAAGTTTCTCAATCTTCTCTAGTTCATGATACTCGACGTCATGATTGTCTAACTCTGTCAACAAGTGATAGAATCTGGTGATAGTCTCATCCAGCTTTTCGTTTTTCAATGCCTTGAAAATAGCGAACTGCTGCTTAAGCATCTCCGTTCTACCTTTCCGAACCCTTGGATTTCCCTCACATCGTTTCTCGAGTGCATCCCACAACTCTTTCGTTGTTGGATGATTTCTGAATGTGTGTAGGATTTCCTGAGGTAGTGCCATGCGGATTATAGAAAATGCTTTGTTCTCTGCCTCATATAGTTTCTTGTCGTCATCCTTCATCTTCTGATAAGTAAGGACTCGCTGACGACCTTCAAACTCGTGAGTAGGTGGAATGTATCCCTCGTCGATACAAATCCACATCCGCATGTCATTAAAACGAGCAAAGTAGGCAAACCTATCCTTCCACCAATAATAATCTTCCAACCTCATCAGCTTGGGTGGTGAATTTGCCTTACCGACTTCATGGTCCATTTCAATAAACTTTTGCAAACTAGTCTTTCTTTCTTAAATTTTTTGAATTAAAACATAATTAATTTAATTTGAAATTAATTTAAAATAACCCTTTCGAACTTGAGTAAGTTCGAATTTGATTAATATTAAATTCCTTTGAAATTAAATTCGAAATTAAGTTTGAAATCTACAAATTCGAAAATATGACAAATTCGAAGTTTATGACAAGTTCGAATTTAGACAAATTCGAATGAAGCCAAATTCGAATAGCTGACAAATTCGAATAAAACCCTAAAATTTAATTCGAGAGGAGCGTATTTTCTGACAAATTCGAATTTCTGACAAATTCGAACAAACCCTAATACCCCTATCTTCGAGCGCCGCAAGTTCGAAGAACGGCCAAAAGTTCGATTTTTTCAACTTTTCAGTTTAAACCAAAGTTTTTAGGACCAAAAACTATGATTTCGACCAAAATGATGAACTTGTATGAACTTTTCCCCGTTATCTTACTTGTAAAACTCGAAAAATTTACCAAAAAGTGATTTTTCCGTCCAAAAACGCCAAGAAACCACAAATGTTACTTGTGAACACGAAGAACACCACGAACACCCTTATGTCTCTGATACCACTTGTAAGGTCGCCTTCCTACGGATCTTATCTTGATGCGACACTGTCCAACGAGTGCAGAATCCTCGTTAGCGGCTTGACGGATAGACCACGCACACGAAACATGGAGACACACACTGTGATAGACGAACAACGGAACGTCCCGACACGTGATTCTTTCCGAGAACAAACTCTCTGACACTTGCAAGTTAGAGATCGCCTTTGCTAAAGCTCTGATTAATCTTCTGCAAAAAACTTGTTAATTAAATGAATTAACCCTTAATTATAACACCTGGTTTGAATTTGTCTAGGACAAGTTCGAATAAGCCCAAGGCCTTTCGAACTTGTCCTCCATAAATTCGAATCTTATGCTTTGAACTTATGTTTGAACTTATCTTTGAACTTATGTTTGAACTTATTGTAACACATTACACCAAGTTCAAACATACATACAATCAATATCAAAATATATAATCAAACATATATCAAACACTTGTTAATATTCAATAACAAGTAAATTGACTTTTACAAAATATTGTCTATACTTAGACTACTATCGTCACATAGGATGCACTAACAATTACCAAATACGTACTACTCATGACTTCACAACACAAGTGTTGCCTCACCATGCTTGCAGCCCAACGGTTATTTACCATCGTTCGCATGCGGCCCGTTGCTGTCCTCACATGAAATAATCTGACACAATCCAATCTTTATATGTATATATAAATGACCACGTCTACCTCGAATAAGTACGGGAGTGGTTTCCAACTATATATATATATATATATATATATATATATATATATATATATATATATATATATATATATATATATATATATATATATATATATATATACTTACAAATATAACTATGTCTACCCCGATCAACTACGAGAGTGGTTACCCACAAATCAACTGTGTAGGACACCCAACAATTTCATTTGATCACAAATGATCTAATGTGACTAATGTGTCTCATGTGTTATCTATTTTTTTTCTTTTAATTATTAAGTTTCCAACCATAACCTTCCATATGGGTATCAATTGGTTACCACTTTAGACTTACCAATTAAACGCATGTAACCGAAACTACAACAGATTAGTTATCAAACATTGTGCCATAATGATCAATTGATGATGGCTTCAATATCTACTCGGTAAATCAATAACAAGTGTTGATTCTATTCAATGTTAAATGTGAAAATAGAATATTGTACTCAACTAACACCAATTAGACATATAAATGACTCACTAAATAGTTATATAAACATTTTGACCAACCAACAAGGTCACCGAGACATATGTTGTCTCATTCAATTAGGTAGTATATCCAATGCGACTTACATAACAAAGCAGTCCATGATGACATCAACAAGCACGACAATACCCGTTCAATTTATCATGCATAATAACATGTCCAGTAATGGCTACAATGGATCTATCAACATAACATGTGAATATGCATTATCAAATAGCATGTTAACACCTTAACATAAACAACATTTAACATATAAACTATATTTATAATTGATCCTAGAACTCACAGTGATTGGCTAATTATAGCCTTGACGACTCAATTCGACCCAGAAATGCCTAAATAAGCCAAATGCTTCTTCGAATAGGCTCCAATGATCCAATTCACCTACATGATGTTTACATAACAAATATATAACCCCCAAAGCTTATTAAGTCCATAAAGTTCTCCGAATGTGAGTTCGGGTAACAACGTGAGAGTTTCGGGTCATTCCGGTACCCAACGAACTCGGATTCACGTTCCAACTTTGGGAACAACTAGACTCATACAATAGGAGTTGTAAACAAGTGTTGGATCCCAACATAGAGGCTCAATGCTCTTAACAACTCTTAAAACTTTTCCAAATACATTTCGGGTTCCAAACTGAAAGCGTTAGATCCTATTCGGGACTCTATGAGACCCGAATGTGGAATTAAACTTTAGAACCCTTTAAACATTTAATTTAGATGTATTTTACAAGTATTAGATGTTAGCAAAGGATCACATAGCTCAAAATCATATTATTGGACAGCCAGATTTGACTCGTCGAGTCGCTCATAGACCTGCACTTCCTCCCCCTACGGGTTTAACACCCAAATTTTTAAATCTCAACCAAACTCAAAACCAACACTTGGAATCGATTATACAACATATTTAAACACTTTTGAGCTCATTTTAAGCTTCCAAAACATCACAAATGCAACCGATTGATCTATAGCTCAATTCGAGCCCTAATTGAGTTTCTAACTCAATCCAACCAAATCAACACATATAGTTACATATTATGATTCCATTTAGATCAACTAAAAATATCTAACAACATTTATTATCGTTGGAGCTAATAAGAAACCATTTTGTACAAAACCCATTTAGGTTGCACATCTTGAAATGGAGCTCCAAGGAAGAGGAAGAAGAAGATGAAAGTTTAAAAGAACATATACCTCAAATGTAGCTACAATATGCAAGGATTAGAGCTTCAATCTCCAACTTCTTGATCATCAAACCAAAACCTAGCATTTTCCTTTCTTTTCTCTTCTTCTTTTTCTTTAAAAAGCAAGAACACACACACACACACACATGTTGTGCACAAAAAGGCCTCAGTCAAACCTATTATACATCTTAGAGGGAGATTATTAATCAAACGTGTTTGATGCACTTAAGGGTATAATTTAAGGCCATATAAATGCCTTATTGAAACCGGAAAGGTGATTTGCAATATAAGTCAAAGATGCTTACCCTGTTGCATTTGTTGCAACTAAGGCAGATTGTCCAAGCTATTCTATTCTGTTGAACAGGTTGGACATAAACTGTCCATGCTGTTCATATCTGTTGAGCAGCTTGGATCAAAACAAAGTGTTCTGTTCTTCGTGAACAGAACCTATTCTTGGTGAACAGAATCTGTTCTTTGTGAACAGGTTATACAATTTAAGGAATTTGTTTCCATGTCATTGTGTACTGTCTTGGACTAAAAGATCAGTTTGCAAGTCAAAGACAAAGTGGAAAATCAGACACTGCGTAAGCTGTTTCGATACATGATACAAAATGGATATTTGAAATGGGTGACAAACCATTTCTTATATCAAAATGGCTCTACAAGAAGAGGTGTAACATCCGGCACTAAACCAGGTTAGCAACTATGACCTAATCAGTATTTACTAGCCAATTATAACCAAATCAGTTGTGATTAGCAATTAATCAAAGTGATTAACAAATTTCACAAGGAAATTCAATTCAATAAGAATCAATTTCATCTGTGCAATGAATCGGCAAATTAATTAATCCGATCGATTTGCGATATGATGGATTAATTCAACTAAGTACATAATTAAATTATGATTAGTTAGACTAAACATATATCAATACACTTACTTAACATTAATTATGCAAGACTAAAACAATTCATGAAATAAAGGCACTCATAAGTATTTATGAATTTACATAAAAAGGGAAATACAAGAATACACTATGAAATACATTTATACAAAAAAAAATTAAAATGAACCATTTTTATACCCTAGGCCAGCCATCCCCTTTTGTACCACCAAAAAATTGACTTCTAATATTTTATTCAAAGTTCCATGCACCATCTACATCACCATCGCCATCAACTTCACCTCACTTTGCAAAGATATGCACTCAACCACCATTTTCTCATCATTTCATCTTGCTTTTCTTCTCCTATAAATAGAGGATCAATCCACCTCCATTATTAACACATTTGAAAGATAAAAATCACCCTCCTCTCTTTTCTCTTGATCCGGCCACACACACACAAAATGCACACAACATCTCCTTTCAAATGTTCTTCATTTTTGCAAGAATGCTTGGTGCAATCTTCAAAGGATTTCAACTTCTTCTCAATTTCATACTCTAAATACATCAAAGTAAGTACATACTAACCTATTATATCTTGTATTTATGTTTATATAAGTCTTGCATAATATGTATAATCACCAACAACAACAAGTTTAATAGAAACTCAAGTTTATAAATCTTTAGTTTTTGTTTTAAGTTGTTTTCTTCAAATATGTTTATAAATATATAAACACATCATGAAAGTGTAAATATTATGAAAAACAAGTGATATATATATATATATATATATATATATATGTTTTATAACTTTTATATAAGTAGTCTTTGAATAAAGAACAAGAATCACTAGTTATTTCAAGTTTATAAACTACGGATTTTCGGCAGAAAATTTGCATCGACTTTGAAAAATCATAACTAATTCATAACTTAACGAAATGAGTTGATTCTTGTCTCAAAAGTTAGATATATGTCTTAAATAAACATCTGGAAGTTTTCATAATTTATTTTGGAGTTTACGACCCCCAGAAATTATTTGGGAAACCGAAAGTTTGACAGCTCAAAAATGGCCAACATAGGGTTTTCATCAAGCTTTTTCCCCAACCTAAACATCTCGAAAAATGGCCGTTCTTGACTTTAAAAGTTCTTTGTATATATTAGTTTAATGTCCAAAGAAACCAAAGCCTAAAACATTTTGGAGCTTCGTTAAATACAACCTCAAAGTAGGCCGAAAAACCTTCGAAAAACCTGGAAAATTATATATATAAACTTGACGTTTTAAGTGAGTTTTATTTATAAACTTGTAATGTTGGGTGATTTAAAACATAACAACATTTATACATACATATTATCATACATGGGAGTTATTAAATCCCATATATCATTTAGGACTTAGTTAAACGCGTCCGGTGTCATCACTCATCAACAACGAAAATCGTCGTTTTTACGATCATTTTGCCATCAACATACGGTGAGTCTTCATAGCCCCTATTTTCACTTTCTATTAGGGTGGAAATACATGCACTGTTTTCATATGGACATCAAAACTGTTAATTTCCTATATGTATTACACATGTGGATCCATCAGCCCACAAATCATGAACCGTTAATTGCATTTATTTGCAAGCGTGAATATATTGTGGATAGTTCTATCGGGAGTCATGTACCCCATTCAGGTTAGTTCAGTTCGGATAACAGCGGGTGCATATATATTCAACACACGGTATTACGTATGGGAATACTGCACAGGACAAACTCATTTAATTAAGCTTCGGTTGCATGATGGTTTATGTAATACATACACGGAATTTATGCTTTATAACTTCAACTCATCTGATAATGTCCATCCAACTGGTCTTTTCGCGTAAACCTATGAGCTCACCAACAATTTGTTGACATATTTTAGCATGTATTTTCAGGTGATTAAGGCATGCGCATTTATCGGAAGCATTCTAAGGCTTCCGTTCATTTTGGAGTCGCATCATTTTCAAATTCGGAGATTTATTTGCATCTTTCCTGATAAACTAAACTGTGTATTTAAATCTTGGTATTTTAAGAACTACTTACGCTGTATTTTGGTTTTGTAAAACAATATTTATATTTGAAGTTAAATCAATGTATTTTTGAAAAACGTCCATATAGTGGTCGTTCTTATAATTATGGTTACGCTTCCGCGACGTCACGCTTCGTTGCCAACCGGGGTAACGAGGTGTGACAGATTCGTATCATAGCCATAGTTATAGTGAACTAGGTTGCATTAGTACCTAGACTATAACTGTTACAAAAACTAAACCTTCTTCCAGAACTGTGAACGTATGTATGGACCCTAATGATAGAAACATGTGAAACAATACGGTTATTATCCTCTTTGACCCTGAGGATGAACTCTCACCCGTGGAACAAGGAAGCCAAGGTGACACTAAGATGTACTTTGGATCGGAGACCCACCCAGACCTAATCAATGACGAGGTAGAGGACCCGTCAAAACAAGAGGGGGGCAAGTGTGGCCCTGCAGCTCAAATTGCTCCACCATCACCACCATGTGTTCCATCTTACACCCTATTCAGGAGCCATCCCAATGGACCATTGAGGAAGTTCACCTCTAGGAAAAGGGAGTGACTGGCACAACGAGAGTCTATTTCAGTACCTGCCCATCAGCCAAACCGACCGCAGTAGTGACGGGAAAACATGAGACAGTGGGGATGTATGCCTCACACTCTCCAAGAGTGGATAGACGAGGAAGGGATCCAAAACCAGTTTGAAGTCAGAACACCATCTTTCTCTCATGTGCCGACACTTACCCATAAACCTACATAACAAACGATACCTCTGTTGGTGGCAAGGGCCGCCAGACACGACCTCCAACTCCGACAATTCCACCAGGGGGTCGGTGAGATCTCTGCAAGGATTAAGTTGGAGGTAACACACCAACAAACATTGGGCCAACCAAAATACCTAGGCGATCCAACAAGACGAAACCGACGAATTGTGACGACGCTTAGCAGAGCGCAAAACCGTAATGCAGAACTAACCCAACAACTTAACGCTCTGAAGTAAGAGGAGGCATCTCATACTAAGTACCCTTCTACCAGTTTATAGTATATCTCTAGGTTTTTACTATCAAATGTACGTAAGGCTTGAAAATTTATCAAAAAAATCCTGACCATATCATATACAAAGATTAGATATCAAGACCTTTAATAAGGAATTAAGTTTTAGTTACAACTCTGCGTATGAGGAGATAAAACTATGACTATCTGCCTAAGAAATTTCAAACCCATAGACTTGTCCTCTTACCCCATTAGATACCACCTATGCATTTCTACTATTTGATACTGGTGCTGATAGGAGCTTTATATCCACTAAATTCAGTAAGCAGATAATTTCCATTCTTACACCATTAAGTGCCACTTATGCTATTGAGGTTGATGACAGTAAGACGCTTAAGACAAATAATATAATACGAGGATGCTCCTTAGAATTAGTAGGCCGACTCTTTGAAACAGACTTGATGCCCATCAAATTGGGAAGTTCTAACGTGGTCATAGGCATGGATTGACTATCGAAAAATCGTGCAGAAATAGTGTGCAACAAGAAGAGGGTTCATATACCATTAGCCAATAAGAAGGTCCTTACTGTCCAAGGCAAAGCAAGAAATACCAAAGTAAGCATCATCCCTAGCATTAGGACCCTGAGGTGTTGACAGAGAGGGAGCCAAAGGAAAAGTGACTCGAAGATATTCTTATTATTTATGGTTACCCCAAAGTTTTTCCAGAACACTTACCTGAACTCTCAACATCGTGGCAAGTCAAACTCAAAAATCGGCCTAGTATCAGGTGATGCACCAGTGGCTCAAGCACCATGCCGATTAGCCCCATCAATATTGTAAGAATCGTCCAACCAACTGTAGGAGCTCTTAGATAAAAGATTTATCAAACCGAGTTCCTCGCTTTGGAGGAGCTCCAGTGTTATTCATAAAGAAGAAGGATGGAACTTTCAGGATGTGCATCAATTACCGAGAGCTAAATAAACTAAGAGAACCGATACCCGCTCACAAGGTTCAATGACTTGTTTGACCAAACTCCAAGAATTAAGCTTCTATTCGAAGATCGACCTAAGGTCTGGGTATCATCAGGTTGAAATTCGCAAGAAAGATATTCCAAAGACAGCCTTCAGATTCCGTTACGGTCATCATAAATTCCTATTAATGTCGTTTGGATTAACCAGTGCCCCAACGGTATTCATGGACCTCATAAATCGGGTGTGCAAACCTAATCTTGACAAATTCGTGATTGTATTCATGAGTGACATCTTAATCTACTCACGAAACAAGGAGGAACACGAGCAAACATTTAAGACTAATTCTAGAGTTGTTGAAGAAAGAACAACTACATGCCAAGCTTTCTAAGTTTGACTTTTGGCTAAGATGGGTGAAATTTCTAGGTCACGTGATCAATAGTATAGGAATCCGAGTGACCCCGCAAAGATCGAGGCTATCATAAATTGGTCAACCCTTAGAACCCCCACAGAGATACGACAGTCCTTAAGACTCGCCACTTATTATAAGCAATTATTAAAAATTTCTCAAGGATCACTGGAGCTCTAACAAAACTGACCAGATAAGACATTAAGTATGATTGGGGCAAGGATCAGGAGACATCATATCAGTTATTAAAGCACAAACTGTGCAGCGCGCTTATTTTATCCAAGAGAAGCAAGAAATTTGTAGATTACTGTGACCCTTCACACAATGGGTTGATATAGAAAGATAGGGTCATAACTTATACTTTATGAAAACTTAAGGTTCACTAGATGAAATACACAACACATGATCTAGATCTTGGAGCAGTAGTCTTTATCATTAAGAATTGAAGACATTAGTTGTACGGTAAGAAGTGTACTACACTCACAGACCATAAGAGCCTCCAACACATCTTGAACCAGAAAGAGTCGAATATGAGGTAGCATCGTTGATGGAGCTAATAAGTGATTGCAACTGTGAAATTCGTTATCACCTGAGGAAAACTAATGTGGTTGCAGACGCTCAGAGCCGAAAGAAACGAGTTAAGCCGTTAAGAGTACCAGCCCTAGTTATAACCATTCAATCAAACCTTCCTTTCTTAGTTCATGGTGCACAAGTAGAAGCTGTAAAGGAGGAAAATATGAAAAATGAAGCCCTGCACAGATAGGATAAATAGTTTGGGATAAGGGTTAATGGAAATCGATACTTCATGAATAGAGTCGGGTTACCCTGTTTTTGATAGAGTAAGAAAACTGGTTACGGATGACGGACACAAATCAAGATATGTCATTCACCCCGGATCCGATAAAATGTATCATGACCGTAAGGAGCTATACGGGTGGCCTATCATGAAGGATGACATTGCCACAAATGTCAACAAATTCCTAACATTCTCCAAAGTTAAGATAAAATATCAGAAACCATTTGGGTAATAGTTGACCGCCTAACAAAATCCGTGCATTCCTACCAATCAAGGAGAACAACAGGATGAATAAGCTAGTCCAAACGTACCTCAAGGAAGTCGTCTCCAGACACGGAGTGGCTATTTCAATCATTTCGGATACCGATAGCAGGTTTACACCTAGATTTTTTGCAATCGATTAAACAAAGCTTTGGGTACAAACTTGGACATGAGTACCACATATCACCCTCAGACTGATGGTCAGAATGAAAGAACGATTCAAACCCTAGAACGTATGTTAAGAGCCTGTGTAATGGATTTTGGGAAGTGTTGGGATACTCAATTGCCTTAGTGGAATTATCGTACAACAATAGCTATCACTTGAGCATTAAAGCTGCTCTGTTTGAGGCACTGTACGGACAAAAATGTTGATCGCCCCTTCGCTGGGCCAAAGTCTGGGATAGTCAAGTCATTGGCCCAGAAATCATACTTGAGACCACCAAAAAGATAGTACACATACGGAACCGACTAAAAGTTGCCCACGATCGTCAGAAAAGCTATGTAGACTTAAGGAGAAAATCCCTTGAGTTCCAATTAGGAGAAAGGGCACTGATGAAAGTCTCGCCATGGAAGGGTGTGGTACGAATTGGGAAACAAGGGAAACTGAATCCTCGTTACATTGGACAATTCAAAGTCTTAAAGAGAATTGGACTAGTAGTTTATCGTTTAGAGCTACCACCAGAGCTTAGCAGCGTGCACTATATATTCCACATATCGAATCTGAAGAAGTGTTTGTTAGATTTGACTGATAAACTTTGCATCATCAAAGAGCCGGTAGAAATCATGGACTGTAAGGTCAAAGGATTGAAGCACAGTCGTATACCCATCCTGAAGGTCAGATGGAATTCTAGACATGGACCGGAATTCACTTAGGCATGAAAAGACCATTTTAAGCAAAGATACCCTCACCTATTCTTAAGTAACAAGACCCCTGAGGAAACAAGATAAAATTTCGGGACAAAATTCCCTTAACAAAGGGAGACTGTAACATCCGGCACTAAACCAGGTTAGCAACTATGACCTAATCAGTATTTACTAGCCAATTATAACCTAATCAGTGGTGATTAGCAATTAATCAAAGTGATTAACAAAGTTCACAAGGAAGTTCAATTCAATAAGAATCAATTTCATCTGTGCGATGAATCGTCAAATTAATTAATCCGATCAATATGCGATATGATGGATTAATTCAACTAAGTACATAATTAAATTATGATTAATTACACTAAACATATATTAATACACTTACTTAACATTAATTATGCAAGACTAAAACAATTCATGAAATAAAGGCAAAGTATTTATGAAATTACATAAAAAGGGAAATACAAGAATACACTTTGAAATACATTTATACAAAAAAAATGAAAATGCACCATTTTTATACCCTAGGCCGGCCACCCCCTTTTGTACCACCTGAAAATTGACTTCTAATATTTTATTCAAAGTTCCATGCACCATCTACATCACCTCACTTTGCAAAGATGTGCACTCAACCTCCGTTTTCTCATCATTTCATCTTGCTTTTATTCTCCTATAAATAGAGGATCAATCCTCCTTCATTATTCACACATTTGAAAGATAAAAATCACTCTCCTCTCTTCTCTCTTGATCCGGCCACACACACACAAAATGCACACAACATCTCCTTTCAAATGTTCTTCATTTTTGCAAGAATTCTTGGTGCAATCTTCAAAGGATTTCAACTCTTCTCAATTTCATACTCTAAATACATCAAAGTAAGTACATACTAACCTATTATATCTTGTATTTATGTTTATATAAGTCTTGCATAATATATATAATCACCAACAACAACAACTTTCATAAAAACTCAAGTTCATAAATCTTTAGTTTTTGTTTTAAGTTGTTTTCTTCAAATATGTTTATAAATATATAAACACATCATGAAAGTGTAAACATTATGAAAAACAAGTGATATATATATATATATATATATATATATATATATATATATATATATATATATATATATATATATATATGTTTTATAACTTTTATATAAGTAGTCTTTGAATAAACAACAAGAATCACTATTTATTTCAAGTTTATAAACTACGGATTTTCGGCAGAAAATTTGCATCGACTTTGAAAAATCATAACTAATTCATACATTAACAAATTGAGTTGATTCTTGTCTCAAAAGTTAGATCTATGTCTTAACTAAAAATCTGGAAGTTTTCATAATTTATTTTGGAGTTTAAAACCCCAAGAAATTATTTGGGAAACCGAAAGTTTGACAGCTCAAAAATGGCCAACATAGGGTTTTCAACAAGCTTTTTCCCCAACCTAAACATCTCAAAAAATGGCCGTTCTGACTTTAAAAATTCTTTGTATATAGTAGTTTAATGTCCAAGAAAACCAAAGCTTAAAACATTTTGGAGCTTGGTCAAAAACAACCTCAAAGTAGGCCGCAAAACCATCGAAAAAGCTGGAAAATTATATATATATATATATATATATATATATATATATATATATATATATATATATATATGTGTATATATATATATATATATATATATATATATATATATATATATATATATATATATATATATATATATATATATATATATATATATATATATATATATATATATATATAAACTTGACGTCTTAAGTGAGTTTTATTTATAAACTTGTAATGTTGGGTGATTTAAAACATAACAACGTTTATACATACATATTATCATATATGGGAGTTATTAAAATCCCTTATAGGTGTCATCACTCATCAACAACGAAAATCGTCGTTTTTACGATCATTTTGCCATCAACATGCGGTGAGTCTTCATAGCCCCTATTTTCACTATCTATTAGGGTGGAAATACATGCACTGTTTTCATATGGACATCAAAACTGTTAATTTCTTATATGTATTACACATGTGGATCCATCAGCCCTCAAATCATGAACCGTTAATTGCATTTATTTGCAAGCGTGAATATATTGTGGATAGATCTATCTGGAGTCATGTCCCCCATTTGGGTTAGTTCAGTTCGGCTAACAGCGGGTGCATATATATTCAACACACGGTATTACGTATGGGAATACTGCACAGGGCAAACTCATTTAATTAAGCTTCGGTTGCATGATGGTTTATGTAATACATACACAGAATTTATGCTTTATAAATTCAACTCATCTGATAATGTCCATACAACTGGTTTTTTCGCGTAAACCTATGAGCTCACCAACAATTTGTTGACGTATTTTAGCATGTATTTTCAGGTGATTAAGGCATGCGCATTTATCGGAAGCATTCCAAGGCTTCCGTTCATTTTGGAGTCGCATCATTTTCAAACTCGGAGATTTATTTGCATCTTTCCTGATAAACTAAATTGTCTATTTAAATCTTGGTATTTTAAGAACTACTTATGCTGTATTTTGGTTATGTAAAACAATATTTATATTTGAAGTTAGATCAATGTATTTTTGAAAAACGTCCATATAGTGGTCGTTCGTTATAATTATGGTTACGCTTCCGCGACGTCACGCTTCGTTGCCAACCGGGGTAACGGGGTGTGACAAGAGGAAAGGATTAAACATGACATTCCTCTTTAAGGTAAAGCATTTTGCAACAAAGACATAAAGGAAAAGATAAAGATTCTGCAATGTAGGGACAAATGTTGTTTTGTCAGAATGTACAGAAAAGCAGTTTTGTCTTTTTGGAATGGCTCTACACTATCTCTGCATCCAATGAGGAAGGTTCACCAGTATTCTCAGAGAGAGTATAAAAGGAAGCTTCTAAGGAACGTGAGATAACCAAGAGTGAGATATTCAGAACGTGCAAAGAAGTGTGTTTTCATGCATGCAAAGTCTGCTTAGAAATAAACAGTTGAGTGTGTCCAAGCTGTTCTTGTTCAAGCTGTCTGTCTGTCTTGTAAAATCAGTGAGTTCATCTTTATGAGTGTATTCATTGTAACTAGTCTGAGTATGTCTTAGATTAGTAGTATATTTGTTGTTTCTGTCATCTCAGTTTGAACCATTGCGCAGTTCAAGCTTGTTTGTAATTAACACTTGCTGATAATATACATACAAACATTCAGAAAGTGTGTTAAATGTTTAAATAGCAGTATTCAGCCCCCCTCTACAGCTTAGAGCAACGTACTAGGAAAACCTTTCGGGACCTACAACTGGTATCAGAGCAGTTTAGAGTGTGTGTTAACTCTAGATATCTCATTATTCCCTATTTCCCCATGGACAACAGTGCTGCCAGCTCTTCTTCCTACTATGACAATGGGTCAATGGCAAAACCTCCCAAGTTCAATCATCAGAACTTCTCTGGTTGGAAGTGCATAATGATGCTCTATTTAGAGAATCTGGATGTACAACTTCTAGAGATAGTAATGGAAGGTCCCTATGTGCCAACTTCTGTCACTACTATAATTCCGGCTGCTGAAGGAGCTGTCCTGAAGTCAGGACTATTGAGAAGGAAAAAGCTCAGTGGTCCGATGAAGGCAAAAGGCTGGTTGCTCTTGATGCAAAAGCTAGGAACAACCTTGTTATTTGTCTTCCTGATGATGTGTTCAAACAGGTTGAGAAAATGAAGACTGCAATGGAGATGTGGGATACTTTGTGTACCATCTATGATGGTCCCACTATCACACGGGATAACAGGATCAACAATCTTGTTAGACAGTATGAACTGTTCTTTGCAAAGCCAAAGGAGACTCTCACTGAAACCTATACCAGGTTCACTGCCTTGATCAATGATCTCAAAGTTGTTGGGATCATCAAAGACAACTTAACTCTGGTGAACAATTTTTTGGACCTTTTGCCAGAGGAATGGAATTACTTCTCAACTATACTCAGAAACTCAGGCACCATCAGAGGCATGTCTTGTTGGTTCTTCTAAGACAAGTGATAAGTTTGCTAAACCTGTTGAGAAGTCCAACAAAGATATCCCAGAATTTGTTTCTGGGGGAACAAATGTGGGAAGAAGACTCATATGGCCAAAGACTGTCCTGAAACTAAGGACATAAGGCCTGCTAACACTGCGAGTTCCAATATTGCAAAAATCAGCAGTTTTGGAAGTAACATGGTCATTGAGGAGAGTATCCAAGCTGATACAATCCAAATTGGAAATATTAGTGTAGATCTTAGTGGTCCAGCAACAAATGTTGATGAAAAAGGAGAACTCATCCTTATGATGAGTTTCCTTAAAAACTAATATTTTCCCATGACACTCTGCAGGTTAAACAACCAAGCCAGTTTTGGTACTTGGACAATGCCTGCTCAGGCCACATGATAGGTTGCAAAGATTTGTTGAGTGATCTCAGGCTTGAAAAAGGCCCAAAGGTAACCTTTGGTGACAATATTCAGGGATCCACAGAAGGATATGGAACCCTCCAAGCTGGTGCTGCAATATTCAACAGAGTAGCTCATGTGTCTGGGCTAAAACATAACCTTGTTAGCATTAGTCAACTATGTGATGCTGGCTAAAAGGTTAACTTTGATGAGCACCTAGGGTACATACTGGATTGCCAAGGCAAGGTTTGTTGTGTGCACAAAGAAAGAAATGTGTATATGTTGTGGATATGAACTCTGCTGATCCAACAACTGAAACCTGTTTCGTCTCAAGAAGTAATGCAGATCTTAACTGGTTGTGGCATAAATGGCTATCACACCTGAACTTTAAGAAAAATAAACAAGCTCTGTAAGAAAGAGTTAGTAACAGGTTTGCCTTCTATGACTTTTGTTAAAGACAAACTCTGCCCAGCTCGTGACACAGGAAAGCAAAGAAAAACATCTTTTAAATCCAAGCATAATTTTTCTATTAATACTCCTCTCTTCTTAATCCATATGGACTTGTTTGGACCTGTTAGTGTCCCAAGTGTAGGAGGTAGAAGATACACTCTAGTAATGGTTGATGAGTTATCCACGTTTACATGGGAGATCTTCCTAAAGACCAAAGGAGAGGCTGCTAGAGAAATTATTGGATGTATCAAGAATATGGAAGTTCTGAACTCTGCCCAAGTCAAGCAGCTTAGAAGTGCTCATGGTACTGAATTCAGAAACAGTACTCTTGAGGACTTCTGTGAAGAAAGAGGGATCTCTCAAAACTTTTCAGCTGTAAGGACTCCACAACAAATTGGAGTTACTGAAAAAAGGAATAGAACTCTCATTGAAGCTGCTAGAACCATGTTGTGTGCATTAGGATTGCCTTCATCATTTTGGGCTGAAGCTGTCAATACTGCCTGCTTCACTCAAAACAGATCCTTAGGTGGCGTTTGGTTTGGAGGATTTCAACAACTTATTTAGGATTTGGATTTAGAAATCCTTTCATGTCATGTTTGGATAAAAACTAAAACGAAAGGATTTTCTTCATTTAGCATTTCATATTCCATAGTTCTCATCTTTTCACAATCCACCCATCCCCCTAGTTATTTTAAATTCCTATCATTTTAGAATCCATCATTTTAAATTCATGCAATCCAAACGGCACCTTAGTGGTGAAAAGTTTCAATAAGACTCCTTATGAATTACTCAAAGGGAGAAAGCCAAATATAAGCTATTTCCATGTGGTTGGATGTCCCTGTTTCATCCTGAATCAAAGGGACCAGCTGGCCAAATTTGAACCCAAAGCTGATGAAGGTGTGTTTGTTGGATATTCTTCTGTTTCTAAAGCCCACAGAGTATACAACTACAAAAGAAATGTGATAGATGAATCCATCAATGTCACCTCTGAGGAGTGTAAGAATGCCTCTACCGAAGCTGTTCCTGAATCAGTTTCAAGAGAGTTCAGCTTTGATGATCTTATGCATTCCATCGATGAGGAGAAAGACTCAAAAGCTTCCACTTCATCCATAGTGAAACCTGTTAACCACAATGGGCATGATGATGATTATGTTTATACACCCTATGTGAATGAGTGTACTGATATAGTTAATGCCCCATGTCCAGAACCAATCAATGTTGATTTTCCTGAATCCTCTGCCGACGTGTTCAACAACAATGATTCATTCTCAATGGGTGAATTCCTTTGGAACACGGGTTAAAAAGCTTCGTAGTGATAATGGAACTGAATTTGAAAACACTGTAATTGGTGTATATTGCCTATCAAAGGGCATAGTGCATCAATTTAGTGCACCCTATGAGCCACAACAAAATGGGGTGGCCGAACGAAAGAACAGGACATTGATTGAGGCAGCTAGGACTATGCTTTCGGATTCAAAGCTTCCTACCATGTTTTGGGGGGAGACAGTGAATACCGCATGTCACATTTTAAACCGGGTCCTAACTGTCAAATCTTTGAACAAAACCTGTTATGAAATTTTGAATAAACGGCCACCTAATTTAACTGGCTTCGAACCGTTTGGGGTACCATGTACGTTATTGCGAACAAAACATCAACCTAAGTTTGGTGAAAAGGCTGACGAAGGATACTTCCTAGGTTATGTGCCGAACTCACCAAACAAACGGGTTTTTAACAAAACTAATGGTACAGTAGAGATTGTGTATAACATTGAAGTCACAAGTTATACACATGAACCCCAAACAGGTCCGCAATGGATATTTGACTATGATAAATTGTTTGAGTCATTTAACATTCCTTTGGATGAAAATGCAGCTACGATCGAAAAGAACATGGCGACGTTGAATCTGAATGACGAAGGTCATACCTTTCCGAGGACTACATTTCAATCCACATCCGAGTCTACTTCGACTGAAGATGGATCTCCAGAAGTCACTGATTCAGAAGCACCTACAAATGAGAATCAGACTCAGACAACAAATTCCAACTCTGAGGAAACTGTCCACGAGAAGGAAAATGTGGAATCTGAGGTTGTTCCCCCATTAGGTGAAATAGGATCTAACTTAGGAGATAATCTGAGAGTGGATGAGATAGAGACATCTAGGATCAATAAGAACCATCATATAGAAAGCATCATAGGAAATCCTAATGAGGGAGTGAGGACTAGGAGTAGTTTAAATAACAACATTGTGTTGTTGTCGATATTTAATCACTCCGAGGCCTATCATACCTGCCTCTATTCTTGTTTTATCTCGCAAGTAGAGCCGAAAAATGTGCAAATGGCACTAAAGGATAACTCTTGGGTTGAAGCGATACAGGAAGAACTCTCTCAGTTTAGGAAACTAGAAGTGTGGGAGTTAGTTCCATTACCTTGAGGGGAAATTGCCATAGGAACCAAATGGGTTTTTAAGTGCAAAAGAGACGATCGGGGTATAGTCACTCGCAACAAGGCTAGGTTAGTTGTAAAGGGTTTCAACCAAGAGGAGGGAATCGATTAAAATGAGGTGTTCGCACCAGTAGCAAGGTTGGAAGCAATTAGGTTGTTTCTGGCTTTTGCTTCCTTCAAGGGCTTTAAGGTATATCAACTAGATGTTAAGAGTGCTTTCCTCTATGGGAAAGTGAAGGAACTGGTGTATGTAGAACAGCCGTCGGGGTTTACAGATCCGAAATATCCAGACAGAGTATATCGATTAGATAAGGCTCTGTATGGATTGCATCAAGCACCAAGGGCGTGGTACGAGACTTTATCCAACCATCTGTTAGAGAATGGGTTTGAAAGAGGTAGGATAGATAGTACACTGTTTGTTAAACGAAAGGGAGAACACTTCATATTGGTACAAGTGTACGTCGATGATATCATCTTTAGATCATCAGACGAGCAAATGTGCAAGGATTTTGAGAAGGTGATGAAGTCGAAATTCGAGATGAGTGCAATGCGTGAGTTGAATTTCTTTTTGGGGTTGCAAGTTGACCAGAAGAAGGAAGGAATGTTTATCCATCAAACGAAGTATGTCTATGACATATTATAGCGCTTCGGGATGGAGGGGACGAAACTGACAGCTCATTTCAGCACGCCGATTCAAGTGAATCACAACCTCGGACCGGGTACTGAAAGTGATACCGATGTGGATCCGACGTTATATCGGGCCATGATTGGATCACTTATGTATTTAACTGCTTCAAGACCTGACATTATGTTTGCTGTGTGTATTTGTGCTAGGTTTCAAGCTAATCCGAAAGAGATGCACATGAAAGCTGTGAAGCGGATTCTTCGATACCTCAAGTCGAAACCAAAGTTGGGACTTTGGTATCACGCGGAGGGACATCTGGAATTGGAGGCGTTCACGGATTCAGACTACGGAGGATGCAGCTTGACGCGCAAGTCAACAACTGGAGGTTGTCAATTCCTTGGAGGGAGACTCGTTTCCTGGCAATGCAAGAAACAGACGTCGGTAGCCGTGTCAACGTGCGAGGCCGAGTATGTTGCTGCTGGTAGTTGCTGCTCACATGTTCTGTGGATACAACAACAATTGCGGGATTACGGTTTGGCTTACACTCAAACTCCTATTAGGATAGATAACCAATCTACAATTGCTATAACAAATAATCCAGTTAAACACAGTAAAACCAAACACATAGACATAAGACATCATTTTATACGTGATTGTGCTGAAAAGAATTTAATTAAGTTGGTAAAAGTGGCAACGGTTGATAATAATGCTGATTTATTTACCAAAGCCTTTGATAAGTCACGGTTTGAATATCTGATTCAACTAAATGGAATGCGCAACCCAGAGTAAATTGACCTTAGTAGAATTTTTATTTCTGTTTATAGCTGTAGTCTTTCTTTCTTTTTATAGTAAGTTGGTAAATTAGGATAGTTTCTATTTTTAGTAAGTTAGTAGGTTATATTATTTTCTTGCTATTTCTTATGAAAAACAAAAGAAAAAAGAGAGAAAACCATAAAAAGTTCAAAAAAAAAAAAGAATATCAGAAAATGAGTTAAGTCTTAGATACATAGGTTCAAAGTGACGAAAATTAGCACAGTCGTTATAAGCTCTAAGTGTTTAGGCTTTCACACATAATGCACCTAAAATTCTAAGTGTTATACACTATTTTAGTTTGATGTGTTGGTAGGCATAATACATATCGGGAGTCTCAAGGCTAATAAAATATTCAAGAGAAAGTCGAATGTGTCACTAACTTAGATGTATGACCAATCGGTCTTAATTTTTTATGTACGAGACATACGAACTTTGATTATAAATGAGGTATGCAAACTTTCTGGGGATGTATAGCAACATCAAATACATCTTAAAATGGAAAACATAGAAAAATCATACAGAATTGAGAGTCAAAAACACGTAACTCTGTTGTACGTAAGTACAGACCTGTTGCCTCTGTGTTGATTCGGGTTAGCAAGATAAGTCGCTTTGTTGTACGTCGGTACAGACCTGTCACCGCTGTCTTGCTAGCTTTAAAAATAAACCTTAAGACAAACTAAGACACTTTGTTGTATGTAAATACAGACCTGTGTCTGATGTATGCCTTTTAAAGAAAGTTTGCAAATACCAAAAAGTTAGAATCATTGTCTGTATGCCTTGATCATAAAAGTATGTCTATGTCTGAGTCACGTAAGATAATTTCTTGATAGATAAAAATGCCAAGGGATATTCCGAAATGTAGCATGTTTAAAGGGGTAAATACCAACAATCGGCTAGAAATGTATGTCACGCCAAACAATCAAAGGGATCAAAAATTCCTAAGTGTGAAAGTTTAAGTACTGAAAGTGGGTATCTGACACCGCTATCTGATTGAACCTTTCTTTGACTATGCTTGTCAAAATTATTTTGTTTAGTGTTTAGTATAGGTAGTAATCTTAAATAATTATGTAGTTTAGTCTAAGTTTAATTTATGTTCAAAATTTAATTTTATTTTAATTTTATTTTATTTTACCTTTATTTGATTTTATTTTATTTTTACTTAGGAAAAAGGTCAAAAATTACTGAGGGTGCATTCATAGTTGAATAAAATAAACATTGCGTGAAAATCTTGTGCTTAGGGTAAAAGATTTGGCATAGTTTATTCCGTTACATGATAAGGTTGAAAAGGTTGAATTTATTTCAAAAATTTTTGAAATTTTTCAAAAGTGTCAGATTGAATTCGAGTTTAATCTAAACTCGTATGTGGCAGGGCTCGAATCTGTCAGTAGATTCGAGAATGACATTAAAATCGAATGTTCGTGGTATAAATAGGTCAACAGTGATGGTCATAACTCACCTGTTTTCAAATCTATACCTTCGAGTTTGTCTGAGCGATTTCAAATCTATTCTCGAGTTTGCCGTTTTCGATATACCCACTATTTGTCGAGTTTCTGTTCGTTTGGGTTCGATGCTACCAGTAGATCTAGGTATAACCAAGTGTATTGTACAAGATTTAGGTAGTTTTATACTCCATTTAGGCCAAAATCATTGGATTTTGAAGTTTTATTGGTAGAAAGTTTGTTTTTCAAAATTACAAACTTTGAACCGGTGAAAAGTCAAATTAACTACAAATATCATTGATTAGAACCTAGTAGGACTAAAAGATGTGATTTTCTGAGTCTAACATGGTTAAAATCATGGATTTTTGTGATGATGGTGGCCGACTCCTTCGAGTCTGTTCTTGGCCAGTTTCGAGTTTGTCATTAAACTCGAAGAGGTCATTAAACTCGAATTGGTCATTAAACTCGAATAGATGTTCATTCGAATCTGTTGTTCGAGTTTGTCATTATATTTAAATTATGTAATTAAAATTTTAATTAAACTTGTAGAAATTCATAAGTGTTTTATTTTGTCCTTATACAAGTTCAAAATAAAACAAATTTGAATTTAAACAAGTTTATTCATTTTTAATAATTCTAATATTTTATTTATATTGTGCAGACATGGCGGATAGAATATTTGTTTCAAAGCATAACATGGTCATTTCTCCTGACCATGCTATTCCTGAAGCGCAAGCCTTCCGCCAGATGGTGGATTTCTTGGTCGGATCCAGAATCTCGTATGCGCTATCTCACAATATACAGATCGTCATTCCATATGTGCGTCAGTTCTATGACCATCTGCAAGTAGATTGTACTGTCACTCCGACAGTTTTGAGGACAAGGATAGCCGGGCATCCTTTGGTATTTTCTGCTGACATTCTACGTCAAGTGCTTCAATTAGGCACTCAAGAGCAGGAGGATGTGCCTATTGACTTCCAACTATCAATCAGGCAGGCTACCTTTGTAAGAATGGGCTATAGTCTAGATGTTACTAAGTCATCATACATGAAAAGTGGGCTAATTGGCCAATGGCAATATCTAGCGCATGTGTTCATGGTCTGTTTTGCTGCGAAGAAAGCTGGGTTTGACTATATAGTTTCGAAGATCCAATCGGGGATGATCGCGTTAGTCTATAATCAAAAGTTTAGTTTTTCAGAGATGTTCTTCTCAGAGTTCGTTCATCAGATAACGGCTCCGGAGCGGGAAAGATTTCTGCTTTACCCTCGCTGCGTGATGATGCTAATCAGGCACTTTTTGCCAAATTTGCCGCAACTTAACGATATTCAGAGCGTTGCGGTCATTGATAAGAGGATATTTGCCGATTGCTCCTCTCATCGAGGAAGGTTAGCTATCCCAGTAGAGGGACCTTTGTTTGGTGCTGTAATCGACCCGAACTTTGTAGCCCCTGAAGATGCCAACTGGGCAGGAGAGGTGCAAGTTCAACAGCAACAGCCACAGCAACAACCACGCCCTCAACAACAGCGGAGACGACAAAGGCCTTCCGCGAGTCAAATTCAGGTAGATAGGCCTTCTACTAGTCAAATTCAAGAGCCACAAGAGGCTGGCCCTTCGAGTGCACCAACCGAATCTAATCCGATATTTCAAACATTGCAAGAGATTTGGGCAGTGGGTCCGAATGCAAATGAGGAAATCACGGCGGAATTAGTTGGAGAATTATTGGAGCCTCCGGAAGGAGAAGTTGACGTGTTTAGGCAAATAGATGAGTATCAACCTGAGCAAGCAGGTAATGACAAGTCATCTTCAGATACTGAATTCGAGGAAATGGAAGAAATAGAAGCTGAAAAAGAAACAGAAGATCCGTCCATCCAAATGGGGACGTACGGATCATGTTTAGTGGTGACTGAAGAAGAAGATAGAAGGAAAAGAGCTTTAGCGGAGTCCGACGACTCAGACTATGAAGAAGAGGAGGTTGCACCTCTGGTACATCGACAAAGGGCAAAACGCCATAGATTCATGCAGGGAGCTCCCTCGGCCTCTGCTTCCCAGCCAGCAATACCTCAACCTCCACCCGTTCAATCTACCACACCACCACCACCCGTTGAACCATACATTCCATCGCCAATCATTCCAACCCCGATACAATCCATACCATCCACTTCATCCACTTTCATGGACAACCAACGGTTTTCTGAGCTTAAAAGCAAAGTCGACTTCCAACAAGTCCAAATCTTCGGTTTGACAAAGGCTCTCGGCGAAATACAGAAGCATAATGCACAAATAGACATCGAGAATGCCGAGTTTAAGAAAGTTGTGGGCAAAATTGAGGAAGAAAACTTGGAGCTTAAAACCTTTGTTGCTGATCAGGCGGCCGAGATACGATCAATGCGCTCCCTTATTGAGCAATTATTGAAAAACCTAAAGGCTCAGGGGGAGACTAGTTGCCGAGATCAGGAAGAGTTGCCCAGGGATGGTGATGATGACGGCAATGATCCCAGCGCGCAAAGAGATAATTAGCCAGTACATTTTTCTGCTGCTCAGCATGCTGAGGTTCAGGGGGAGCCGAGTCAATCGGAAGCTACAGGAGGAGAGGCTGGTTCCTCTAGGACTTTGGAAAGTGACATGATAGATGCGCTAAAAGATATTGAGGAAGAACTCATGGAATTTGATTTTGAAGATGATACAAGTGCCATAGCTATCTCCAACAATCCAGTCTTCCACTCCAGAACAAAGCATACTGAGGTCAGACATCACTTCATAAGGGATCACATCCAAAAAGGTAATGTGGAGGTAAGTTTTATTTCCACAGAAAAACAGCTTGCAGACATTTTCGCCAAACCTCTTGATGAAAACAGGTTTAATTACCTTGTAAGCAAGCTGGGTATGATAAATATAAGTGATTAAGTGTCATTGATGCTCTAAAGATCACTTGTTCAATTCTGTCAAAATTCTACAGAACAGCTTGGACAGGACAGGTTTTACTTGTCCTGTACTTAGCCAGTTCTTACAAATTTGGATAGCTTGGACATGTAACAGGCTTGACAAAATAAGTTTTAAGCTCAAACCTGATCTATTGTACAATCTTCCAACCTGCTCACTCTCTTAATTTGTCATACAAGGCAAAGCCTTGTAACCTGTTCAGCTATTGAACAGGTTTCACAATGAAACTTGTTCTTCTCGTATAGCTGCACAGGTTGCATGAACAACATGAAGAGTGATCAGTGCGTGATGAAACCTGTTCATCACAGGTTTGAACAACAGCTTAGACCATCAGTTTTCAATTACTTTTCTTCACATTTAAGTTACTTAAATTACGTATTTCTTTAACTTAATTACCTGCGGATAATGTATGTTACGTGTGTTAGTAGTTAAAAAGGTCAACTTGGTCTGACAACCATTCTAACATGGTAAACCATTCCGTTTTCCGTTAGAAACATTTCAAATCAACCTCACGAACCTTTCTCTCTCCTACTCACTCACATTCACATCTTATAAATACCTAAATCACTGTTTCATCTTCTTCTTCCTACTGCTTCCATAACTCTCTAATAAACCCTAAATAGACTAAGTGTCCAATCATCGTGTGTTTGTTGGAGATGATGTTGACATACATCCCTCTGTCAACACAATGCTCACAATCAAACCCACCAACTACATTGCTAACCTGACCATTCCCAAAAATTATGTGGGAAAAGGTTATGAATCCATGGTGGAGTTTCTGCAAGCCCATCCCCTACACTATGCAATGACAGCCTCTCCTGGTGTCATGTACCAGGAAATGGTCTATGATTTTTGGTACACCTGTTCGTATGGTTCATCCACCAAAACTATCAGGGGAACTATTCTCAATGGCACTCAATCCATTAAGATCACTACTCCTCTTCTCAGGGAAGTACTTCATCTTCCCATTGCTAATAAGTATGATAAAGCTCAGCCTGAGGACGAACAGATGGGCAACCAGCTACGCTTTTGTGGTGTAGCAGAACCAAAAGTGGGTGCTACCTTGTTCAGACGGGATCTATCTACAACCTACAGCTTTCTCTTTGCCTCAGTGGTATTGTGTCTAAGCTGCAAGGTTGGTTCATTTGACCAACTCAGCAGAGATGACATCCCCATTGTCCTACAGTTTGTGGGTGGGACAACTTTAAACAGGGCAAGATGGATTTTCTTGAATCTAAGGAACCTAGTGGAGCAGCAACAGCGTCCAGCTGCTGTAAGATATCCAAGGTTCCTGTGTCTCATTTTCAAACATGTATGTGGTGAGCAACTTTACAACACTCAACCTTACTTGTCTATTACTGCATTTCCTGTTATTGGAAATAGGGTGTTCTATGCCCCAATTCTTGAAAATGAACCTCCTTTGTCAACACCAATGAGGAGGTTGCTTGGCTTGGTTGAAGGACCTTCTTCTCAGAAGGTGGATCCAGTCAATGCTCCCAAGGGAAAATCCAAATCAAGGCATAAACTGATTTAAAAGGCTTTGCAAACAAGTGAAGCTGAGCCTGTCCGCAAGAAGGCTAAAACAAGTAAGTCTGCCCCATCAGCCTCAGTGGCTGAGGGGGAGTAGGCTGGTCACCTTGGTTCATCCGTTGAACCTGAAGCCTTTGTTGCTGGTGCCTCTGTGGTACCTGAGACTATGGACCAGGAACAACCTCCTGTTACCAGCCCAGTCTCCACACCAGTCCAAACAGAACCCCTCATCACTTCTCCACAACATTCATCTTCTACTTCGTCCCTCAAATCCTATAATAGAAAAAAATCTCTAGCCAAAAAGAAAACCTCCTCTCAAACCAACCCCTCTAACCCCTCCCAACAGGAGTCAGTTGAAAAAGAAGCAACCCCCGCTGCTTTTGCTTCTCCTATTTTTGGAGTAAGTGCAGCCACCATAGAGCAGGCTTCAATCCATAAAGAGTCCACCCAGAGTCAGCCTAAGCCCTCTGGTTCCACCCAACATGTTGGTACACCCTGTGTGACGATAGCAGTCTAAACGATCTGCGTTATGATTTAAGTAATATTCTGAATATTAACAAGTGTTATTGATATATATGTTTAATATGTGTTTGTCGGTTATTGATTGTGTGTTTGAACTTGATGTACATATTACAAGAAGTTCAAACATAAAAGTCAAAGAGTATGTCAAGCATAAGTTAAAACATAAGTTTCATCACGTAAGTGTTTAAGTGTATAGGTTAGATTCGAATTGCATAAAAGGATACATTCGAATCTGTGATAGATTCGAATGAGTCCTTAGATTCGAATAGGCTAGATTCGAATCTGTCAGATGGACAGATTCGAATGGGCCTTAGGCCAGATTCGAGGTTGGCCCACAACAGACTCGAATCAGGGCCTATAATTAGGGATAGACTCGAATCATTAGCAGACCTTTGGCAGAATTCGTGAGGAATTAAGCAATAGGCGATCTCGAGTTTATCAGCTAGGTGAGTCCCGTTTCGGAGAGAATTAGTACGTAGGATCGTTCGTGTGTCGTTCGTTCAGCGTCTAATAGTCTCCGTGTTTCCGTTGGTTGAGAGTTGTCCGTCTGACCGTAAACGAGGATTCCGCACTCGTTCACGGATCCGCGTCTAGATAGATCTTGCATTGGTAGACCTTACAAGTGGTATCAGAGCCTACGGAGTGTTCGTGGTGTTCTTCGTGTTCATCAGAAACATTCTAGGTTTCTTGACGCTAGTTGGACGGTTTTTCTCTCAAAAACGTGTTTTTGAGCTTAGTAAATTCATATTCGGGAAATACTTTGTCGTTTTTCACGTTTTTGGTCGAAATCATTATTTTTCGTTTGAAAATTAGTGGTTTAATCCGTAAAACGTCAAAAAATCAAAGTGTTAGCCGTTTTTCGAGTTTGCGGCGCTCGAATCTATAGGGGTAATTAGGGTTTTACTTTATTTTCGAGTCTAACCAAAATACGCTCCTTTCGAGTCAATTTCAGTCAGTTTCAAGTCTGTGTTGTTTCGAATCTGTTATTACATTCGATTTGGCTCTCGAGTCTATATTGTTTCGAGCTTGTTTCGAGTGTGTTACTGTTTCGAGTCTGTGATTCGAATCTGCTGTCTTTCGATTCTATTGTGCCTTCGATTCTAAGGGTCTTCGAGTTTAAGAGTACTTCGAATCTGACCTATCTTCGAATCTGTGGGATTGTTCGAACCTGACATTATTTCGAATCTACTTGAACTTTAAGACTTAATCGAATTTAATTCCAAAAGATTAAACATTAATTAGTTTCGAATCTATCTAGATTCGAATAATTTAATTTAAATCAGTTTCTAATTAAATTAATTAAGTTCAAATTCAAATTCTTTCAGAAAAGATGTCGAACCTTCAGAAATTCCTTGAAATGGATCACGAAGTTGGGAAGGCCAATGCACCACCTAAGCTGATGAAAGTTGAGGATTACTACTGGTGGAAGGATAGATTCACGGATTTTGTACGATTCAACGATATGCGCATGTGGGTGTGCATTGATGAAGGGTACATTCCACCAGTTTCTGAGGTTGAAGGCCGTCAAAAGGTTCTGTCATACCAGATGATGAAAGAGGATGACAAGAAACTATTTGAAGCTGAAAACAAGGCTTTCTCTATTATCCGAATGGCGTTACCTCAAGATATCTTGCACACATTTCGGACTCAGAGGACGTCGAAAGAGCTTTGGGAGTCTCTTCAGAAAAGGTGTGAGGGTAATCCACGGGTACGTAGAAAGCGTACAGAGCTGTTGACCCAACAGTTTGCAATTTTCAAGGCTCTTAAGGATGAACAGTTGGATGATATTATCACACGATTTTATCATCTGATAACCGAGCTTGAAAGTCATGGCATTGAGTACTCGGACAGTGACAAGAACAATAAGCTTCTTGATGCCCTACCAGCCAAATGGGCTATGTACGTGGCTATGATTAAGCTTAATGAAGATAAGTACTATGCTCAATCACTGGATGACATCGTGGGAACGTTGAGGGCATATCACTTCGAAATGATAAAGGCTGAGACTGATTATGAGCAAGTCCAAAATCCGGCTATGTATTTTGGAAAGACATCCAAATCATCAGTGACAGCTGATCAGAAGAGTGCTACAGCGTTTTTCACCGGAGAAACGTCATCGCCACCAGAGTCCGAAGACTCAATCAATCGCGCGTTCTTAGGGTTAGGAAGATCGGAAGAACCGCAACCTCAAGTCAATCAGGCATCTACAAGTCAGAACTATTCAAAGATGCCAATGAGCGCAAAGTCGGCGGAAGAACATCTGAATCTGCTTGCTTCGTTTGTGGCCGCATATGGAAATTGCGTTCAAGGGAAGATCAATGATCCGGCTCTTTGGGATGAAGATTACGATCAGGTCGACCCTGATGACTTGGAGGAGATGGATCTTAAATGGCAACTGGCCATGGTAACCCAACGGGTTAAGAGATTCATAAAGAGAACTGGGAGGAATCTCCAGATGAATAACAAGGGGATAGGATTTGATAAGTCCAAGGTCAAATGCTACAACTGTCAGGGATTGGGACATTTCGCGAGGGAGTGTCAAAGACCGAAGGTAGAGTCATACCAGGGACAGAGTCAGCATCAAGGACAGTACCAAAGTCAGTCCCAACAGAGATATCTTCCAAGTTCTTCGTCTGGTCAAGCCAATCTAGCGGGTCTGATATCAAATGTCACTTCTGAAAGACAGCTAGATGGTTCTTATGACTGGAGTTCACATCCGGAGTCCAATGCTAGAGCTTTTATGGCTGAAGTTACGGAGAATGGTTGTGATGAGGATGAGCAGACCACAAGGGACAGCAGTCCGATGTGGGTAGAGAAAGCGAATGATCAGAGCGTGCTGGAGTTTGCTGCTCAGATGGCCAACGTGGAATCTGATAACTCTAAGGTTAGTCTTTCTAATTCTCTATTTCGTGATTTATGTGCTTTATGTGTTACTTCTAACGATAGGTTAAATCTAGTCTTAGACTCACATAAGACCATAGCTGCTCAAAATGAAAACTTGAAAATAGAAAATGCTAGCCTAAATGACATAAAACAAGATTTAAAAGAAAAGCTTAAGGCTAATGCTCAAGATGTAATCGTTCTAAAAGACAAACTGAGTGAGCAGTGTGTTAGGATAGAACTTATGTATGAGCACGTAGAAGCCTTGACTAAAAGTCTGAAAGACAAGGACATAGAGCTAGCCGAGACCAAGGTTAAGGTAGCAGAGGCAAATAGTAAGTTGGAAAAGTTTAGGAATTCGAGCCTAAACCTAGGGAAAGTCTTAGATGCCCAAAGACAGTCTAAGAAGCCTGTAGGTCTAGGTTTTCACGAAATTCCTCCACCTTTCAATGATAACTATGTGCCTCAGCCTCAGGAGAAAACTGACAAGTCAGTAGTTTTAGAGGACCTACCTGAACCTACACCTGAGCCTAAAGTTGAAAATACACCTAAGGTGACTGACTCAACCGTCAAGGTCAAGAAAGTGAAATTTGTGTCTTCCTCCAGTGAAACACCTGCAGGAAAACAGAAAATTTCATGGGCTGACCAGGTCGAAGAGACAGACACTGAAGATGTACCAAAGGCATTAGACACTAGTGAGACACCTAGATCTAAGGGACCAACCAAAAAGTCCATGGATAAGATGTCTTGCTTTAGATGTCACGCAAAAGGGCACGTTGCTTCTCACTGTCCAGTTAGGAAAGCAGAAGTTAACCCTAAGACAGTGAATCCAACACCTGTTAAGCCCTCACCAAGTGTGGCGAGCACGAGTAGTTCTCAGAGTACCGAGAAAACTGTGCAGGCCGCACCAAAACCTGTTGTGAAACAAACACCGGTTAAGGTTGGACCAAAAGAAGTGGTTAGGACAAATTCACCGAATCGTGTCTTTAATCAATCTAGGTCAGCACCTCAACAAGTCTATAGGAGCACCACACCTAGCAGGTCACACACTCCAGTTAGGTCACATACTCCTGTTAGACAATATGTTCCGGTAAAAGCTCAGGGATCTCAGTCTGAAATGCATTATAATAAGACTTATTCTAGAGCATCACAACAAATGCCTACTCAAAGGCAAAGAGTGAATCTAAATCACTCGGCACCACAACAGAATTCAGTTCAAAGGCCCAAGTCACCTGAAAGGCGAGATGGGTATTTGAAAGAGTTCAAGTATGTGGACGAGAATGGTATTACCAAGTCAGTCATGGCTTGGGTTCCCCGTGATAACTGACCTATTTTTCTTTCATGTGCAGGAGATAACTACCGGTCCAAACAACAAGTGGTTCGTCGACAGTGGTTGCTCCAGGCACATGACGGGGGAAAGGAGTCTTCTCACAGACTTCAAGGGGGGTAATAGGGGATTTGTATCATTCGCGGGCAACAAAGGAGGAAATATCACTGGAACTGGAGAAGTCACTAATGGGACGATTACATTGGATCAAGTTTATCACGTTGATAAACTGGTTCATAATCTCATTAGTGTATCTCAAATCTGTGATAAGAAGAACTCGGTGTTATTTACTGACACTGAGGCGTTAGTGCTAAAGCCGGGATTCAAGATACCTGAAGATTGGATATTGATGCGGGCTCCAAGGAAGAATGACTTGTACATGCTCGACATGAACAAGCCAGATAATTCGATGGGTCCGATCTGCTTACTATCAAAAGCTTCGGAGACGGAATCGGTTTTGTGGCACAGACGCATGGCTCACTTGCACCTAAGGAAAATGAACTACATAACAAAGAATGGTTTGGTGCAAGGTGTGCCTTTGAAGAGCTTTCAGTTTGAAGACAAGTGTCTACCGTGCATGAAGGGCAAGCAACATAAAAAGACACACAAGTCCAAGAAGCTGAATTCCATAACCTCGACATTCGATTTGTTGCATATGGACCTTTTCGGCCCAATCAACAAAAGGAGTATTGGAGGTAGTTGGTACTGCTTAGTTATCACCGACGATTACTCACGTTTTTCTTGGGTTTTCTTTTTAGGTACAAAGGACGAGACGGCTGCGAAGCTCATCGGGTTCTTAGACCAAGTGGAGAATTCCTACGGAACTAGGGTTAAAAGTATTCGTAGTGATAATGGGACAGAATTTAAAAACTCTGTAATTGGTGTATATTGCCTATCAAAGGGCATCGTGCATCAATTCAGTGCACCATATGAACCACAACAGAATGGGGTGGCCGAACGTAAAAACAGAACATTGATTGAGGCTGCAAGGACTATGCTTTCGGATTCAAAGCTTCCTACCATGTTTTGGGGGGAGGCAGTGAATACCGCGTGCCACATTTTAAATAGAGTCCTTACAGTCAAATCATTGAACAAAACATGTTATGAAATTTTGAATAAAAGGCCACCTAACTTAACTGGATTCGAACCGTTTGGAGTACCATGCACACTTTTAAGGACAAAACATCAACCGAAGTTTGGTGAAAAGGCTGACGAAGGATACTTCCTAGGTTATGTGCCAAACTCACCAAACAAACGGGTTTTTAACAAAAGGAATGGTACTGTGGAGATTGTGTATAATATTGAAGTCACAAGTTATACACATGAACCCCAAACTGGTCCGGAATGGATATTTGACTATGATAAGTTATTTGAGTCATTTAACATTCCTTTGGATGATACTGCAGGTACAATTGATAAAAGACATGGCGACGTTGCATCTAAATGACGATGGCCATATTTTTCCAAGGACCACGTTCGAATCTACGTCCGAGCCTACTGCGACTGTAGATGGGTCTCCAGAAGTTGCTAATCCAGAAGAACCTAATACTGAGAATCAGACTCAAGCATCAAGTTCTGCCTCGGAGGAAAACGTCCGTGAGGAAGAGAATGTGGAAGCTGAGCCTATTCCCCCTTTAGGTGAAATAGGATCCAACTTAGGAGATAATCTAAGGGTAGACGAAATAGAGACCTCTAGGATTAACAAGAATCATCCTATCGATAGCATCATAGGAAATCCTAACGAGGGTGTGAGGACTCGGAGTAGTGTAAATAACAACACTGTGTTGTTGTCGATGATAAACGACTCCGAGGCATATCATACATGTCTATATTCGTGTTTCATATCGCAAGTAGAGCCCAAAAATGTGCAAATGGCACTTAAGGACAACTCCTGGGTTGAAGCGATGCAGGAAGAACTTTCACAATTTAGGAAACTAGAAGTGTGGGAGTTAGTTCAGTTACCTCGAGGGGAGATTGCAATAGGAACCAAATGGGTTTTTAAGTGCAAAAGAGATGATCGGGGTATAGTCACGCGCAACAAAGCGAGATTAGTTGTAAAGGGTTTCAACCAAGAGGAGGGAATCGATTACAACGAAGTGTTTGCACCTGTAGCAAGGTTAGAAGCAATTAGGTTGTTTTTAGCTTTTGCCTCCTTCAAAGGCTTTAAAGTATATCAACTGGATGTTAAGAGTGCTTTCCTGTATGGGAAAGTGAAGGAGTTGGTGTATGTAGAACAACCACCCGGGTTTACAGATCCTAAATATCCTGATAGAGTATATCGCTTAGATAAGGCTCTTTATGGATTACATCAGGCACCTAGGGCGTAGTATGAGACTTTATCCAACCATCTTTTAGAAAACGGTTTTGAAAGGGGTAGGATAGATAGTACTCTATTTGTGAAGAGGAAGGGTGAACACTTTATCTTGGTATAAGTGTACGTCGATGATATCATTTTGGATCATCAGAAGAACAGATGTGCAAAGATTTCGAAAAGGTGATGAAGTCTAAGTTCGAGATGAGTGCTATGGGGGAGTTGAATTTCTTTTTAGGGTTACAAGTTGACCAAAAGAAGGAAGGGATGTTTATCCATCAAACTAAGTATGTCTATGACATATTAGAACGGTTTGGGATGGAGGGAACTAAGTTGACTGCCCATTTCAGCACGCCGATTCAAGTGAATCACAATCTCGGGCCGGGTACTGAAAGTGATTCCGATGTGGATCCGACTTTATATCGGGCCATGATTGGGTCACTTATGTATTTAACTGCTTCAAGACCTGACATAATGTTTGATGTGTGTATTTGTGCTAGGTTTCAAGCGAATCCGAAGGAGATGCATATGAAAGCTGTGAAGCGGATTCTACGATACCTCAAGTCGAAACCGAAGCTGGGACTTTGGTATCACGCGGAGGGAGATCTAGAGTTGGAAGCATTCACAGATTCTGACTACGGAGGATGCAGCTTGACGCGCAAATCAACGACTGGAGGTTGTCAGTTCCTCGGAGGGAGACTGGTATCCTGGCAATGCAAGAAACAAACTTCGGTAGCCGTGTCAACGTGCGAGGCCGAGTATGTTGCTGCTGGTAGTTGCTGTTCACAGGTTTTGTGGATACAACAACAATTGCGGGATTACGGTTTGGCTTATACTCAAACTCCAATTAGGATAGACAATCAATCTACAATTGCGATAACAAATAATCCAGTTAAACACAGTAAAACAAAGCACATAGACATAAGGCATCATTTTATTCGTGATTGTGCTGAAAAGAACTTGATAAAACTGGTAAAAGTGGCAACTGAAGATAATAATGCTGATTTATTTACCAAAGCGTTTGATAAGTCACGTTTTGAGTATTTAATTCAACTTAATGGAATGCGCAACCCAGAGTAAATTGACCTTAGTAGTATTTTATTTCCTTTTATAGTTGTTATATTTCTTTCTTTTTAGTGTAGTCTGCTAATTTAGGAAAGTTTCTAATTTAGGAAAGTTTCTATTTTTAGTAAGTTTCTATTTTTAGTAAGTTAGTAGATTAGCTTAGTTTAATGCGTTTTGCTATGAAAAAACAAAAGAAAAAAGAGAGAAAATTACAAAAATACAAAAAAAGAGAATATCAGAAAAGGAGTTAAGTCTTAGATACATAGGTTCAAAGTGACGAAAATTAGCACCGTCGTTACAGACTCTAAGTGTTTAGGCTTTCACACATAATGCAACTAAATCCTAAGTGTTATACTTTATTTAGTTCGATGTGTTGGTAGGCATAATACATATAGGGAATCACAAGGCTAATAAAATATTCTAGAAAAAATCAAGCGTGTCACTAACTTAGATGTACGACCAATCGGTCTTAATTTTTATGTACAAGACATACAAACTTTAAGTCTAAATGAGGTGTGCAAACTTTCTGGGGATGTATGGCAACATCAAATACATCTGAAAATGGAAAGAATAGAAATATCATGAAAAACTAAGAGTCGAAAACATGCAACTCTGTTGTACGTAAGTACAGACCTGTTGTCTCTGTTTAGATTCGGGTTAGCAGACATGTCGCTTTGTTGTACGTCAGTACAGACCTGTCACCGCTATCTGCTAACTTTAAAAATAAACCTTAAGTCGAACTAAGACACTTTGTTGTATGAGAATACAGACCTGTGTCCGATGTTTGTCTTTTAAAGAAAGTTTGCAAATACCAACAAGTTAGAATTTTTGTCTGTGTGCCTTGATCATAAAAGTATGTCTATGTCTGAGTCACGTAAGATAATTTCCTGATAAATAAAAAGGCCAAGGGATATTCCGAAATGTAGAATGTTTAACAGGGTAAAATACCAACAATCGGCTAAATGGGTATGTCACGACAAACAATCAAAGGAATCAAAAATTCCTAAGTGTGAAAGTTTAAGTACTGAAAGTTAGTATCGGACATCGCTATCTGATTGAACCTTTCTTAGACTATACTCATCAAAAATATGGTGTTAAGTATTTAGCTTAGATTGTAAATTTTCTTAAGTCTAGATTAAATTTTTTGGTCAAAATTTTATTTTACTTTATTTTATTTTTACCTTAGTTTATTTTATTTCATTTTAGTTTAGTTTAATTTTTACTTAGGTAAAAGGTCAAAAATTACTGAGGGTGCATTCAAAGTTGAATAAAATAATCAATGCGTGAAATATCTGAGCTTAGGGTAAAAGATTTGGCATAGTTTATCTGGTTACACTACACAGTAGAAAATAGTTGGTAAAAGTTGAAAATATTTCAAAATTTCCGAAATTTTTCTTAGTGTTGGAAATTTCGAATCTAAGACAGACTCGAATGTGAGATACTTCGAATCTGTCAGTAGACTCGAAATTGCATAGACTCGAAGGTAGGTAGTATAAATAGGTCCACAGTAATGGCATTTATTTCTTACTACCCTCGAATCTGATTTCTCGAATCTGTCTTTGGCGATCTCGAATCTATTCTCGAGTCTATCGAATCTCTACTAAACGACATTTCGTCGAGTTTGAAGTCTTTGTGTTCGATTCTAATCTCATATCTAGGTATAATCAACAGGATTGTACAAGATTTTGGTGGTTTAATACACAAATTTGGACTTAAACATCACATTTTGAAGTTTTATTGGTCAAAATAGGGTTATTCATAAATAACTAAGTTAGGACCTATAAAATATCAAATTAAAGGCATAAATCAGTGATTAGAACTTAGTTGAACTAAAGTATGTGATTTACCTAGTTCAAAATGGTTAAAATCTTGGATTTTTGTTGAAAAAGGAGATGTCAGCCTTTCGAATCTGATAATGGACATTCGAATCTGATCATGGGTTTCTCGAATCTATCAATAGATTCGAGATGACCAGATATTCGAATCTGTCCATCAGACTCGAATAGGGTATGGGCACTTCGAATCTGTACTTTATTTATTTTGTTGAATTTAAATTTTATTAAACTTGTGGAAATTTAATTGTGTTAGATTTTGTATTTAATCAAATACAAGATAAAACAAATTTGAATTTAAACAAGTTTATTGATTTTTAATAAGTCTAACAAATTTTATGTATTGTGCAGATATGGCGCTTCGTGCTTTTGTTCCCAAGCACAATATGGTACTGAATCCTGCCCATAACATCCCTGAGGCGCAGGGATTTCGAGAAGTTTTGGATTTTCTGGCGGAATCTAGGATAAGTTATGTGCTGTATGAAAACATTCCGATTGTGATATCCTATGTGCGTCAATTTTACGATCACTTGCAGGTGGACTGCACTGTCACCCCGACAGTGTTAAGAACTAGAATTGCCGGACAACCTTTGGTTTTCTCCGCTGATATTTTGAGACAAGTCCTGCAGTTGGGTTCCCTAGAACAAGAAGACGGGCCTACAGACTTTCCTTTAAGTATTAGGCAAGCAGCTTTTTTGAGAATGGGATACAGCTTGGACATTACAAAATCTTCATATATGAAGAGCGGGTTGATAGGCCAATGGCGTTTCTTGGTCCATGTGTTTATGATCTGTTTTGCGCCTAAGAAAGCTGGTTTTGATTATATAGTGTCAAAAATCCAATCAGCAATGATCGCGATGGTATACAATAAGAAGTTTAGTTTCTCGCAGCTGATTTTCTCGGAATTTATCCATCAAATCACGGCTCCTGAGAGAGAAAAGTTCCTTTTGTATCCGAGGTTTGTGATGATGTTGATAAGGCACTTCTTGCCTGAGCTGCCACAATCTGATGATGCATTGACCGTCAATGTTATAGAGAAGCGTATCTATTCTGACTGTTCCTCACACCGAGGAAGGTTAGCCGTTCCGGAGGCACGTCCACTTTTTGGTGCAATTCTGGACAGGGAATTTCAAGCTCCGAATGATGCCAACTGGGCAGGAGTAGTTGGTGTCCAACAACAACAACAACAGCGACAGCAACGTCCACAGCGGCCGCGTGATCCGAGACGACAACAGCAACCAGCAGCGAGTCAAATCCCGGCAATCAGGCCGTCATCAAACCAACAACCAGAAGTAGAAGAAGCAGGGACTTCGACTGGTCATGAAGCTGAGCCCTCAGATATTCATGAAGCAGGGCCTTCAAATGTTGTGAGAGAAGCTGACCACCTAACACAGACACTTAATGAGATTTGGGAGGCAGGGCCGCATGCCGATGAAGATGTTGCAGCAGCATTGGTGGATGAGCTGCTGAGTCCGCCTGAAGATAATGATGATATATTTCGTGATGTTGACGAATATGAGCCAGAGGGGGCTGAGGCAGGATTGACATCTTCGGAATCTGAAACCGAATCAGATGAAGTTCATGAGGTGGTAACTACCGAAACTGGAAGTCGTTTTGAGACTTATGGTTCTAGATTGATTGTCAATCAAGGTGGTTCGAGGAGGAGAGAGACCAGGGAATTGGAGGAGTCCGATTATGAAGAAGAAGAGATTGCTACGTTAGTGACGAGGCCACGCGCAAAACGTCATAGATTTATGCAAGGGTCGTCTTCAACCTCGGAAGCACAACCAGAAACCTCTCAAGCCCAAACCCAAGCACCAACCACAGATTCACCATCACCGCCACCTCAGCAACACGAACCCTACATTCCGCCACCATTCAATCCTTCTCCCCTTCAGTCCATTCCATCTATGCCAGAAGCATACAATGAAAATCAAAGATTTCTGCAGCTGAAGAGTCGAGTAGATTTTCAGCACGTTCAAATTATGACTCTCACTAAAGCAGTTGGTGAACTCCAAGAACATAACGCTAATCTGGATAAGGAGAATGCTGAGTTGAGAATGATTATTGAAGGTGTAAGAGATGAAAACACTGAGCTTAAGTCTTTTGTCACTGATCAGTCATCCGAGATCCGAGCAATGAGGTCCCTCATGGAGCAGTTAATGAAAAACCTTCAGGCTCAGGGGGAGACGTCGTGTCGTGATCAAGTAGTACAGAGGCGGAGGGACGATGATGAAGATGATAATCAAGGCAATGATCCCAGCTCTCAAAGACAGGATGAGCCAGTAGATTTTTCTACTGCTCAGGCTGCTCAATCTCAGGGGGAGCCAAGTCAAGCAGAAGGTGAAAGAGGAGAGGCTAGTTCTTCAAGGAATTTAGACAGCGACATGATCGATGCGCTGAAAGATATTGAAGAAGAGCTAATGGAGTTTGATTTTGAAGATGAAATGGAAGAGTTGGAGGAAGGGGAATTTATTCCAGATGATGTTGTTGACTGGAAATCTGACGACGAAGTGATAGAGGACGAGGACGATAATGTTAATGAAGTAATAATCAATTCACAACCAGTCACTGAATTTTATGAGAACTCAAATCATAATGTGATTGATATTGATTACATCAAGGTAGCCTCAGTCGAGGATAAAGAACTTGAGGAAGCTGAAAAAGAGCCATCTAGAGTTGATCTGTTAAATCTTTGGTTCAAGAAGGAAGAAAAGAAGGATCAGCTGAAGATGAAGAAGACGATGAGAATTCCAAGTGCCGGAAACTTCTCAGGAGGGATTATTAGCTGGTTCTTTGACAGAGAACTGCAGCTGTTTATTTTGAAGAGAAGGGATGGACTTCAATACTTGAGGCGGACATTGAAAGCGTTTAATTCTTTGCCCAAGATTGAAGTTAAAGAGTTAGCCTGGAAGGAGCTTATTAATATTGGAGATGATCCCTACGCAAACGTTATTGAAAGAATCATAAGGAAAGAAGGGCGTTCAGGCAAATTTGAGAGGCTTAAGCCGAGATCAGGCAAGAGGGTCGAGGATGGATCAAGAATAGATCCTCATACTGGAAGACCTTGGGCTAGAATGATCTACAAGCCAGTCAAATGCTTGAAAAGAGTGCCAATAAAGCCAATGCCACAAAATGTTTTGAGCAACATGAAGTGGTGGTACCTGGAGATTGATACTGCTGAAGCTATAATGGAGGATCAAGACGAGCAGGTAATTTTGAAGGTATACGACCCACTGCATTTGATAAACCTATCTAAGGACGACCTGAAGAAGCTTCACGATCAGCCTATATTCTTCACTGAACCATGGAGATCTGAAGCCAGGAAGTTCCAAAAGGTAGTTAAAGTTTGTATAGATGCAGGGTTATATGCAGGTAGTAGCGTCTATAGCTCTAGTACTTAAATTTGATATAATGTAAATAATTAGAAGCTATCGTCAAGGGGGAGTCTGTTGGTACACCCTGTGTGACGATAGCAGTCTAAACGATCTGCGTTATGATTTAAGTAATATTCTGAATATTAACAAGTGTTATTGATATATATGTTTAATATGTGTTTGTCGGTTATTGATTGTGTGTTTGAACTTGATGTACATATTACAAGAAGTTCAAACATAAAAGTCAAAGAGTATGTCAAGCATAAGTTAAAACATAAGTTTCATCACGTAAGTGTTTAAGTGTATAGGTTAGATTCGAATTGCATAAAAGGATACATTCGAATCTGTGATAGATTCGAATGAGTCCTTAGATTCGAATAGGCTAGATTCGAATCTGTCAGATGGACAGATTCGAATGGGCCTTAGGCCAGATTCGAGGTTGGCCCACAACAGACTCGAATCAGGGCCTATAATTAGGGATAGACTCGAATCATTAGCAGACCTTTGGCAGAATTCGTGAGGAATTAAGCAATAGGCGATCTCGAGTTTATCAGCTAGGTGAGTCCCGTTTCGGAGAGAATTAGTACGTAGGATCGTTCGTGTGTCGTTCGTTCAGCGTCTAATAGTCTCCGTGTTTCCGTTGGTTGAGAGTTGTCCGTCTGACCGTAAACGAGGATTCCGCACTCGTTCACGGATCCGCGTCTAGATAGATCTTGCATTGGTAGACCTTACACAACAGGAACCAGTTGTACAAAAGGAGACCACCACATCAACTGACCAAGCCTCTCAACAGGCTGAAGACATTGAAAGACAGGAGCCCTCTCCACTCCACACTGAGTCCACACAGTCACCCCCTCATACTTCTCATACACATCCTGAGTCTGCACGAGCTGCCAAAGCTGCTGGAACAGACCATCCAGCAGATCAGCCTCCATCTTCTGCTCCTAGTGATGCAGCTGTTCAACACCCAACAGCTATTGAAGGACCAACTTCCCAAGCTGATGAACTTGGGGGAATAGAACATCCCTCTGGTGAGGCTGCTCCCCAAATGCAAATTACATCATCAGTATTCACCATTGATGATGTTGAAATGCATATCCCCTCTCCCCATAAAGAGGTGCCTATAAACCAAGATACTACTGAGTGAACAACCCAAGGTTTTGATGAAGGTGCTACCATACCAGTAACATCTGAAAGGCCACCAACTCCTATCCCTTCACCTCATGATGCAGATACAGCTACTGCTGAAGGTCCCCTTAACCCCTCCAAGCTGGGCTATCTAACTTATGCCCAGGCTATGGAATTACTATCCAAAGTATCCCTTCCATCACCTACTGACCCCCACACTCCTACATCCTCACCCTCACACTCATCTCCTTCAACCAAATCTAAACAATCTACCCATACACCTCCATCCCCCAAAGATCTTTCTTTGAAGGATTAGCTCTCTGTGCTGACCAACAAATTAGTTCTTTGGAAACTTCTATGACCTCCCTTCCTTCTACAATAGCAGACTCTGTGTCTGCTCAGCTTCAAGGGTTTCTAGATTCGTTCAGGACCTCTATCCCCACCGCTGCTCCTCAAACTGACCATTCTTCTCAGCTGCTTGCACTCATTGCACATCTACAACAACTTTCATCCTCCCACTCATCCATTCTTACTCACCAATAAGAATCCATGTCCACACTGTCAGCTATTTCCCAACAGCTATTAGCCCTTGCTGAAACCTGCTCAACCACTCTACCATCCACTTAGACCAGCCAAAATACCTTAGTGGTATCTCTGTCCAATTCTGTGTCCTCAAACTTTGATGATATGCAAGACTCCCTTGAACTGACTCTTGCACAGCTTCAAAGTTTGGTGTTCACAGAATCTGACAGGGCTGCTATCTCCCAGCTGTCCTCCTTTGCAACCTCTCATTCTTCTTCTCTTCATACCTGTGTTGCCCAGTTAGCAGAGGTTAAGGACACCTTGGCTTTCTTAGTGCATAGCCCTGTAGGTTCCAAACCTGTTCCCAAAACTGCTGCTGTCCAGCCTGTTGGATCTGTTCCTTCAGGCAGATATGTTGTTGAAGGCTTTGTGCCATCTCCTTCAAAAGGGGAGAAAATATCTTCCTCAAAGACAAAGTCAAAAAGGGGAGAAATTTTCATCTCCCTCTAAGGAGAAATCAGCTTCAATAGGGCATGCAGCAGGTCTTTCACAAACTGGTCCTATTGCAGGTTCTTCTAAAGTCTCTGAAACTACTCAGCCTACTCAGGTTGGATCTTCAAACCCTGCATCATCTAAGGGGGAGGAATCCATTCCTGAGGACAGGCCAAGCAGGAGGAGACATCTGATTTTAGAACAAACTGAGGAAGAAGAAGAGGAGGAAATGAAAGCCGCTCTAACCAAAGAAACAAAGGGTAAAGAAAAGGCCTCTATGGACACTGACTATCTCAAAGCTGCTCAACTTAAATTTGACAAGTCTCAAGCCAAAGAAATGGGTGATTCACTAGAGACTTATTATTCATTCAATGAAGAGCAGCTTGAGATTCTGGAAAGACAAAAGAAGGAAGAAGCCTCTGCAAAAGCCGCCAAAGCCTTTGCATACATGGAGGCAAGAAAATTTAAAATGCCTTCCTTGGATGTTAAAAGGAAACTGTTAGAGGCTGCGAAACAGTCAGTGACTGATAAAAAGGGAGAGAAGGAAAAGAGTTCACAGGTCTTAGTGACCAAGACAAAGCTTGTATCCTTCTCAGCAAAAGCCCAAATACATATTGACAATATGGTAAGGAAGAAATTCTTTGATGTGGCCAACAGAAGACTTGCCAAGGAAATCATTGTCAAAGCTATCTCTATTTCAAAGAAAGGCAAGCAGTGGAAGCTTCAAATCACCAGGCTAGGTGCTGAGGGTCCAGAATTGGAAGCTTATGAGTTTGCTGATGTTGCTTGAATGGGGTATAGGGAATGGGTTGAATTGGCAGTTGCCCTGAGTAAATCTAAATCTGAAACTGCTAAAACTATTAGGGCATATGTCAAAACGCTGATGGAGAAAGTCAAAAACCTGGGCCTGATCCCTGAAGAACAAATCAAGGGTACCTCACTAGTGGAACCCAAGATTAAGCCCAGGTTAAAGAGAAAAGACACAGAGATTGAAGAGCTCCTCATGATGATTGAACAGGGGATGCACGCTGTTGAAATCAAAGGGGTAGATCACAGTCTGCCAATAGGAGTTGAGCCTGAGGAAGGCAAACTCATAGAAGAGCCTGAGCTAGGGGTGTTCTTTGTAGACCCCTTATCAAAGAAAATGTTTTTCCAAAGGGCATCTGATCTTCATAAGGATGGTCTCAAGCAGATCATAGCCTTTAGACTCTCCAACACTTTTGGTCAATCCTCAAAACGGAGAGCAACTATATGGGAACAGCTTAAAGGCTTCTATGAAAGAAGAGAACTTCAACACCATGACTTCATGTTTCTTAGACATGAAGTAGAAGAAATTAAGGAGACTATGGAGCATTTTGAACATCTGTTTGAAAAAAGACCACAGCTTGAAGGTCCATCTACTGCTGAGTAGATGAAGAATGGAAGTTGTTCATAAGTTGGACAGGCTTGCCATTACTTGCTCCCAACATCAACAGTCCAACTTGTTGAAATTTTCCTTGTACATATGTTGTACTTTATTACATCAGTTGTAATCTGTTTTATTACATTAGTTGTAATTTACTTTAATACATCAGTTGTACTTCTATAAAACATGTGTTGTTTATAATCAATATCAGTGTATATATAAACGGATCTTTTACTTTAATTCAATGTTTTAATTTCATTTCAGCAAATTTAATGTAAAAAGATATAGTGATAATTGACAAAATCAGCTTAGACTGATTATTGCAAATAGGGGAGATTGTTAGGCACAAAAGGCCTCAGTCAAACCTGTTATACATCTTACGGGGAGATTATTAATCAAACCTGTTTGATGCACTTAAGGGTATAATTTAAGGCCATATAAATGCCTTATTAAAACCTGAAAAAGTGCTTTGCAATATAAATCAAAGCTGCTTACCCTGTTGCATTTGTTACAACTAAGGCAAATTGTCCAAGCTGTTCTATTCTGTTGAACAGGCTGGACATAAATTGTCCATGCTTTTCATATCTGTTGAGCAGCTTGGACCAAAACAAAGTTTTCTTTCTTTGTGAACAGGTTATACACTTTATGGAATTTGTTTCCGTGTCATCATGTATTGTCTTGGACTAAAAGATCAGTTTGCAAGTCGAAGACAAAGTGGAAAATCAGAAGCTGCTCTCACTGCCTAAGTTGTTCTGACACATGAGGACAAAATGGATATTTGACATAGGTGACAGACCATTTCTTAGATCAAAATGGCTCTACAAGAAGAGGAAAGGATTAAACTTGACATTCCTCTTTAAGGTAAAGCATTCTGCAACAGAGACAAAAAGGAAAAGACAAAGACTCTGCAATGTAGGGACAAATGTTGTTTTGTCAGAATGTGCAGAAAAGCAGTTCTGTCTTTTTGGAAAGGCTCTCCACTATCTCTGCATCCAATGAGGAAGGTTCACCAGTATTCTCAGAGAGAATATAAAAGGAAGCTTCTAAAGTATGTGAGAAAACCAAGAGTGAGATATTCAAAACGTACAAAGAAGTGTGTTTTCATGCATGCAAAGTCTGCTTAGAATAAAACAGTTGAGTGTGTCCAAGTTGTTCTTGTTCAAGCTGTCTATCTGTCTTGTAAAATCAGTGAGTTCATCTTTGTGAGTGTATTCATTGTAATTGGTCTGAGTGTGTCTTAGATTAGTAGTCTATCTGTTGTCTCTGTCATCTCAATTTGAACCATTCCGCAGGTTCAAGCTTGTTTGTAATTAACACTTGTTGATAATGTACATACAAACATTGAGAAAGTGTGTTGAAATTTTTAAATAGATGTATTCACCCCCCCCCCCCCCGGTACAGCTTAGAGCAACATACTAAGGAAACCTTTTCGGACCTACAACACACCATGGGGTTTGTGTGCTGAACGGCTTTGAACAATGAAAGGGGGGGAGGGCTTTGGCCCTTTGACCATTCACCACCTCACACAATCACACTACTTCATATTGCACCCCTCTACCCATAATTTATCTTTCATTTACAAACTTACTATCCATGTTTGCATATTACATAATTAATCATCATTATGTTCAACTCTTATTATTAATGCACCAACAATAATATATCACTATGATATTGAGTAAGCATCTTTTCAAATTATAAAGTATGTTGCTAGTTTCAATATTAATTATCATTAGACATAATTTATAATTACTACTTTCAACAATACGGTTTATTTGACACTCAACAAATAAATTTCCATTATTCCATAATTATAATAATCAAATGCTATTAGGGATATTTAATTACCGCTTAATTATTTGGGGTGTTACATACTAGCCCTTGAAACTACAATGTTGCAGGGTCATCTAATTATAATGATGTTGGCCCGTCAAATTACAACGTTGCAGGGTCATCTAAATTCGAGGATGCTGGCCCGTCTGATTACAATGTTGTAGGGTCATCGAAGATGGTCCACAGTAATTTTAATAGTGGAATTCAAGATCCTGGCCCGTCAACTTATCAACATGTAATGCAGAAACCTCATCTGTCACAACATGAGTACACCCATTTGTAGTCACACTCACCGGTGCAGCAAACAATGGCATTTAGTGTTCCGGACGATAACTTTTACACTCAGACATTCAGTGGCTTTCAGTCGTTAACTGGTTCTCCAGTCCCGCCAGAGGTTCCGTTAGTTTCCCGACATGGTTTACGAGAGGGACCATCTGAACCTATTTTGGCTATGCCATATGATCAGTATTCAAAAAAATAACGACTGGGATACGACTATTAGTCTAAACTGGATATCTGAAACACTAAATGAAGAAGAACTGTGAATTCATTATTTCATGCAATTCAATCAACATTAAACATAATATGAACAATTAACATCAAACACAAAATACCGAATGATTATAGAGAGAAAATATTACATTGTGATTTTGGCTTTCTTGCAAAGCAATCCTTCTTTCTCTCTCTACTTTTCTAACCGTATGTGTGTGTGTGTGATTACTAGTTGCACCCAACAGTAACACATGCAATGCCTATTTATACACAATAGACAAGTATTGTGTATTTACAATAAGATCCCTAAACTCATAAACAATATAATTGTTTCATCTATATTTAATATTTATTCCTAACAATCTCCCTCTTAGAGATGAAAACAATTATTCTAAACAAAATTAATTTCATCTCTACAAAGTATTGTGCCCAACAATCTCCCCCTTAGAGATGAAATCAATTTTCTGATTAAAGTTCATTTCATGGACTTTTTCTTGATTCGATTCTTTTCTTCTTCTATCTTCGATCTCTAAATCTTTTGAATCTTCAAATCTTTGTCTCTCTCTGATCTTCAAACCTCTTTATTTCTGAACTTCTCTTTTCTTTTAAGCCCACTCCCTCTTGGATTATGAATAGCTTTTCTCTATCTCCCTTGATCAAATGTCTTGAGATGCTCTTGAAATTGTCTTCAGTTGTCTTCAAACTACTCAACAGTTGTCTCTGAACTCTAGCTTCCCCCCCCCCCCCCCCTCATGATGATCATAAGAAATATGAAAAACATGCAAAGTAGTCAGAGACATTAATGCATTGAATATACAGTAGATGAAATACAACAACAATTACAACTCAGAATTTATTAAAAATTGATTTTCTCCCCCTCAAACTGATATGATCTCCCCCTATACTAAATAAATCTCTCTCACTTCCTCTCGAATTGAAACTACATCTTTTCACAACAAAAAGCAAAGCTTTTCAACTTTGGGGAAAATGAAACGCATTCATTTTGTGAGATAACGAGTCCAGGTCCACATATGATTCATGTTTGCACAATAGACATAATCTATGTGACCTACTCTCAGCACTGGCGTGATGTTAACACTGGTAGGATTTCCAAATAGTCATCGTGAAATCCTTTATCATGAAAGAATCACTCTTATTTGTTCCGGCTTAGTCACTTTGGACTAGCAGTTTATAGTCACGAAGACTGTCAGACTCGATGTGTCCTGAAAGTGTATATAATCAGCTCTAGACACAATGTGCTTCAAATGAAATTGGAGACTAAAGCAACTGTCTTCCTTGTTTCAATATCAATAATATCCAAATGATATATCGATAGAAATGTGCTATATCTCCGTGATTATTGAAACAGACTTCTTTTGAGAGATAACTAAGTAGTTGGTGGGGTTAAGTGCATGCGTCACTGGGTCCATGACGTCTTTTTCAATATCAAGTCGCCTAGGGCTTGATAGATTATGTGGATTACCCAGCCCTCACAGTTTAGGTAGGATTTTATTATCTTTTAATCCTTTCTCAACTCTCAGCACTCAGCATTTTTCAACTAACTCCCTCCGGCTCACTTTGTCTTTAAATTCAATCAGCTTTATAAGGAAAACATGATCTGATGCATCACCATCTCATGTCAATGTATCCCTCTCATTAACATTTTACCTCTGCTCGACCCTGTTAGTAACCCTTGATAACTGACACTTCTCAACTAATAGACCTAAAGAACCCTTACCCACACAAACTACAGATGGTTTGCTTCTTGGATAGGTCTTCCTGTTCTGGTTAGACCATAGAAGCGATATTTATGCCTATCACTCAGATTGGTGCATAATCGGAGTCAGCAGAAATATTTTAAGCTTTGAAGCTCATGGGATATCATGAAATTCAGCTAAGATAATCTAGGAGATGATATTCAAAATGAAATTGGAATGATGATTTGGGAGATATCAGAATGAAATGGAAAATGTGATATATGATTATGAAATGAATCAGATTTTCATGAAAGAATTAGCACTTTGGAGAATTTATTGGGAGAATAAAAAATATATGGGAGACACAAGAAGAAAATCTCAGAAGAAATGAGATTATGAAAATCAAAGAGATTAGACCAATTAATCTCAATGATAGATTCAGAGATTCATAAAAAAATTTCTTTTCAGCTCAAAAACTCTTTTATGTGTGTATCAAATATTTTCGTGAAAAATCACACCCAGTTTTGAAAAATGTCATCGTCAAAGAACGTCTGAAACTCCCCCTGGAAATAAGCACAAAAAGTTAGTCAACTCATAGAAATTAATCAGGAGCAAAAAATTGTAAAATAAAACTCCCTCTTTATCAATATAGCTTCAGAGTTGAATGCAGGACAGGAATTCCAGAAAGATTTGTCTTTCAGACTCGGGTTCTAATCTGAAGTGATTAGAAACCATTTGTCGCGGAAGCTCGGGTTTCAGTCTGAAGTAAATGAAAACCATTTTGGGTTCTACTCTGATGTGAGTAGAAAGCTTTTGAACTGAAGAACGGGTCCTGATCTGAATTGAACAGGAGCCATTGTTGAATTGAAGAACGGGTTCTTATCTGAAATGATAAGAAACCTATAACCTGCAAAATTTAAGATGTCTTTGGTATCCAAACATATTTGGATCCAAACTTGTTAGCGCTCTTGGGTACCCATTTCAAAACGGGTTTTGGTACCCATTTGTTCTTGGGTTTAGGTACCCATTGCAAGTTATAATTATCATCTTTGAAATGACTTTTTGACGTTGAAATTTCAGCTTTTCTGCATAAAATTCCCCGTAACTTTTTTCTGGAGTGGAATTGGGCCTCGAAAATTTACTTGAACTCCGGTTCTAGAAATGTAGATCTCGGTTTAAGCTTCGATTTGACGTATGGTAGGCCTTCTAACGATGTTCCAGTCAAAAGTTATGATCAATTTAAGCAGCAAAGGTCAAATAGTCAAAACTCGAATGATGAATTATGAAACTCGAATGGTTATGAATGAAACTCGAATTATTAAGACTTAAACTTGAATGCTTAATGATCAATCTCGAATGAAGCTTAATAAAACTCGATTGAAGCTTAATAAAACTCGATTGAAGAAGGTTGAAACTTGATGAACCAAGTATGAAACTCGAATGAACTAGTAGTCCAACTCGAATTACTCTTTCATCAACTCGAATGAAACATGAAGTTTCTCAATTAATAAAGCTTTCAACTCGAATGAATCATGAAGTTTCTCGATTAAAGCTTTGATCAACTCGATCAGTTAAGGATAAAACTCAAATGATACAGCTTGAAACTCGACTAATGAAGCTTGAAACTCGACTAATGAAGCTTGAAACTCGATTAATGAAGCTTGAAACTCGATTAATGAAGCTTGAAACTCGGATAATAAAGCATGAAACTCGATAGAATATAAAGTTCCTCGATTTAATCTCTTTGATCAACTCGAATGCCTTCTTCATAAAACTCGAATGACGCTATGAATTTAGTTATGCCCGAGCTTTATCATTTTTAAACAAAAAACAAGATCAGATTCAAACTTTTTCAACAAAAATCTATGAATTGACCTCAAATTGATTTCGAAGGTTCGTTTTAATAGCAGAAACAACTTTTGTGAAATCACTTTGGCTAATTCTCGATTAAAAATCAAAAATCAACCAAAAACCTCAAGAACACACACTTTTTCAAAAAATCTGAAAATTCTCAATTAAATTCTGTGTGTTTGGAATTAAAATTTGATACTTATATCATTGAATTTGTCTTTAAAATTCGCACCTTCGATCCAAATATCAGATCATTTCATCTACAGAATCAAAATCCTCAATTAATTTTCAGGTTTTCAAAAAAATGAATATAACAGTGTTCTTAAAAAAACGATTTCAGATTTAAAATTCACTCAAATTCAGCCATATTAGACTCTGATACCAATTGTGAATTCATTATTTCATGCAATTCAATCAACATTAAACATAATATGAACAATTAACATCAAACATAAAATACCGAATGATTATAGAGAGAAAATATTACATTTTGCTTTTGGCTTTCTTGCAAAGCAATCCTTCTTTCTCTCTTTACTGTTCCAACCGTATGTGTGTGTGTGATTACTAGTTGCACCCAACAGTAACACATGCAATGCCTATTTATACACAATACACAAGTATTGTGTATTTACAATAAGATCCCTAAACTCATAAACAATATAATTGTTTCATCTCTATTTAATATTTATTCCTAACAAGAACCGTCGATGCCAGAACCCAGAATGCCAACACCTCATAGAATATTGCCACGAGACAAGGGCGAAGGACGAATATAGGGCCACGCCCTTGTAATACTTGTGATAATCAATACAGACAATAATAGATTTTAAACACATTACTTATAAATATATAGATTTTGATAAATTTTTACTTGTAAAAAGTTAATTTCCTAAATTGGAGTTCAAGCCTCGACGATATGATAGGGAAAACCACCACAATCCACAATCAATGTCTTCTTCATGATACAGTTTCTTCTCCGATCAGGCTATAAAAGGTACGTCATTACTAATTACATTATCAAAACTATTGTTGTCGAAAGAGGATTATTTAATTTTGCATGGTGTTGTTGTTTAGTATGAGTTTTTCAGTTTGATTATCGAGTGGAAGCATTGTGATTGGAGTGCCTTGAGTAGCGTCCTAACTCTTAAAGGGATTTTGGCATTTGCAGAAAGCTATCGTGCCTTGAGTAGTGTCCGAACTCCTAAATGGGTTGTCTGGCAGGTAGCCTTTGTCTTACGTCAAATGATGATGATGATTCTACTAGAAATTATGTGGAGCATGGTTCACCAGATGGGCTTATTAAACATTATGGTTAAAGAGGATCGATGTATACGAGTGATGTGATTTATAGAGGATGAAATTATGTTGAAGATGGTTCACCAGATGGGCTTATTGGATAAAATTAATTAATGAACAATTTTCAGTCTTTCAGGGGTTATTTTGTAATAGCTAAAAGTTAGTTTAGTGACAAAAGTGTAAAGACCAAAAGTTTTGTTGAAATACATATAACAATTTCAAAATTGATATTTTAATTCATGTTGAAACACATACAATAATATAAAAATTAACATTCTAATTCAAGTTGAAACACATACAATAATATGAAAATTAACATTCTAATTCATGTTGAAATACATATAACAATTTATAAATTGACATTCTAAAAATAAAGCAACATACAAAGAAAAAAACTATTGACTTGGTTATTCCTTTTTTATTTTTTCAATCCAAGCTGTTCGTTCTTGAATGGATGATTTATACCTTTCAACCTCATTGTCTATTTCTTGTATTTTGTTATAATCATCTTTCCGAGCATCTCTAAGTTGATCGACATTTTGATAACACTCGGTTTTTTGTGCGGTAATAGTGTTCTTTCTTTCTTGCATCATTGATTCAATATGTCGACACTCACGATATACATCATAGATCATTTCGTAATCAGAATCAGTTTGATCTTGAAGATTTTTAACGGATTGCCTCATATACGTTGTCATGTTCTCGTCACCATAGTCAGAATTCACTCTCTCAATGAATGTCTTTCTTTCGTTAATTTTAAGTTGTAAACTGTTAACTAAATTCATTTTTCCCTTTCTTCATAATCATCATAGTTCTCTTCCTCAAGTTGGTTGACTTGTTGCTAAAATTTTGCTTGCAGAATATTGATCTTATTCTTCTTTTGTATCAGCGAGTGCTGTAAGTCCTTACGTCTTCCGACCGTGTCAAATATCAAACAACGGTTTAATTGATTCAGTTCTTCAATAGATTGTTGAATGTAGTGAGGCATGCTAGAAGAAACATATTTTAGTGCTCCTTTGCTTGATTCGCCGAGGTATTTTGACATATTGATCGAAAATATAATGTATTTATTGAGGAGTTTGTAAATTACGATTCATGAAAGAGTGTGCTTTTCATTTCGTTTAGGGTGCTCTATTTATAATATAACGTTTAGAACACCGACCTGACAGTGTGTTATCACCTCGTCAGCAGAGAGAATCTTACTTTATCTATGATAGGGAACACCGACCTATCAGTGTGTTGTCACGTCGTAAGCAGAGAGAATCTTACTGTATTTAATTATTTCTTTACTTTTTAATGTATTATTATTATTATGTATTTTATTTTTCTTTTTTTAAGTTTTTTAAAATCGTATGTATTTATTTATTTACAAACTTTTAAAATATATAATACAACACGATTAATTAACGAATTAAATATTTATTTTTAAACTTACAGACTGTGTGTTGTCACTTAGTCAAGAATTTTACTGTATCTATGACAGGTTGGCGTTTGGAACATCGATCTGTCAGTGTGTTGTCACGTCGTCAGCAGAGAGAATCTTGCTATATTTATTTCTTTCTTTACTTTTTAATGTATTATTATCATTATTATGTATTTTGTTTTTCTTTTTTTTATGTTTTTTTAAAATCATATGTATGTATTTATTTATTTATTTATAAACTTTTAAAATATATAATACAAAACGATTAATTAAAGACTTACATATTTATCTATAAACTTACAGATTGTGTGTTGTCACCTCGTAATGAGATGGATGACCAAGATCCAGACGAACCTTGTATTCGTCGTTGTACCATTTGTTTTCAACCGGGACATAATCGAAGTAGATGTCCAAGCAATGTCTAACTACTTATAATTCTTGTTGTACTAAATAAAGGATTCAACTTATCTTTGTTGTATTGTATTTTAAATTAAAATAAAGGATGTAACTTATCTAAATTTTATATATAATCGAAGTAGATCTCCTCCGTTATGTCGTCATGTAGCCAAACATTATATTATAGTTGTCAAATTATTTATATTAAATGAACTTATTAATTTTTTACATTTAAATTTGTAGTATTTAAATTTTAAATTTTATCCTTATATTTTACATATAAATTTTATTTTTAAATTTTAGACATAATTTCAGATATAAATTTTAATTTTTTAAGTTTACCTTATTATTATTGTTTTATTAGTTTTCGTATTTAATTTTTTTTATTAAATATTAGAATTATGTGGCTATGGGTTAGCATGTGAGGCTTGGAAAGAGGTGACAATGACAGGTCGGTAAGTGGGTTCCGATGGGTTGGTGTTTCGAAGTCCGACCTATGTGATAATCCTTTCAACCTTCAAGCATTTGTAATATATATATATATATATATATATATATATATATATATATATATATATATATATATATAAAATTTTCTAGAACATGGTATTTTGAGTAAATTTTGTTTAACCATACTTAGTAATGTGTTACGGTAATGAAAAGTTGGCATTTTGGCTGGCTAAGCTTCGTAAGGAATCTCATTTTAAGGGGAATGATTGTTTATTTGATTTTGGTTTACTTGGTCCAACCATGTAATGATTAAACATGAAGTCTAAATTGAGTGCTTACTAGATTCCATTTGTAAATTAAACATGTAAGTCTAAATTGAGTGTTAATATGACTTTAATAGTTTTTATTCAGATGCATATGCATAGTTGTAAAATTTATAAATTCTACACTAATTCTGCAAGTATTAACATTGTTAATCACACTTAAATATGTATTATGATGTTATGAGTGTTTCAAATGATGCCAAGTGACATCCTATAATATTAACAAACGTAAATTAGTATTTTTAGATTTATTATAACTTTTTTATCCACTAAAATCTCAATAAGCAACATTTAAAATATATTTTAATAATACTATTAATAAACTTAAAATTATAATAAAAGATATTAAATATCATTAGTATTAAAAGTTTAAATACATCTAAGTTTAATAATTAGTTTTCTTTAATTTTAAGTTTATATAGCTAAAAATACTTGTTAAAATTATCCGTGTAATACATGAGTTAATAAACTAGTAAACATTGTATTGATAAGACAATTCACACAACCTTAAAAATTTAGATTAACATACCTTGGGTTCGGATATGATGCTAATACTTTTTGTTATAGCTTCTTCGCAATCCAAATAACACTTCAGACTCTTAATTGCAACATGCATCAAGAATCAACTAACTTGATTCATAATCTTTAATCTTACCTCAAAGTAGGCTTCGATTCGTCCTTAGATATTTGTAAGGATGCTTGAAAACCAATTTCTTATTTGATGCATTTCTTGAATCGATTTATAGTGAAAGAAAGCAGACATAATATATATATATATATATATATATATATATATATATATATATATATATATATATATATATATATATATATATATTATATATGTGTGTGTGTATGTATGTATATATACATATGTGTGTGTGTGTGTATACAGAGAGAGAGAGAGAAGCATGAATGAAAATGATCTAGAGTTTGAAGGGTTAATAATTGTGGTAACGACACAACACATCCTTCAACTTAAACTTACAACAACTTGCTAAATTCAACCATTGTTTTCTTAAGTTTTCTTTTACAATGCTTCTTTAAGGACTCTATTTAATATCTTCCTTTATTATTTAAATAACATCATCCAAACATGACGTTTCAATTTCTTCTTGAAATAGCATTAACCTTCATAAATAATTCTTGAATTACACAAATTGAACAATGATGGTACCATATATACTAAAACATGTACATATTATAAACAAAAAAACCTAACACATTGGTATGGAGCATCGATCAAACCATAACTGAACCCTACTATCATGTATTGCACATGTACAAAAAAAACTATTAATGGAAAATGGTCCTCGTGTAGATGAAACAATGAAAGCCAAGCATAGCACTGAAGATGCAAATGAAGATTCACATCAAACGAAATGCTAATCGAGTTTAGAAATTAAAATATTGAAAATATTATATGTATTTCAATAGACTTTGTAACATGCTGATAGATGTGTATTGTCTCTTCTACAAAGAAAACATAGAAATTAAAATCTTGAAAATATTAGATGCATTTTGCGACGACTGTCCAACCACCAGGGATGCCCCTATTAGAGGAGGGATTTGGGAATGGGGAGGGGATGGGCTACAACCCATCATATCACACCATGAAGGGGAATTGATTTTTTAACCCAATAATGAATATACTAGACGCACACGTGTAGAATAAGTTTCATTCGCAACGTTGCAAGGACACAAAATCTGTACTTTATTGTAACATCACTAATTTGAATTACATGTAAGAAACAACTAAGATCCAATTTATGTATTGATGGTTTGATATCTCAATTAAATGAATTTCCGTTTCATGAATTTAAAAATGATAAATAATGATGAGAAATCATCATTGTCTTTTTTTGAGCAACAATAATGATGAGGAACTATCATTGTTAAGATGAACATCGAACGATATTAAATATGACAAATAATGATGAGAAATCATCATTGTCGTTTTTTGAGCGACAATAATGAGAAACCGTCATGGTTGTTTAAACCAAAATCCAAGGTATGGTATTTAAAAGTTAAACACCTTATGCAAATAAATAAAAGGTTATAATGCGACAATATAAGTTGAAGGGGTATTTTGTAAATGTGGAAAAACTGAGAAAGAGATATGTGAAAGTGACCGTTCACTTTGATGAAACCCTTTTCTCACTCTAAAATTCACCTCCCACGATTCTTCCTCTAAAACCACGGCCCTGACCTACCAGAAATCAAGAACGCTAATTTGTTGGAAGCAAGTGTGGAAAATCTGGATTTGAGTTACTAAGAAGGAACTACAATCACTACAACCATCAATTTAAGGTAAGAATTGCTTAAATTGACAAATTAATGGGTTTTTTGGTTCGGTGAACACCGAATCATAGATCCTTGTTAAGGATGTTAATGCATGTTGTATATTCAAGCTGAAATGTTTAAATCGAGCTATTGGTAAACTATGTACCAAATTCCAACTTCTGAATCAACTTCTAAATATGATTTCAATTTTTACTTTGTGTTCTTAGTGTGTGTGTGTGTGTGTGTGTGTGTGTGTGTGTGTGTGTGTGTGTGTGTTCATCGAGAAATTGAACATACAGCCTATATAATCTGATTTAAGTACATAAAAAGGTTAACTTTGTACTAATAAGTGTTAAAAAGGGGATATTGGACCTAGTACTGATAAATTTCAAGATAGATTGGTAATAAAGTAATGAATGAAATCTGGATAATGAAGGAAACTGCTAAGTATGAATTTCGGGTCTGATGAACAAGTCATGCTAACTTCGGTCATATCCGAAGTTCGGGTCTAAGGAACTTCGGTTGATAATTTGAGTGAAAACTTTCTAAGTCAAGAAACGAACTTCGATTCCCTAGACAACCGAACTTCGGGCCTCATGGGTACCCGAACTCGGGTTAATTATCAGAAAAGTTAAGAAACGGAGGAACTTTAAAGAACAAAACTTCGGGCCATCCAAAGTTCGGGTCCAACCGAACGTTGGGTGTGGACCGAACTTCGGTCCCAAGCAAACTTCGGGTCGTTCAGTATGAAATTAAAAGTTAAGCTTTGTGAAACCTTATGAAAAGCACAAATACTGATATACAATATACATGAACATGACAAGATCTCTATGGTGTTGACAAACACACATAGATGTATAAATGTGGTAAAAGCCTGTTTCGATAAGATTAAAGACATAACTGCTCGTATAAGACCCTGTGGTATCCTTACAGGGCCTCCTTGCTAAGTAAAACCGCCGTGAGTGATAGATTATTATTCAGACATTTATTGTCTATGCATTCATATACTTTTTTGCATGTTCTTGTTGCTCATAAGATATCACTTGACACTCTTATATGATTTATTGTTATTGATGCACCCTCGTACTTGACATGTTATAAACATGGAGCCTGCGTTCAAATGAAAGTGCATCATTTAGTACATTCTCCGGCATGATGATAGACTCATAATCTGGTGTGCCCTGGGCTGAGGTTGATAGTATGCCACTTTCAGGGACTGATCAATTTATATACTCATTTCAGTCAGGTTGTACATCCCTGATCGATGATCGAACTGCAATGGACACTTATGTCTCGGAATCCATGCTTACCAACATGATGAAAACTTGTCATCCGTGCCCTCCGCACGTAGGAGCAGGCATTTCCTGTATTCACATTTGGTTTGTAAAGAAATATTTGTTGAATGTTTAATCGGTTAACTTATTAAGCTTATTGCATACCGTTGAATTTAAATGTTTTCAGGCAAAGGTAAAGACGTTGTTGGGCCTTCTTCCTAGGTTATCACCAATTCTTTTGGTGATCCATAAAAGCTACTTGGTAAATCAAAGATAATGTAGCTTTGTGATTGGGTTTTGGTGATGTTGTAACAAACAATTATGTAGTAATAGTTAAATCACGACCCTGTACACTCATAAATATTTTGTGCTTTAGTGACGATGTAAATACACACTTGTCCTGTGTTTGAAATACTATATGTATTTTAAATATTAGGTTTGCATGTTGATCCTGTAGTTTATATGTCGGTAAAATGGGTGGATGTTTTAGTTTGGTATCAGAGCATTAGTTTAAGGTCTCAAGTGCTTGCGAGGACTTGGACTCAAACTTAGGTTATGAAATTAGAATGGAGTGCTAGGAAATGATCTGAACTAAGATAAGATTGACATGAACAACGGGATAGGATAAAGGGTAACTGTAAATAAATAGGACTAAGGATAAATGTTCTAAACATTATCTGTTATATTTCATAACATGTCTAGAGAGGATATGATTCCTTAGCAAATGTTCCAAATGATGCAAGGCTTGATGGAGCAAAACAACGAACTTTAAGCCAAAAGAATGGTTGAACAAGCTCAATCATTTGTTGATCAGCTTAGGGCTCGAGATGAGGCCGAAGCTAAACGTAAAACTGATAAAAGGAAAGACAAAGAGCACCAACATGGAGAACGGGATGACAGGCAAGAAGACTCTGTTCTTCCAGCAAAGAAAAAGGTTGTACGTTTAAGGACTTCAAGAGTAGTGGGGCTGTTGTGTTTGATGGAACTGGAGATGTTACAACACTAGAGTGGATTACTGCAACTAAGCGAACCTTCCGAATCAGCGAATGTGCTGAGAAGGATATGGTTCGATATGCCATTGCCATGTTTACAAAGGATGTCGTCATGTGGTGGGATGCAATGGCTAATGTGTTAACGATGGAGGTAGTGTCAACACGTCTTAGAACGAGTTTAAGGATGTATTTGCGCAACAATATTGTCCATCTCACGAAAAACGTCGACTGGAGGCAAAGTTTTTAGGGTTGACTCAGGGAACGAAGACAGTTTCCCAATACGCAGTCGAGTTCACTCGACTGAGTTTGTTCGCACCTCATCAAATTGATACTGAGGAGAGAAAGATACACCTGTTTGAGGCCGGTTTGGACCTGGAAATTTGCCGACAATGAGCAGTGTTTGGTAACAATTTTTGTTGGCTTGTTGGAGGCTGCTAGCAACGTGTAGCAGATATTAGTACTCTCGGGATACGTCATGGGATCACCTGTTGCGGGTCCAACTCAACCCTCACCGCCAAAGAGGCAACGAGAGTTTTGATACTCTGGATCGTCCCGATCATCACCACAATCATCTCAACCATCATCCTCACCGAGCAGGGGAAGGGCCTTCTCGGTCAATACTAAAACACGGGATTGTCGGAGATGTTGAAAGACTCATTCTGGGGAGTGCAGAACCCATGATATCCACTGCTATTGTTGCAGCAGAAGGGGCATCGTTGGGAGAACTGTCCCCGGAAAGCCGAAGTGTGCTACAACTGTGGCAAAATTAGCCATCTTGCACGAGAATGTCGAAAGCCCATGCGATCCCAAACCACCCAACAATCGACCACAAGGTCTTCTGGAGCTTCCACTGCTTGGAGAGAACAAACTTCGAGGGCTCTAATCAGAGCATTCTAGATGACTACCGAGGAAGTAAAGGATGACCCTGAGGTGGTCACTGGTAAGTTCTTAGTTAACTCCATTCCTGCTCGTATTTTATTTGATTCTGCAGCAAACCGTTCATTTGTCTCCACTACATTTGCACAACAACTTATTATGCCTACCTCAAATCTATAGTTTGTACTTGATATCAAAACTGCTAGCAATATGTTAATAAAAGCTAATAAGGTATATAGAAATTGTACATTACTCATAGAATATGCAGTATTTAACTTAGACGATGTAGTATTTAACTTAGACTCGATTCCAATGGAATTCGGAGAGTTTGATGTAATTGTAGGGATGGATTGGCTTGTCCGTAATGCAACTCAAGTTTTCAAGAAAAGAATGATCAAGATCACTACTCCTGAGGGTTGTGATATTTGTATTTATGGAGTTATATCTCATTTCTATTGCAAAAGCCCGAAAGCACATTGCTAAGGGTTATCAACTTATCTGGCCTATGCTGTTGATGCAAAGGCTAAAGACAAAACTCTCTCTACCGTTCATCATCATATCCGAATTTCCTAATGTCTTTCCAGAAAATATCTCGAGATTGCCACCTGTAATTCCCATATTAGAAGCATGCATTCAACATTCACAATATAATCAATCACTTGAAGAACATGAAGAACAATATGAATATTATTATGAACAATATGAACATTCAAAGATTAGAAAGACCTGAATTTTCACTTCAATCACATACATACAGTTAGCCAAAAGATTACAAATGAAAATCTAGAAACAATCTATTTATAGACAGCTAAATGGATCCAAATACTATCCATACCCATGGGTTGACCTTTTGGTCTTTTAACCCATTTACATTAAACTTTGAATCCTTACAAATTGAACACAAAACTAAGTTTCATTTATTACAATTTGAACCCTGAAATTATCACAACTTCTAGATATAACATTCCCCCTTTGTGATTAGCTTTCAGATCTTGGTTTCAAGTTGGTGATCAGCTTCCTTTGGTCAAAATATCGGTCAAGTTGTCTGATGGTCATCCTGTACTCTAGCTTGTCTTGGACATCCTGTTGGAAGTCTCTAACGAGTTGTAGTACGGCTTTAAGTTCCCAGATTCTTGTAATGAGCTTTAATACTTCTTTAAGATTGTCGATTCCGATCATAAGCATCTTTCTGCCATGTATAACGTCCCGTCACAGTACTTCTCTAATTCGTCTCTTCTCATCAGCGCTTTCTTTCTTTGCGAATTTAGATAAACTACACTGACCGCTGGGGATATAAGCACTTTCGAAACTGAGAAACGTTCAAGGCCCGGAGTATTCTGATTCGGTGCAAGTAGATTGGCCTACCGTTGTCTTGCTTCTAACATCATTTGTAAGTAAAAAATGATCGACAAAGTGAGATTACGGCGAAGAAACTTTATAATACATCGTTGAGCATTCATATGAACTGGATCTCTGCTCTTATTGTGTAGCAGATGTAGATATAAAGACTCAAGATCCTGCAAAAACAAGTTATGGAAATCTGCCTCTGTAAAGGTAGATAAAGTTCGGTCTTCCTGTTCGACTTCAAAAATGAGATAGAATATACTCAAGAACTTGTCGAATTTAATCTTTAAAACTTTAACAATAAGAGACCGGCTTCTAATGGATTCTTTACTCTTTCGTAGATTTCCGATCATTGCTACCTACACCCATCTATCTCTTTGTTCCATTCCTTCTAAAGACCAGATTAGGTCGGCTCTTACAGTCTTCAACTCTCGGACAAACATCTTCTGATACTTCTCTTCCATATACAGGCTTCTTACCTTCTGTTTTACCCGGTCAATGGCTTTGGCAGTTAGTCTTTCAGTGGGTCATTCTTCTCATTTTTTAGAAGAACTGGCACCTCCAAACATTCCCGCTTGAAGCCTTGTGATTTATTTGAGTACATTTGGGGCATCAGAGGCAATAGGTGGAACATCGGATCACCATTGGAAGATGGGAAATACTCTTGATGATTCAGCCGGCTCGAATGATTGGTCTGGAATAACCGGAATAATCAATGAACTTTTGGAGGCTTGTTGGACTAACGGAGTTGGAGCTGGAGATGGAACAGGTGTTGGTACTTTTGCTGGAGACGGAGAAGGAGAAGGTGATACTGGATCATTTGAAGGGAGTTCAAATTCGAAATCTTGTGGTTCTACCCCTTCTTCACCAGCATATTCAATGCGTAGCGACTCTTTCAGCTGAACTTCTCTTGCTTCCTATTCCTCTTCATCGGATTCAATTGATAACTTCTGTAGGGTCGAATATCCTCAGAGGAACGGCAGTTAATATCTCTTCTTGTTCGATGAAGTCAGTTAAATTTTCAGGTTCCTCCCAGACAGTAAGAGGTAGATGAGCTCCTGAGATAGATTCCTCTAGAGACTCATCCTGGAATTCTGTTTCAGATTGCTGGGGCCCGGCTTGACGAGAAGGTGCAGATTGTTTTGGACTTGGAGGAGTTGAATCTTCTATGATCATTGGAGCTTTACCAGTGACTCTGGCGCTTTTCTCCCCCTCATGGTGATCGAGACTGCTTTCGCTTGGTACCCTGGGCGGAAACATGACAAGATTCAGCAATAAATTTAACCGCTCGACCATTTGAGTAACCAAGGGGTTTGTTGTTGTAGAATTTGAGGAGTCGGAGGCTTCGTTGTTCAAAATATCCAGTAGCAAGGGGTTTGTAGAAGACATATTTAATGAAGCTTTAAGTATCGAGTGAATGGTGCACTTAGCTTCGTCAAGAGTTGGAGCTTGGGGAATGACCGGTTGCTGAGTCATGAAAGTGAACATGTCACTTAGTTGTTGCGACATGAGCACTTTAAACTCAGCAAACTCGGTTTTGGATACCGAATCAGGGTGTAACGCGGGGCCACGTAGGCACTCCGTTCGCATCTCGGGAGACTCCGAAGAGGTCCCTTGATAGCCTGTGCTCATGGTTGGCATTAATGTGGCCATGACATGACTTCCACTGATCATCGCCGGCATACTTTTAGTATGCACAACTCCGAGTGTTCTGAAAATGCCACTCAGGCGTTGTGTTTGAATCGACTCGAGTGTCTTAGCCAAGCATTGTTCAATATCAGCAGGCTCTAGACTCGATTGTGCAAGAATTGATGGTGGCGACTGGGGTTGTTGTCGTCCTTGTTCAATATCCGCGGACTCCAAATGAGCCATAGATAGATTATGAGCTTGATCCCCGTGCGAAATTGAAACACCGGCTTGTTGAGAAACCGGTGAGTGGCCGGGTGCAGTTTGTGCATGCACCACTGGGCTAGTGGTGTCTATTTCAATACCGGTGCCCAACACATAAGCGCCAGTAGCAGATGTGGCGGGCCGACTTATTTCTGGCTGGGAACTCTCTGCTATTTTCCAAACTCCCCCTCAACTTTCCCTATCTTCTGTTGCTTCAACCTCAGGCTCCCTACCCTCAATTCCCCTCTCAATTACATTTTCCCTCTGCTCTCCCCCTAGACCTAACCTCTTAGGGTTGACTCCTTGGGCAGGCGCAGCCGGTTCTAGTTGTGCCATAGGAGCGTCTCTCTCTAAGTATTGCCTAGCAGCCTGAGATTCTGAACTGGCGTGAGCGAGCAGCTCTTCTGGTATTCGCCTTACTTGGAATCCGGGGGGAGAGATCGGATCATGAAAGTATTTTATTTGGAAATCTCTCACCCCGACTTCATGGTCTCTACCTCTAATCTCAGGGATTTGTGTCATGCAGTGTGAGATGAGCAGTTGAAGGAATCGCTGGGCTGGAACAAACTTTCTCTCCCGTCTTTTCCCTTTAGCCTGGATGACCTCTAGCAATTTGGTCCACATGGTCCAGGCGTAGTTGTAACATCCCTATTTTTAAATCATTTGTAATTTACCATTTAAGACACAAATTAATGTATTGATGGAGTTATTATTTCAATTTCGATCACAATTTATAAATGAGAAAAGATGAGGAAAATCCTCGTCGTAGTTGTTTTTAGCAAGCAAACCATAAGGAAACGACATTGGTTAAAATACCATTAACGGTCAAAAAAATTTTAAAAATAACAATGCTAATGAGAAATTATCATTGTCGTCTTTTGAGCGAGCATAACAATGAGAAACCGATCCGGACACTTAAAATCGGTTAAATAAGAAAAATACAAAGTTGAGGGGTGTAGTATGCAAATGTGTCAAAATAGAAAATAAAAGAAGGAAAATCCTTCATTTATCAAACCTCACCTTCTCTCTCTACTCTCTCGATTCTCTCTCCCTCTCTCTAAAAACCCACACTTTTATCATCAAATTAAAATATGAGATTTGTTGGATTCAAGTACTAAAAATCAGGAATCAAACTTACTGGAAGGAACTATAATCAATACAACAAACGATTTGAGGTAAGATTCACTCAAACTTGCAATTTTTGGAGTTTTTGGTTCGGTTTTTGTGTGAACCGAATCATAAGATTTTGATTCCGGAGGTTATTGCATGTTACATATTATTGTTGCTATAAAATCGAGTGTTAGTGAAGCAACATACCAATTTTCAGATTCTAATTCAAACTCTAAGTATGATTTCGAAGATTAGTGTGTGTTTTAGTGTGTGTGTTCATCGATATATGATGAAAAATGGACACAAATGGGTTAATTTGGTATATTAGTGTTATGTTATAAGTTAAAAGTGTACATTAAGTTCACATTTGCAACTATAGATACAAAAACATGCAAAAATGGTCAGAAAGTATTTTCTGGAAAAAGTTGGAAAAAATTAAGTATGAACTCGGACCTGATGAACTCGGTGTGGTCCATCCATGTTCGGACCAATATCCGAGTTCGGACCAATACCCAATTCGGACCTCCACCTAATTCGGACCAATACACAATTCAGACCTCCACCTAATTTGGACCAATACCCAAATTCAGACCACCCCTATTTCGGACCAATGGTATTTCGGACTAAAGAGCCATCCGGACTTCGGACCATCCGAATTCGGATGTGGTCTGAATCCTATTCGAATTTCATTTAATTTGCATAATTTAAGTTTTAAGCAATTACTGATATTAAATCACTATTACACTGACTTGACAGATCATTGTGGTGTTATCTAATACACATTGATTCAGACACTAATTACACTGTGCAAACCACTGTGAGTAATAGAATATCATCCTAACATGTATTATCTTTGCATTCATGTTTTACATATTCAATTGCATGTTCACATTGTTCATATACATCAATTGGCACTCATGAATGATTTGTTGTTATGATGCACACTCGTACTTGACATGTAACACACATGTAGCCAGCGTTCGTTTGAAAGTGCATCTATTTACATCATGCTTGCACTGCATGATCATTACTTCACAATCTGATGCGACCTGGACTGGGGCTGACAGCAGGCCACTGTCGGGGACTGATCATTCCACTCGCTATCCTGGTCAGGTTCGTCACATCCCCGATCAGCATTTGAACTGCCAACCCCATGCTTGCATAGCATGGTTTTCACATACATTGGGGCTTACACTGCCGGTAGTCACATTATGCTTGTAAAGAAATATTAGTTGAATGTATAATTTGTTATCTCACTAAGCAAATTAGCTTACTGTTGACTCACAATGTTTTCAGGCAAAGGCAAAGGTGTAGCTGGACCTTCTACTTAAGCATTTCAATTCAATATCCCGGAGACTTTAGAAGCTATTGGTACACAGATGTTGTAGCTTTGGGCTGGGATTTGATACTTTAAAACAATTATGTTGATGTAATAGTTAGACTTTATCACTGTAGACATGTACTTTTATTGCTTTAGTGTGGTACTGCTGAAATCTGAATTAAGCATCAATTTTATCTATCATGTTAATCATTGGATAGTGTGTTGATCCTGGTGATTCCAATTATACTATCAAAATATGAGGACGTCACAGTAATTGTGGTGACGATTGTATGCAATGCTGTGAAATATTCGAAGGATTCTAAGACTTGCTCTGTCGGCTCCGTAGGCTTTGACAGTGAGGCAGCGGTCCAGAATTGAGTACAGATAGTACTAGTGGCCCAACAGCTTGCGGCGGAAAAATTCGGAGGCTTTACGGAAGTGGCCATCGTAGCCAAGCTGTTCGATTTCACGGCAGATTTTTTTCCTCTGGCAGTTCTTCGTCATAATCGGGACAGCCAGGAAAATCACGACGGCGGGGAAGGTGTGACACTCTTGCCACATTTAACCACAATTACATTACACCCAGGATTAATCACCAACATACAAATATATAATGATCTGAAAGCTTAATTAAAGTGCGGAAGCATAAAGTACATAAATTAAAATAATACCACTGAGTCAAACACCCTATGGTGCTACAAAGGTTACATGTCTAAGTCTACATACTCAAAAGTAATTACAATCATCCCAAATTTTATTACAACAGTATTCCAAAAAAATTCTGTTACAAAGATACACAGTCGATATCTTCCAAGATTTCAATAAACAACTTAGCTAGATGGTCCCGCCGCCGATTTCTCTTTTCCTGTAAAATGTAACAACTGAGGGGTAAGCGAATTGCTTAGTGAATACCATAAGATTTTACATATTCTACAAATCTATATGATGCCACCCAGAGTAACCGCGGTAACACATACCGTATACTTCACACGTACTCAAAGTACGCAACCCCGAGCCCGCAGCCCCTTCAAGCTGACACTCGGCATTAAGAAACCCACCATACTGAGGCAAACATACCATCGGGGATGTCATACTGTCTATCCTGACCATAGAGGTGTCAAACTCTTGGCTCATATAGCACAGTAACATCAGAGTACGTTTGCGACCACACAGGTCCATCAACAGAATGCACAACAAAAGAAAGGACATGCAACAAGTATGAATGTGCATCAATATATATACGCAAGTTAGTAGAGTGCCAAACGAAAATGAAACAACATGCCTCAGTAGGCATAGCAAACATAAAGCAAATGCAGACATGCTAAAATCAAAGGTACTCACAGTGGGTGCGTTTTTAAACTTTAAGTTATCTTATATCTCCTCGGGCTTTCAACCGGATCACAAAGTACCCCACTGTGGGTTAAACAACACCACAAGGGACCTGTTTACATTCCATAAGTAAAACATATCATAAACATGTTCCTCAACAAAATGTACATCAAGTTGTACAATTAAAAGTGTTACAACAGTCGGAACCGTCATCCGAAACTCATATTTAAATCCTCTTACTTGATGGTTTTATCATTCTCATTTATTCCTTTATTAATACCATCAATCTCTGGTTTAATAATAAGTTCCATCAAGTTTCACAAATTATCGTGTTAACCCGTCAAAATTATATCCGAAGTTTATACTTATAATCTCCAATATTTGAGACTGCCAAAATGTCCATAATATATCCGAATTAAAGAGAGTCCGACCGGTTCCATTTTATTTTCACTAATAAAATCCAACCGATATGATGTGTGTGTGTATATATATATATATATATATATATATATATATATATATATATATATATATATATATATATTGTTTCTGGAAATGAAGGGAAATTACTGAAACTTTATTATAAGTTTCGGTATCCTACCCAAAACCATAAGAGTTTTTGGTATTTTTCCTTGGTTTAGGTATCTATATAAAGTTTCTGTATTTGTGTGGAAGTCTCGGTTCATTACCGAAACCATATAGGTTTCGGTACATACATATGGTTTCGGTATAGGGTGAGTTTCGGTACAACCATTTCGGTATCACCCAAGTCTCGGTATATGTACCGAAACCATAATGGTACACCTAGTTTCGGCGGGGGAAAACTAAAGGTTTCGGTATACACAAATGCATGGTATAGTTTCTGTACCAAGAAGTTAATACCGAAACCTTAAAGGTTTCGGTACCCATTTTAGTGGTTTCAGTATTCAGTCACGCACACACACAAAACTTATATAAATTTCCCAAAAATCGTATTCTTAACTTGAATTAGAACCTGGAATTTTGTACACATCTTCTACAATACTAGATTTATACAAACCCATCAAAATATCTAACATGCATAACCATTTTGAATCCCAAAATCTCAGATTTGATTTTCATCCAAAACCGAATTATAAAGCCTTAAATTCGAGGTTTTAAGAGATAATTACCTTAAATCATTTGTTGTAACGGTTATAGCTTCTCCAATGCAAGTCGAATCCAAGTTTTCAACCTCCAATTTGATGTTTCTTGAACTCTTGAGTTGAAGATGAAAGAACTGTGGTTGTTCTTTCTTTTAGTGAGAAGGTAGAGAGATAGATGTATGATTCCAAATGAAAGGTTAAGTCCTTTTTAATTTCCCCTTTTCATCTTTTGACACCTTCAACCCCTCACTTATTTAACTTTCATAAATATTGATTTGTGTCTTGATTTCAATATCGGTATAACTTAACATCATTAATTTCTAAATAAAACAACTAACTTTTATAATTAATCCCAAGTACGTAATCCAACATAGTTATATTAATTTCAAAAATTTATACTAATTAACCTCAATTACATCATTTTAATATTAGGATGTTACAGCATGGACTCCACCACGCTCAAACTTCGTCCTCGAAGTTATTTGAATTCAAACTGATGACTATACTTCATTAACACACCTACCTTAAGTGATTCGTCTCATGTTTATGCTTTCAACATATAATTACCATCTTAATTTCTCTGTTTCTTAACTTTATTACTTTATTACTCGGAACACATTTTGGTTTCTCATCATATATATGTAAAAAAAATCTCTCATTAATCTCTAATTCGATCTAATCAACCCAATCTTTATTCTCAGTTGTGAAGATCTCATACAGCTTCTTACATGAATCACCAATTGCATTCTCGATATTTCCCTTTTTGATAATTTTCAAATAACACAACTGATTCCCAACTTTTCTGTTATTCAAATTGAACCAACACATCTTGGTGTCAACTCGTCTGTTTTTACAGAACAAGTTTCAACCCTCATCGGTGATACTTTCAACTACACTCAATTATTTGTCTTATAACTAATCGGTTTATAACTATTACCATGGTAACACTTTTGTGATAATACAGACATAACAATTAGAGTTCCTTCAATTTCTTTCCAACATGTAGTACTTCTACATTTCTTTGCGTGCAAAATTTTAAACATGGTCTTCTTTACTTTATCATGATAATTAGTGTTATACAAAATTACCATCTAATCCATTGATCTTTTCAGTTTATACTTAAATCCGAAATACATTATATCGTCATATATGCCGATTTAAAAATAATCCATCTATTCTGATCTTCTATCGGTTGCCGGTAAATTTTACTCGTAGTCATGTTTATGCCGCATCTCTCTTACATTTCGGTAGATGCATGACGATACAAACCACAAGCTATTGAAGAAACTCCAGGAATCAAGTCAACATATAGGATTGCTTCTTTAATCTCTAGAGTACAATCATGATACACATAAATTACTATCTAATGTTTTACTATGCAATTTTAACGTTAATTGCGCAAAAGCAATAGTTACAATTAATTGATCGGCATCAGAATCAAACAAAACCCATTACTACCTTCGAATCTTCCTTAGATTCCGAATCGTAGCATTAAACTTTTGTATTTGATCCAATCACCATATCAATAAGTTCATTATTCCCATGTAGTATTATATCCCCCTTCCAATTGTTTACGGATCATGTACATATCTAACATATATCTCACATTGTATATTCCAAATCTCATTCAATATTAACACAAGTCATGTATTATCAATACCCTCATTCGTTTTCTCAATTTGCTTAAATTACTCTTAATGTTATAAAATTTTCGTATTTCAATTATTGAAATAGCATCTTTGACTCTAACTACATCAAAACTCTAATAATCAGTTCGTATCATGTGTTCTCTTCCACAACCTTTTTAATCTTAAAATAATCAACACAATATACCTTACTGTTTTTCTTAATAAAAGCTAACGCTACATATTTTATGATGACCATAACTAATTATCATCAATTCCTCGATCATGACATATATAGTATCAACATAATTAATTTCCAATTCTTCAACCCATTATGGTCAAACTTAATCTTTATTACAACTTCCAAACTCGTTCACAAATTCCAGGATATTTAAAGCATCTTTTCCAATTCAAAGCTTCAAAATCCATTTTGGCTATTCATCTAATGCCTATTCGTATACTCGAGTATTCTCATTTACAAACATAATCATACCTATATTTGTAACAGCTTTTCATAATACTTAAGTTTATGTTATCTTCAAAATCATAAAACTTTAATGAAGTATTACATATAGAATCTTAAAGTACTCTTCTACAATGACCCATTTTTCCTCAATTATAACAAACATCGGTCCTTCTTGGCATTTGTTATTCTTATTTACAATGTCGACATCTTCTACATTTATTACGTTAAATTCACTAAATACTATGTTCTGTTATACTTGACATAGAATCAAACATCACTTTTGCAAGCAAAGAGTTAACTATAAACGTACCCGCATCCACCTCTGGGTTTTCCCTAGCTTCCTCCGCGATAATCTGAAATGCACTAGCCTGTCCCCTTTGTGGCTGGTTCCGGCGGTTGACTGAACCACCACTTGATCCTCCAATTGATCGAGTCGAAGATGGAGCAGCAGCTGCTGGAGAGTTCTTCTGACAATTTCTACTATAGTGCCCCCACACACCACATTTATGGCAGGCATCCGATCTTCGTGGGCATTCATTTTGGTAGTGGCCCAATTCTCCACAGCAAAAACATGCACGCCCCTTAGTACATTTTCCGAAATGTTCCAAATGGCATTTATTGCAGTACTGCGGCTCGGTGTTGATGGAGTATGCACGAGCATGACCAGGAGAACTAGACTGCCGACGATAAGACTGTTGTGGCGAGTACTGTGATGATCGTGCAGAATCAGAGTAGCCTCCTTCACGTTGACGTTTCGGCGGTGAAGGTTGAGTTGGGTTAGTTGAAGCAGCAGCAGCAGACCCCATCACATATCCTGACATAATCAGGATCAGTTCTACATTTCTGGCAGCTTCCAGCAGACTAGCAAACGTGGGGTAACGTACGTTGCTCATCACTCTTCGGATTTCCAAATCAAGACCAACCTCAAATCGGGTCACTTTTCTTTCTTCTGTATCAACCTGATGAGGCGCAAATAAACTTAGCCTCGTGAACTCTACCGCATATTGGGACACAGACTTAGTCCCCTGAATTGGTGTCATGAACTTAGCTTCTAGTCTTCGGCGTTCATCGGCCGGGCAGTATTGCTGAGTGAAGATTTCAGCAAACTCAGCCCATATCATTCTAGAAACCTTCTCCATTGTTAAGGCATTCACCATTGAATTCCACCACATTACTCCGTCTTTGGTGAACATAGCAGTAGCGAACCGGACCATGTCCTTCTCAGCACAATCACTGATTCGGAATGTCCGTTCTGTTGCTGTTATCCATTCCAGAGCAGCAACAGCATCACCCAGTCCAATAAACTCGACTGCTCCATTCCCCTTAAAATCCTTAAACCGACAACTTCTGGGCTTATTAGATGACCCAGTATTGTCATCTTGTTCGTCATTGTTTCTCTCTCTTTCCTTATTCTTCCTCTTATCTTCTCTTCGTTTAACTTCGGCCTCATCTCGAGCCCGAAACTGGTCTTGTATCATCCGATTTTGCTCAGCCATCATGGCTAGCATCATTTCTCTCGTCTCTTCTGGTGTCATTCCTCCTCCAGACATGTTCTGAAATACAAAATATATAACTTGTTTAGTAACATGTCATTTATTTAAAGACACCACTTAACTGTCCCGAATGATAGTCAATCTCTTATGAATACTAGATCATAGCCTATCTTAGTTCAGATCATTTCCTAAATTCACTACATATCATCACCTAATGTTTGAGAACAAGACCTCACGGACACTTGAATCTCAAACTACTGCTCTGATACCATTCGCTGTGACACCCTTGCCACATTTAACCACAATTACATTACACCCAGGATTAATCACCAACATACAATTATATAATGATCTGAAAGCTTAATTAAAGTGCGGAAGCATAAAGTACATAAATTAAAATAATACCACTGAGTCAAACACCCTATGGTGCTACAAAGGTTACATGTCTAAGTCTACATACTCAAAAGTAATTACAATCATCCCAAATTTTATTACAACAGTATTCCAAAAAAATTCTGTTACCAAGATACACAGTCGATATCTTCCAAGATTTCAATAAACAACTTAGCTAGATGGTCCCGCCGCCGATTTCTCCTTTCCAGTAAAATGTAACAACTGAGGGGTAAGCGAATTGCTTAGTGAATACCATAAGATTTTACACATTCTACAAATCTTTATGATGCCACCCAGAGTAACCGCGGTAACACATACCGTATACTCCACACGTACTCAAAGTACGCAACCCCGAGCCCGCAGCCCCTTCGAGCTGACACTCGGCATTAAGAAACCCACCATACTGAGGCAAACATACCATCGGGGATGTCATACTGTCTATCCTGACCATAGAGGTGTCAAACTCTTGGCTCATATAGCACAGTAACATCAGAGTACAGATGCGACCACACAGGTCCATCAACAGAATGCACAACAAAAGAAAGGACATGCAACAAGTATGAATGTGCATCAATATATATACGCAAGTTAGTAGAGTGCCAAACGAAAATGAAACAACATGCCTCAGTAGGCATAGCAAACATAAAGCAAATGCAGACATGCTAAAATCAAAGGTACTCACAGTGGGTGCGTTTTTAAACTTTAAGTTATCTTATATCTCCTCGGGCTTTCAACCGGATCACAAAGTACCCCACTGTGGGTTAAACAACACCACAAGGGACCTGTTTACATTCCATAAGTAAAACATATCATAAACATGTTCCTCAACAAAAAGTACATCAAGTTGTACAATTAAAAGTGTTACAACAGTCGGAACCGTCATCCGAAACTCATATTTAAATCCTCTTACTTGATGGTTTTATCATTCTCATTTACTCCTTTATTAATATCATCAATCTCTGGTTTAATAATAAGTTCCATCAAGTTTCACAAATTATCGTGTTAACCCGTCAAAATTATATCCGAAGTTTATACTTATAATCTCCAATATTTGAGACTGCCAAAATGTCCATAATATATCCGAATTAAAGAGAGTCCGACCGGTTCCATTTTATTTTCACTAATAAAATCCAACCGATATGATGTGTGTGTGTGTGTGTATATATATATATATATATATATATATATATATATATATATATATATATATATATTGTTTCTGGAAATGAAGGGAAATTACTGAAACTTTATTATAAGTTTCGGTATCCTACCCAAAACCATAAGAGTTTTCGGTATTTTTCCTTGGTTTCGGTATCTATATAAAGTTTCTGTATTTGTGTGGAAGTCTCGGTTCATTAACGAAACCATATAGGTTTCGGTACATACATATGGTTTCGGTATAGGGTGAGTTTCAGAACAACCATTTCGGTATCACCCAAGTCTCGGTATATGTACCGAAACCTTAATGGTTTCGGTACCTACTCTTTTGTTTAGGTACACCTAGTTTCGGCGGGGGAAAACTAATGGTTTCGGTATACACAAATGCATGGTATAGTTTCTGTACCAAGAAGTTAATACCGAAACCTTAAAGGTTTCGGTACCCACTTTAGTGGTTTCAGTATTCAGTCACGCACACACACAAAACTTATATACATTTCCCAATTATCGTAATTTTAACTTGAATTAGAACCTGGAATTTTGTACACATCTTCTACAATACTAGATTTATACAAACCCATCAAAATATCTAACATGCATAACCATTTTGAATCCCAAAATCTCAGATTTGATTTTCATCCAAAACCGAATTATAAAGCCCTAAATTCGAGGTTTTAAGAGATAATTACCTTAAATCATTTGTTGTAATGGTTATAGCTTCTCCAATGCAACTCGAATCCAAGTTTTCAACCTCCAATTTGATGTTTCTTGAACTCTTGAGTTGAAGATGAAAGAACCGTGGTTGTTCTTTCTTTTAGTGAGAAGGTAGAGAGATAGATGTATGATTCCAAATGAAAGGTTAAGTCCTTTTTAATTTCCCCTTTTCATCTTTTGACACCTTCAACACCTCACTTATTTAACTTTCATAAATATTGATTTGTGTCTTGATTTCAATATCGGTATAACTTAAAATCATTAATTTCTAAATAAAACAACTAACTTTTATAATTAATCCCAAATACGTAATCCAACATAGTTATATTAATTTCAAAAATTTATACTAATTAACCTCAATTACATCATTTTAATATTAGGATGTTACAGAAGGAGAAGGATATGTCGAAACTTAGGGAATGGGATCTCGATGGTATAGTCCTCTATATCGCCAGTGAGGTGATTTGGTTCGGGGTGATAGGTGAGGGTATGCCAGAACTGTTGCACATAAACTTGAGGTAGGCGGGGTCTGGGTTGGCTTGTTAGGGCATATGAAATTCTATGGCACATTAGGATCTCTTTGACAACCCAGTTAGATAATCTGATGGCTGGGTTTTCTTTGGTTTTATTAAGAAAGGTTGGGTCCAGAAGGAAGTTGTTGGGTTTAATGGGTAGCCACATTTGTTTTAGGAATATTTGTTCTGAGGGTCTGGGTGGTAGGGCTACAGATCTTGAGGTGATTTCCTCAACCGAGTCTTGGTTAGGTATTGAGTGTTGAGGGCTCGGTTGTGGTACATTTTCTCCTGATTGGGAACGAGATGCCATTATACCTGTCAAACATTTGAAAGTCAGATATGTATTATCAAGGAATATACGACTTGTTTAAAAGTGTTTCTCGTTTTGGGCGTTTGATAGAATTAAACTGATTTGTTAAAGGGCTTCTACAGAGGACTTCTCAGTAAGAAAAGTCCATCTGAAGAACCAAAGTCTGCAAGACCAGTCCCAACTCAGATTATTTCACAATAAACAGCCTTAAAACAAGATTTGAAACCTTTGAACGAGTGAACTTTCAAGTGAGCTCAACACTTTTGAAAAACTAGACTTAGAAAGTTTTTGGCAAAACTTGCGGATGAAGTGTCATCCGAGAGTTGCAACTCTCGGATGAATCTATGAGTGAAAGTTGAGTTTTGATAAAAATTTCTAAGTCATGAAGTACCCCCAACCTGCAGTTGAAGTGTTATCCGCAAGTTGTAACTCGCGGATGAGCCTTTGGCCGCAGGTTTAACTTAGGATTTTCACAAACATTTTCGTTGATGACTTGCGATTGAAGAGTTATCTGCGAGTTGTGACTCGAAGATGAAGCTGTGTCCGCGTGTTTCACTTAGACATTTAAGACTGACAGAGTTTGTGCATGTTGCGGTTTAACCGCGAGTTGCAACTCGCGGACTAAGTGTCAATTGGCCCTTTTTAACTTAGAAAAATACCTCTCCATGCGGATGAAGTATTATCTGCGAGTTGGAACTCGCGGATGATGCCTTAATCGCAGGATTATTAACTTAGGCAATTTTGAATTCCCACAAACAACATTCAGGCTTAACTTTTTCGATCAAAAAGCTGATATTCAAAAACCTTTTGGGTTTCTTAGCCACGAAGATAACACCCATTTCAGACATAAAACCCTTCTCCACAGTCAATTAAGTGCAGATTTTAAGCATAAAGTGTGTAGCAATGAATGAAAACATAATTTGTACTCACTTTTCGACACGAAATCGCTTTAAAATACTTCAAAATCGGAGAAGGATGATGGAACAGTTGAGATTGAGTGTGTGTTCTTGAGAGTTATAGAAGAAGATGGAGAAGTGAAAAAAAAAATGAGCAGTATATATACTTTTTGAAAAACCGGTTTCCCCCAAACCCGTTTGGGGAACCCGACTCATGCCCTTCTAAAAATATGTACTTATTTCTTTTGATTTTCTCGAATAAAAGAAAGAAAAATATAAAATATAAAATATAAAATAATATAAAAAATCTTTTTGGATTTTCTATTATATTAACTAACAAACTAAAACATTAAAATATTTTTGGGTTTTCCTTCTAATAAATAATGAACTTAAGAAATTAAACACACTAAATAAAAAATAAACACAGAAAAATAAAATATGTTTGGATTTTCTTAATAAATAATAACTTAAGAAATTAAACACACTAAATAAAAAATAAACACAGAATAATAAAATATTTTTGGATTTTCTTAATAAATAATAACTTAAAAAAATTAAACACACTAAATAAAAAATAAACACAGAAAAATGAAATATTTTTCGATTTTCTTAATAAATAGTAAGTTAAGAAATTAAACATACTAAATAAAAAATAAACATAGAAAAATAATATATTTTTGGATTTTCTTAATAAGTAATAACTTAAGAAATTAAACACGCTAAATATTAAAAAATAAATACACCAACTAGCAACATAGTTTCTCTCCCTCCGGATGTGCATAAATAAGAATTTAAAACACTCGGAGACTTACCTAATTGCCTCCCGATAAAGCGTGAAAGAAAAATGAAATTAACACAACGATTAGAATTAAATAAAATAAACACGGAACATAATTTATTAGAAAATGTAACATTCACGAAAAGAAAAACTGTCTTTTGAGAAAGCAGATAAACTTTGCAAAAATGTTACATTTTAGATTAAATTATGTTAACAAATTCAGCATACCTAACTTGTTCACCAGAAAATTAAAACGTTATTCATCCAAAGGTTTTGTGAACAAGTCAGCTATCTGATTTTCAGTGTTTACAAAATGTAATTCTATGGTACCTTTTTCAACGTGATCTTTTATAAAGTGGTACCGGATATCTATGTGTTTAGCGTGAGAGTGTTGTACAGGGTTACCAGTAATGACTATTGTGCTCATGGATTCGCAATAGATGGGAATCCGACTAAGTCTGAAACCATAGTCTCGGAGTTGAGTGCGCAACCACAGCAGTTGTGAGCAGCAACTTGCGGCAGCAACATATTCTGCTTCAGCGGTGGAGAGAGAAACACTATATTGTTTCTTCGATGCCCAACTTACCATTTTGTCTCCGAGGAACTGGATGTGACCCGAGGTACTCTTTCTGTCATGTTTGCAAACTGCATGATCTGCATCTGAGTCGGCAGTTAGTTCGAAACTGGTTCCTTTCGGATACCAGAGACCAAGGTCAGGCGTGCCTTTTAAATAATGAAAGATTCGTTTTAAGGCATCCAAATGTGACTCTTTAGGGTCGGCTTGAAATCGAGCACAAAGACAAGTAGCAAACCTTATGTCCGGACTACTTGCAGTTAAATACAATAAAGAACTGATCATTCCTCGATAAGTCGTGATGTCAGTGGGTTTACCCATTGGATCGGCATCAGGCTTTGAGGAAATGGACATGAGAGTTTTCATAGACGTACAATTTTCCATCTTAAATCTCTTTAGGAGATCATGGATGTACTTTGACTGGTTTATGAGAATCCTATCAGGAAGTTGTTTGACTTGTAATCCGAGGAAAGAATTCATTTCCCCCATCATACTCATCTCAAACCTCGATTCCATTAATTTTGAAAATTCTTCACAAAGTGAAGGTTTTGTATATCCGAAAATAATGTCATCTACGTAAATTTGAACGAGTATCATGTCACTACCTTTATGTCGTATAAACAGTGTTGTGTCGACCGTACCTTTGGAGAATCCAGAATCAAGCAGGAACTCAGTTAGACTATCATACCATGCCCGAGGTGCTTGTTTCAAACCATATAGAGCTTTATCGAGAGCATAGACATATGATGGTCTAGACTCATCGACAAAACCTTCAGGTTGAGAAACGTACACTTCCTCCTTTAGAACTTCGTTGAGAAACGTCGTCTTCACGTCCATCTGGTAGACTGTGAAGTCTTTGTGTGCCGCGTACGCCACGAATATGCGAATAGCTTCAAGTGTGACAACTGGGGCGAACGTCTCATCGTAGTCAATTCCTTCTTGTTGTCGATACCCTTTAGCCACGAGTCTGGCTTTGTTGCGGATGACAATCCCGTTATCGTCTTGTCTTGAAGATCCATTCTGTGCCGATGATGGACCGATCCTTTGGTCGAGGAACTAATATCCATATACGTAGATGTTCGAACTGATGTAGCTCGTCATGCATTGCGTTCACCCATTCTGGATCTCGTAGAGCTTCGGTTATGGTTGTCGGTTCGATCTTGCTCAGGAAAGCAGCGAATAGGCATTCGGCGTTGGTAGCTCTTCTGGTTCGAACCGGAGCAGAATTATCCCCAATGATTTGAGATTCGGGGTGGCATAAAGTCCATTTACGTAGAAGCGGTACGAGGTCATCTGCTGATTGGGGTGAATCAGATGGGGTTGAGTCGGTTTGAGGAGCATCAACCGGTGTTGAAGATTCTGGAGCTATATATGGGTTTAGGTTAGGAATAGTGGAACCGGTTGGGGATTTAGGAGATGTTGGTGTGGAGTCAGTAGGTGTGGGCTCAGATATGTCAAGGGTAGGTGAGCTTGGACTGACTTCATTTGTATCTGCATCAGTTTTAAGAAAAGAATTAGGACTAGACTTAGAGTGTGGATATAATAAATCAAATAGAGAGTCTAGGTCTAGATCATCTTCTCGATTGGCGTAGCGGAGGTGGATGCAGATTACTTCTGAGTCTGTTCAGGCGATTGTTGAGGAGTCGGTTTTGAACTGATGTGTTCTGAAACGTTCTTGGACTCAGTTAAATCATCGAATGTGATGTTCACACTCTCTTGCCGAGATATCTTTGTCGTTTAGGATGAAACACCTGCAACCAAAAACACGGAAGTGTTTGACATTAGGTGCACATTTATTAATAATCTCATAGGGTGTTTTGCCAAACCGCTTGTTGGTGATGGATCGGTTTTGACTGTAGCACGCAGTGTCCACAGCTAGGTTCACCCCAGAAGTGTAGAGGCAGATTTGAGTAAGTGATCATGGAACGAGCTGCTTCAACCAGAGTTTGATTCCTTCGTTCGACGACTCTCTTCGGTTGAGGAGTTCTGGCAGCAGACGGGCCGTCGTTGTGACCCGCAGAAATAATCCTTAAATCTACTATTTAGCTCAGAAAAGTAAGGGTCGAATCCACAGGAAGTGCGTATGTAATTATGGTTAATCGGCTAGCTTTGTGAATTTTATTGAAAGCACTTTAAATTGTGAATTGAGTGAATTGGATGATTTGTTTGGATTAATGACTTACGACTAATTTGTGACTAAAATTAATGGCAAATAACTAACGCAATAAATTAACAATCAAATTAAAGATAACCATTCAAGGAATCACCACGGCATAAGTATTACCCACTCAAATTTCATGCAACAATCACATAGACATAATTATTTGCGCGGTTGGATTAATCATACACGTTTTAACCAATAACTCTCGGCATAGCGCATGCAATATTCATTTCTTGTCTTAATCCCTAAGCTAATGGACTCAGCACAAATAATAATATCACTATGATTATCTTCCTTTTACCAATCAAAACTACAATCATAATCATAACCGAATGCTTATTATTTGAATACACATAAAGTATTTCAATCAACGCTAATACATCAAAGCATATAAAATTTTAAGTAAAGTAACACTTAGCCGTAGATCCTCCGCAAACGGCTAAGGTGTTTAGCTGCTCATTGTATGCTCTTCAATGATGTTGATCGGAGACATAGTTGTAAGCTTGTGAACCACCGTCTTCGTACTTGTATTGTGAATCTACTCCAGCAGGGCTCCGCCACTTCTTTCGACACTTTCGGGACCCCTTTAACTTATCACCATCGACCTCTATTTATAGAGGAGGCGGATTTAGGGTTTCTGAGGCTGAAAACGCATTTTTGCGCCGACCCAGCATAGGGCAGGCGTAGGCCTGCGCCCCCCTGCGCCTGGGCTACGGCCAGGGCTGCGCTGGAAGTGCTCTGCATCTCTTAATCTTTCTGTATTGCAACGTAGGGTGGCGTAGGCCTGCGCCCCCTCCGGCTCGGTTCGCACTGAATTTTCTCGAGCTGCTTCCATTTGACCTCTTGACCCTGAAACATAATTTTGGAGTAATAATATGAAAGTTAGGAAGTATCTATGCTTAAAATGAACATAAAATGACTCCAAAACACATAAAATTATAGCCTTATCAAACCTCCTCAACTTAACTCTTGGTCGTCCCCGAACAAGCCTTTGGAATCAGAACTATGTATCGGGCATGTATTAGTAGTGACTCTAGGAATTCTATGTTACGCTATCCTTCGCACTAATGCATTAAAATTTTAACATGTAAATCGAAGACGTTTTTAGTTAAAATGCATTTCCCTTAAAATTTATATAATGTATCTCAGTCTTGGAATTACCATTTTAGCTCAAAGTTACGAAACTTAAAACACGTGGGTCTTTTGACCATCTTTTCCTCTTTGCATGTTTATGACAACTCTTTCTTTTTAATATCATGCTTCTATCTATTTTCTTTCCAACTTAAATTATCAAGATGGTCCATGTAGCGAGATTTCGGTCAATCACTCCCAAACCAGATGGTTCTAGGGGATTAGGCATGAATGGTACCTCTACGGACTTAGTTTCCCGAACCATCTAGACTACAATTAACTCATTTTTTAGGCTAAAACGTGATTAAGTTCTCCCCCTTACTGCATGGGTTTCCAAAATCTTTTAACACATTACTTATATTTAAGCCCAAATAAATTTTAACATACTTGAATTCAACTTTACACATCAAAAATTTTAATTATTATTACGACTCTTTTCTTAATTATAGAATATCCTATCAACACTAGTCAATTCCCTTGTACATGTATTTTCTATTTATCATCATGTTTCACGGCCTGATCGGCAAACAAGACTCAATTGGGGAAGACAAGACAGACTACATAAACATTAAAACTTCAATAGGACTCGGCTAAAAACTAGAAATAAACAAAACTAACGATAAAGAAATTAAATGCAATACAAAAATAAAAGAACAAAGAATAAGGAAAGATAGTACCCGATCACTCTAATGGAGGAGGCGGAGGATGACCGAAGACGCTGTTGAAGAAAAATCACTATACGGGTTTTGACCTGCGGGGTATTGTGTTGTAGGTGGAACCAAGTGAGTAGAGATCTGGTCTAGGAGCTCCTGCCTGCCATGCGCCGGATAGCGCTGATAAGTGTCTACGGCAAGGTCGTAGGTCTGGTAGTTGGGCCGTAATCATTATATGACTGATATGGCATACCGGCTACAGAGTCCTCGTGATGTCGGACTCCCTCCCAATATGCCCAGTTATGGTGCTGGTAATAGGCATTCTGATATGCAGGGCTCTCTGCCCGTCCTGAAGCTAATATACCCGACCCGACAAGTGACCGACCCTATCATAAATATGGGTCATTCGCCCATTTATCCCGTCTAACCTCTAGGTCACGTTCTCCCGGAACCCACCTTGACCCACTACTAAGTCATCTAACCGCCTCATAACGCGGTCAAAATCAACACTGTCATGACCTCGACTGTGTGAGGTAGACGCCAATCTGTTCGGCTCTTCGTGCCGAACTTCCGCTTCATTAGCGGCCTTCTCCTCTCTCTCTCTCTCTCTCTCTCTTCTCTCATCCTCAGTATAGTCCTCGATATACGACTGATTTGTCTCCTTGTCGAATATCTCGAATCCTTCATCAACTACCCTAAAAATCAAGGTAGGGAACATGGCAGCCGTAATGTACGTCGCCGAAATAGGGGAGGTCAGGGACTCGGGTGAAAGTGCACTCATCCTCTCAAGAAACGTAGAGATCAACCATGCGTGAGGGATGATCTTCCTCTCTCGAGTATCGTACATAGCCCATATATCGTTCATGACTGTCCATGCGAAGGACAGTCTGGGCTTACCTTTGAGAACGGCATTCCCTATGTCTGACCTTAGACAGGTCACTATCACGAGGTAAGATGTTATTCACAATGATCTTGTGAAGAACCTTACACCTCGGGGTCAATGCACTTCGGCTATAGGAGGAGGAGGACTCAGATTCCAAAAAGGATGGAATAAAAACCTTACTTACTTGCTCCGTCCACTCTCCCGACCACGACATGTCGATAAAGGCCAATTAGGCCTCGGATCTGTACTCATACCCTCGTTGGTTAGACCCTTCGTGGCCTACCCCTGTATCTACATTAAATAATTGGCGAAGGTGTTATTATAGAGGTTTTAGGCTTAAGAAATCGATAATCGTCGTTTCTGGAACTGAGTTTTAGGGTTTGCGACAGTGAGGGAGTAGGGTTCTGTATTTATAAAGTTTTAGACGAGTTGGGGCGTAGGGCCAGCGTAGGGCTGCACCCACCCTGTGCCCGGGCATCCGGATTTCTGATCTGGACGCGCACTTGTCTCTAAACTCATTTCTTCAATTTTTTAAATTCTTATGGGTACTCTCCCCAACTTACACTCGTAACATCGGGTTAAAATAATTCAGGTTGCGTGCTTAAAATTCTAATTTCTGATGTGGGATCCTAATATTTAATTTAAAACTTAAATTTTAATTTAAACCTAAACACAACTGAGTTCGGGAGGATGAATCCTCCTCAACTTATTTGGGTACACACAATTAACACATAAGCGAATAAACACACTAAAAACAAATAAATTCAAATAATCAAAATACTTTGGGTTGCCTCCCAGAAAGCGCTAAGTTTTACGTCTTCAGCCAGACGTACTGCTCCTATACTAATTAATTGACTTTTGGATTTTCTAGTCTGATAAGTTCAGAGACTAGCATATTATTGGTGGCCCAATGAACATATAATTTACGTCTATGTCCATTGACTTTAAATGGTTCACCACCTTTTGGGTCTTGGATTTCTACCGCACCATGTGGGTAGACATTAGTTACGATGTATGGATCTGTCCATTTACTTTTTAATTTACCTGAAAATAGTCTAAGTCTTGCATTAAATAACCAGACATTATTTCTCTTAGTAAATATTTTATTTTTAAGCATCTTATCGTGGAAAACACTTGTTTTTTCCTTGTAAAATTATGCACTTTCGTAGGCTTCTCTACGAACTTCTTCCAGTTCATTTAATTGGAATTTCCTATCAACAACGGCATCATGTAAATTAAAATTAGTGTTTTTCATTGCCCATAGAGCTCGTTGTTCTAATTCTACTGGAAGATGACAAAGCTTACCATAAACAAGTCTATATGGGGACATACCAATCGGTGTTTTAAATGCGGTTCTGTATGCCCATAGAGAATCCTCTAATTTGTGACCAATCCTTACGATCAGATCTTACAGTTTTTTCAAGGGTTCTCTTTATCTCTCTATTAGAAATCTCAACTTGTCCGCTAGTTTGCGGATGATAAGGCATTGCTATTCTATAATTAACTTCATATTTCTTAAGGAGTTTGGCAAAATGTTGATTTTTAAAATGTGATCCACCATCACTGATGATAGCCCTTGGGATACCGTGTCGTGCAAATATATTTCTTTTAACAAATTACACACAACCCGGTTATCATTAGTTCGTGTAGCTTCTGCTTCCACCCATTTGGAAACATAATCTACTGCAACTAAGATATATTCATACCCAAATGATTTAGGGAAGGGTCTTATAATATCAGTACCCCATACATCAAATATTTCACCAATTAATATCGGGGTCATGGCAATTTCATCCCTTTCTGCAATGCCACCGGATTGCTGGTATCTTGTGCATCCTTTAACAAACCCATAGGCATCCTTAAATGTTGTGGGCCATAAATACCCACACAGCAATATCCGATGACCAGTTTTCTTTGCGCTGAAATGGCCCCCGCATACATATGCATGGAAGTGTTTAAGAATATCTTCATGTTCTGAATTAGGGACACAACGTCTTATGATTTGATCTGCTCCTATTTTAAATAAATCAGGCTCATCCCAAATGTATTGCCTTGCTTGAGCATAGAAGTATTTTCTCTGTTGTGAGTTCCAGTTCTCTGGCAATCTTACTGATATGAAATAATTAACTAAATTCGCAAACCAGGGAATTTTAGATATAGAAAATAGTTGTTCATCAGGGAAGGAGTCCCTGATTTGATCAGTTGAGTTTGTTGGGATTAAATGAAACCTTGGTAAATGATCGGCAACAACATTTTCTGTGTCTTTCTTATCCTTAATTTCTAAGTCAAATTCTTGCAATAGAAGGATCTACCGAATTAATCGAGGCTTGGCATCCTTCTTTGCCAACAAAAGTATTAAAGCACTGTGGTCTGAGTACACAGTTACTTTTGCCCCCCAAATATATGATCTGAATTTATCTATTGCAAACACTACGACTAAAAACTCTTTTTCCATAGTGGTGTAATTGATTTGTGCCTCGTTAAAGGTTTTACTTGCATAGTAAATAACCACTGGCGTTTTCTCAAATCTCTGACGTAATACAGCATCAACTGCATAGTCGCATCACACATGATCTCAAAAGGTTGAGACCAATCTGGAGATTGCAGAATTGGCGCTTCCGTTAATTTTGATTTAAGCTTTTCAAATGCTCTAATACATGACTCATCAAAATTAAACTCGACATATTTTGATAGAAGATTGCATAACGGCATTGAGATTTCACTGAAGTCCTTAATGAATCGTCGATAAAAACCAGCGTGGCCTAGGTATAATCTTAGTCCTTTAACGTTGGTGGGGGGGGGGGGGGTGGAAGTGAAGATATCAATTGAACTTTTGCCTTTTCTACCTCCATGCCTCTTTCGGACACAATGTGACCTATGACTATCCCTTCTTTTACCATAAAATGGCTTTTCTCCCAACTTAGCACTAAGTTGGTTTCAGTGCATCTCTTTAGGACTTTCTCTAAATGTCCAAGACAATCTTCGAATGTTTTGTCAAATATGGAGAAATCATCCATAAATATCTCAAGAGAACCACCCACCATATCTGAAAAGATAGCCATCGTACATCGCTGGAATGTGGCGGGTGCATTACATAGTCCGAACGGCATCCTTCGGTAGGCAAAGGTGCCATATGGACAAGTAAATGTAGTTTTCTCTTGATCCCCTGGATGAATTGGAATCTGATTGTAACCAAAATATCCATCGAGGAAATAGTAAAACTTTTGTCCTGCTAATTTTCCCACTATTTGATCTATAAATGGTAATGGAAAATGATCTTTAGAAGTAGCAAAATTGAGTTTCCTGTAATCAATACATACTCTCCACCCAGTTATGTGACACCCTTGCCACATTTAACCACAATTACATAATGATCTGAATACTTAATAGAAGTGCCGAAGCATAAAAGTACATACTGATAGTAATACAAATGTTTTAAACACCCTACGGTGCTACAAGGTTCCAATACTAAGTCTACATACTCAAATTTATTACAACATCCAGATTATATTACAACATTAACCCCAACATTCAATTACCAAAGTGAGTAGTAGAAATCTTCAAATACTTCAACAGACGACCTAGCTAGATGGTCCCGCAGCAGATTTCCCTTTTCCTATAAAAATGCAACAACTGAGGGGTAAGCGAATTGCTTAGTGAATACCAAATGATTTTACACATTCTACAAATCCTTATGATGCCACCCGGAGTAACCGCGGTAACACATACCGTATACTCCACACGTACTGAAAGTACGCAACCCGAGCCGCAGCTCCTTCGAGCTGACACTCAGCATAAGGAAAACCAACCATCTGAGGCAGACATAACATCGGGGATGACTTACTGTCTATCCTGACCATAGAGGTGTCAAACTCTTGGTCATATAGCACAGTAACATCAGAGTACAGATGCGACCCGCAGGTCCATCGATAGGATGCACAACAAATGAACGGACATGCAACAAGTATGAATGTGCATCAACATATGCGCAAGTTAGTAGAGTGCCAAACGAAAGTGAAACAACATGCCTTAGCAGGCAAAGCAAACATAAAGCAGATGCAGACATGTTAAAATCAAAGGTACCCACAGTGGGTGCGTTAATAAACTTCAAGTAAATCTTATTTCTCTTCGGAATTTCAACCGGACTCAAAAGTACCCCACTGTAGGTTAAACAACACCACAAGGGACCTATTACATTTCTATAAGAAAATCATATTTTAAACATGTTCCTCAACAAATGTACATCAAGTTGTACAATTAAAAGTGTTACAACATTCGGAACCTTCATCCGAAACTCACGTTATAAACCATCAATTGGTGTGTTATTATTTCCAAATAACCTTTCATTATATACCTTAACATAGTACAAAAGATATCCCAAAAGTGCGATTATTTGTCCATCAATTCGGGTCCTTTTAAACCCATCCGAATTACAAAAAAATGCATAGAACTCGCCGAGTTGGCTTAGGGAACTCGCCGAGTTCAGGTCCGAAGTTTGGACCCTCAACCGGATTTCGGACCCATCCGAATTACTTTGACCCATCCGAATTCGGGTCATATCCGAGTTCGATTCTTTTTAAGTTCGGTTCACATCCGAATTCGGGTCCCAACCGAATTCGGATCCATCATTTATGAATTTTTGAAGATTTATTCAAGTGTTCTTGGGAACTCGCCGAGTTCACCAGCAGTTTTGCAGGTCGCAGCTACGGGTTTTGTACTAAAATTTCCATAAATCCATTTTTAGCAACATGCAATCCATAATAAATTTATACTAACATATATTGAATGCTTCTACATCATTTTCCATATCATTTACATCCAATTTCGTCCAGATTGGACCAAAAATGAGTAAAACTCCAAGAACTCAAAAACTTCATAAAAACTCAGATTTATTACCTTTTTGGACGAATTGAGTGACGATTGTTGTTTCTAATCCTTCAAGGGACTTCAACTGATGATTTCCAACTTGAATAACACACATGCAACATCATTCTATCAGATTCAAAATCCGAATTTTGAATTTTAAAGTCTCCAAATAAACCCCCAGTTGAGATATGATATTCTTACCTTAATTTCCACTTTGAATCTTGTAAATTTCCAGATTTAATCCATGAATTTGCTTCCAATGAGTTGATTTTCAGCAGAAATTTTAGAGTGAGAGTGAGAGAGATTGAGAGCTTTAAAGTTGAAATGATGAAATGAACATAATATAAGACCAATGGTCTTTTATTCCATAACTTTCGGCTTTTGTCACATTTAACCCCTCAATTTATCTGATTTCACTAAATACTGATTTTATCTTAGTTTTATCATTACTAACATTTATAAATTACCATACTTAAATAAAATATTGAAATTCTCAAATTTCATAAAATAACAACCAACTTTCAAATATCTAGATACATAATCATTTTTTTCATAATCCAACTTAATTATACAAAAATTCATCTAATTATCCCAATTACAATAAATTGAATCCGAGGATGTTACAGCATGGGCTCCACCACGCTAAAACTTCGTCCTCGAAGTTACTCGGATCCAAACAATTGTGGATATTTCCTCAATATCTCCGCCTTTGTCTCCCAAGTGTGATTCGCTCCTTTGTGATGCTTCCAACGTACCAGCACCATTTCAATCTCTTTGCTCCTTAGCTTTTTCATCTTTGTGTCTAACACACACTCCGTCTCTTCAACATACCGGAGCCTTTCATCAATCTGCAACTCAGTATGGTCAGCCCAATCCTCATTCCCAGTAGTAAAAGACTTCCTAAGATTTCCCACATTGAACACCGGATGTATGGCCGACATCTCTTCAGACAATTCTAAATGGTACGACTGATTACCAACCTTCTCTATTATTCTGAATGGTCCGACAAATCTCAGAGCCAACTTGCCTCTCTTTACAAAACGAGTAACACCCCTCATTGGTGATACTTTCAGATATACCCAATCATTCACATCAAAACTGATTGGGTTGTGCCTTCTATCGTGATAACTTTTCTAGCGATCCTGGGCCGCTTTCATATTCTGTCTAACCAGCTGTATCTTCTCATTCGTTTCCTGCAACAATGCAGGCCCAACAATCGGCGTTTCTCCAGTTTCTCTCCAACACGTAGGAGTCCTACATCTTCTTCCATATAAGGCCTCAAACGGCACTTTCTTTATTGTTGCATGATAACTGTTATTATACGAGAATTATATCAATGGCAAATGGTCGTCCCAATTGCCACCGAGATCCAATACACATGATCTCATCATATCCTCCAAGGTAAGGATGGTCTGTTCACTCTGTCCAGTTTGTGGACGGTAAGCCGTACTCATTGCTATTCTCGTTCCCAACCCTTCTTGTAATGCTGACCAAAAATTTGAAGTAAATCGGCTATCCCGGTCCGATACTATGGATTTAGGCACTCCGTGTCTAGAAACAATCTCGTCCATATAAATGTGAGCCAACTTTTCTAACGAGTAGCTTTCCCGAATTGGTATAACGTGTGCCGACTTAGTTAACCGATCAAATATCACCCAGACTGCATCATGTTGACGCCTAGTCTTCGGAAACTTCATAACAAAATCCATTGTTATGTGTTCCCACTTCCATTCCGGAATGGGAAGCGGTTGCAGACTGCCATAGGGTTGCTGATGTTCGGCTTTCACTAACCGACAAGTTCTACATCTTTCAACATACTGGCCTATATCCTTCTTCAATCCGGGCCACCAAAAGTCTGCTTTGAGTTCATTGTACATCTTGGTACTCCCGGGGTGTACAGAAAACTTGGATTGATGTGCTTCTTCGATAATCACATTTCTCATACCACCAAACTTTGGCACCCAGATTCTCCCATAAATTCCTTTCAAACCCGATTCACTAGTTTCCATAACATTTTTCTGTACTCGAATATCCTCAGCACCAACATTTTCTTCCTTCAAAGCTTCCACTTGAGCGGCTTTAACATCGTCAATTATTGTGGAGGTTAACGTAGGAGACGTCATCATGTAGCAACAATCCTTAGAGTAGGCTTAGTGCATCGGCTACTACATTAGCCTTTCCGGGATGATAAAGGATTTCACAATCATAATCCTTTATTAGTTCCATCGAACGTCTCTGCCTCATATTAAGCTCTTTCTGATTGAAGATATACTTCAAGCTCTTATGATCTGTGTATAATTGACACCTAGTTCCATACAGGTAGTGCCTCCACAATTTCAATGCAAAAGTGACAGCTGTCAACTCAAGATCATGAGTTGAATAATCCTTTTCCTGCTGCTTTAACTATCTTGAGGCATACGCAATCACTTTCCCGCGCTGCATCAGCACAACACCTAACCCCAGTCTCGATGCGTCCGTGTAAACCACAAAATCATCATTGCCCTCCGGTAGAGCAAGTATCGGGGCTTCACTTAATGTCTTTTTCAAAATATCAAATGCCTCTTGCTGCACGGTTTCCCAAACAAACGGTGCATTTTTCATTGTTAATGCAGTCAAAGGAACTGCAATCTTTGAGAAATCCTTAATGAACCTCCTATAGTAACCCGCCAACCCAAGAAAACTTCTGACTTCTGTAGCTGATCGAGGCGGCTCCCAGTTCTTTATCGCTTCTACCTTAGCTGGATCTACAAAAATCTCAGCTCCCGAAATAACATGTCTAAGAAATTGAATCTGTTGCAGCCAAAACACACACTTTGAGAATTTGGCATACAACTTTTCCTTCCTTAACAATTCCGACAACTCTGTTAAATGAACAGCATGGTCGGCCTCGGACTTGGAATATACCAAAATGTCGTCAATGAATACAATCACCGACTTATCTAGCATCGGTCTGCAAACTCTGTTCATTAGATCCATAAGAACAGCCGGGGCATTGGTTAACCCGAAAGGCATCACTAGAAACTCGTAATGCCCATACCGAGTTCTGGATGCTGTTTTAGGCACATCATCTTCTCGTACCTTCAACTGATGGTACCCCGATCTCAAGTCAATCTTAGAAAATACACTTGCCCCATGTAGCTGATCAAACAAGTCATCTATCCTCGGCAGCGGATACTTGTTCTTAATTGTCAACTTATTCAGCTCCCGGTAATCAATGCACATTCTCATCGTGTCATCTTTCTTTTTAACAAACAATACCGGAGCTCCCCACGGCGATGAACTCGGTCGAATGAAGCCCTTATCCAACAACTCCTGGAGTTGTTTCATCATTTCTTGCATCTCGGTAGGAGCAAGGCGATACAGAGAACGAGCTACCGGTGCAGCTCCAGGGATCAGATCAATACGGAATTCAACTTGTCTCTCAGGTGGCACGCCAGACAAGTCTTCCGGAAACACATCCGGGAATTGTGATACAACAGGCAGGCCACGGTCTTCTTCTCAGCCTTGGCATCGATTGCATATGCCAAATAAGCGTCACACCCCTTTGCAACAAGCTTTCGGGCTTTTGCAATGGTCATCAAACATAGATCCCCGCTTCTCCTATCCCCGTAAATACAGATCTCACGCCCCTCCGGAGTAGTTATCTTGATCATACGCTTCTTACATACTATGTGAGCTTCATTCTCAATCAACCAGTCCATCTCGACTATCACATCAAACTCACTGAATTCGATCGGGATCAAGTCCAAATTGAAGACTACATCTTCAATTACTAACGTGCAGTTACGGTATATGTGATCTACTTTGACTAGAGTGTTACTAGCAGTTTCTATGTCAAGTATAGCAGATAACTTTGATAAAGGCATAGACAATTGTTGAGCAAACATGGTAGATACAAACGAATGGTTGGCACCCGAATCGAAAAGAACTCGTGCAGGCATGGAATTAACAATAAACATACCAGTAACCACCTCTGGGTTTTCCCTAGCCTCCTCCACAGTAATCTAAAATGCACGAGCCGGTGCCCTTTGTGGCTGATTTCGACGGTTGACTGAACCACCACTTGATCCTTGTTAGATATTTTATTTCGATCATAGGGAGTTGTTTTGTAATAATTATTATCTTAGTATTTAGTGTTGTATTTATTTCCTTTGTAATTTATGTTTATGTTATAGTCAAGGGACCAAAAGTGACAATATGTAATACTTAATTAAAGGAGCCTAGAAATAGGCTCCTAGGGTTTCTAAATGAGAGACACGGTTGACATTAGTGAAAAATTACAGCCGCCACTTTTGCATTATTCTCCCAACATTCTCTTTGTCTTTCTTCATCATTTCACAATTATTGGGCATTGATTCTTCTTGTGTTTGATAAGAAACATTAAAGGTGCTGAAATATATACGGGATTACATATTACAATTGGTATCAGAGCGTAGAAAGGTGGATTTCAACTGCAACTTTCGGATTCTGCTGGGTTTTTATAGTGTTCTTCGTGTTCTTCATTTCCATCCGGTTAGATCTTCATTTACCTCTGTTTTTCTGTGTTTCTTGTGTTATAATGGTCATATAATCACCAAATTATCATCCTCTACTGATTTTAAGCTAATTTACTTCCATCTTTCCATAAATATCATCAAGAATCGGATATTTCATCAAGTTTAAAAAATATGGGTTTTAGTGGGTTTTAGCTTGTTCTATGCTGTTTTTAAGTGTTTTTATGTTATTTTAAATCACCAAAAGTGTTTAAAATAGTTTATAAATCATTTAGAACTGTTTTTAGGCTTTAAAACTGAAAAAAAATCGAATTCTGCTTAGTTCTGCCTTAGAAAACTGAAAAAACCTGCTGTATTTCGGATCCCTTACTGTAGCAATTCGGACCACTTTCATATCACCCTAATTCGGACCTCACTTCGGTCCAATTCGGACCATATTTAGGTGCATTTCGGACCCCCCCCCCCCCATCAGCCTATTTCGGACCCCACTTAGGTCCCATCCGAACTTCGGACCATCCGAAGTTCAGATCAGGCTTTCCATTTTTCCATTTGGGACTTGTATTTACATTTTTCACATTTCGGACCATATCAATTTCGGACCATCCGAACTCGGACTATCCGAATTCGGTCCCCACCTGGACATTTCCTACGCCCTGTCCACTGTTCATCCGAATTCGGTTCATCCGAATTCGGTCCCTTAGTTCCATCCGAATCCGTAGTACGTCCGCATTAGGTCCCTACCCGCATCATTGTTCATCCGAACTAGGAGTCCATCCGAATTAGCACTTCATCCGGACGATAGACCATCCGAATTACTGTTCACCCGAAGTAGGTTCCCATCCGAATTGCTTCATCCATCCGAATTCGGTTTCACCATCCGAAATCCAAGCTATCCGAATTCGATTCTAAGCATCCGAAATCCTGTTCATCCGAACCCTTTCCATCCGCATTTCACTTTCATCCGAAATCAGTACTATTCATCTTCACTCCAGCCCATCTGTGTCCAGTTTCCACCTTTACGATCTTCATTTTTAATCAGCACCCATCATAATGTCTCGCGAAGCTCTCGTACTCGGATCTGAGAACAGACCACCAGTTCTCTATCCAGATGAGTATGAACAATGGAAATCCCGGTTCCTTAAGTTCGTTGGAATGCAACCGCTCGGGAATTTGATGCTTCAGTCCATATCTGAAGGACCCGTAATCTATTATCGGGAGATAGCAGCCCGACCTGAGGCTGACCCCCTGTCCAAGCCTCTAAAGTTGAAAGAGAACCGGCAAATGACGCCGAGAGAGACCGCCAGCATGCTGATAAGAGGGCAGAATATCTGATCTATCAAGCCCTCCCCACTGATATTCTTGTTGGAGTAGACAGCAAAATGTCAGCCAAAGAAATGTGGGACGAGTTGGAAGTCCAGATGCTGGGGGCAGATCTCGATGATCGTGCCAAAATCGAGGAGGCAAAGGCTAAGTTTACGGAATTCCGCGCCAAAGACGGGGAATCTCTGCAAGCCACTTTTACCAGGTTCTGTGCAGTCCTTAATGAGTTGAACAAACTGCACATAAAGAAGGATAGGGATGATATCAACATCCAGTTCTTTGCCGCCCTAGCCCCCGAGTGGCAGCTTGCATGTCGGGCCACGAAACGAGTCCTGAACATTCCTGAGGTATCAATCAATGTCGTCTTTAAGGAGCTCAAGAAGTATCAAGGGGATGTGGATCAACAAAAGCTGATGGCAAATCAATTGGCCTCTCTTCTGCAATCCGCCAACACCGGGTTGAAACCAAATGATTCACTAGCCTTGATCACCAACACGCAGATTCCGACACCATCCTTTGCTCCAGGTTCTTCGTCGTCGCAGTACAGGTATGCTTCTCCTCCGCGTGAGGTCTATGATGAGGAAGAAGCTTCTATTCAGGAACAGATTGCCTTGTGGACCAACCGTCTCCAACAGCGACGGTTCTCCAACAAGACTAACAATCAACTCCGTTATGACACCGGTCCACGGAGGTACTCAGATGACAGAAGGGATGACCGACGCGATGACTATCGAAGGGATGAATACCGTAGGGATGATCGGGATGATCGCAGGTATGACGATAGACGCGACTATCGAGATGATCGCCGTTATGAAAGGCGAGACGATAGGCGTGATGATCGAAGGGACGACAAGCGGGAAGATCGAAGGGATGATCGTCGGGATGACCGCCGGGATGAGAGGAGAGTGCCCGAAAGAAGGGACAGGAGGCGTGATGACAGCCGAGAGCATCGCCGGGCCGATAAGAGGCCGGCGGAAAGAAGAGAGGAACGGCCGAGAGCAGAGGAGCCAAAAGCCGCAGATAAACGTCTCTGCTACAAGTGTGGCAAACCGGGCCACTTCGCTAGGGAATGTAAGAACAATTTCGACAGAGACACCGCATACTACGAGAGAAAGCTCGAGGCCGCCAAGAAAAGAACGGATGCGTTAGCCCTCGTCGCCCAGGAAGACTACTAGGATGCTGAAGATTCTGAAGACGAGGATGACAAGGGCAAGAATTGCTACATGGTTGATCGTATGGGGTTGGCGAACTGTGTTGTTTCCACTGCTGACAATTCAGATCATGCTGCTGAGGGGGAGACATTGAAAAATCCACCAGCATGTCTGATGACTACAACTAACGATCCTGAATGCTCTACATCCGGTTCTGAGTCCAATGAGGTATATTCCTGTTACATTCCTGCACATGTTAATAAATTATTTGTAGATAATGAATGTAAACTGCACACACATATTCTTGATCTACAAACTAGATTAAATGCTGAAACTGCAAGGTGTGTACAGGCTGAACATCAAGCTCAAACTCTGAAAGAATCATCTGAATTATATCATTCAAAGTGGTTAACTAATCATAATGTTATAAAACAGATGTTAATAGAAAAAGTAGATGTTCAGGATAGGAATATATACCTTGAATCTTGCATGGACACGCTTTCAAAAGAAAAACTCTCTTTAAAAGAAGAAATTTCTGTTCTTACAAAACAATTAGATGTGGTAAATATGGAAAATATAGACAGTTTAGAAAAATACAAAATGATTGAAGAAGAAAGGATAAGTTTGTACTCAAGAATAAAGACCCTTGACGATGCATTTTTAGAAAGGGGTCAAGCAGAACAAACTATCCATTTAAATCAGCCCAAAGAAACTAGGTTTTACCATTCTAAACAAGGAATTGGTTTTAAAAATCCTAAATATTTGGAAAAGGCACAAAATGTTTTACCTGTATTTTATGACATGAATTATATGGGAGACAGTCTTAAATCTTTCTTTTTTGAGTCATCAAAAGAAGTTTTAAACCAAGAAAATGAGAAACGTGTCGCTCGTAAAGATAAAGAAATTTCTTTTCAATATGAAGAACTTAACGAGAGTTATTCTTCTAGAGTACCCACTTTAGAGGAAGATCTTTTGTCAACATATTCAGAAGCTGAATTGAAAACTGAAACCGTAAAATCAACTCCTCAACTTTATATTCATGCAAAAGTTCTTCAACAACAAATCACTGTTTTAGAAAAGGAATTGAAGTCGTCTCAAGAGAAAGCACTTGATCTTCAAGATGCTCTTCTTAAGAGAGAAGAAGAATTGGTAAATCAATCTTTTCAACAAGCTGTGGAAGTTACTGTCTACAGAGAAAATTTTGAAATGGTTTCACAAAAATTGAAAGATCTTTCAAAAGAACAAACACTTTCTCATTCCATAAAAATTCCATGTGTGTCATCAAATAAAGGTAAGGCTAAAGCTGAAACTTCTTTTGTCATTTACAAAGGTGAGTGTTCAAAAGTTTTCAAAAAGGAGGTTCCTAAAAAGACTCAGATCAAATCCAAGTCTTTTAAGAAACCCACTCACCACCAAAAAGAAAATTCTGTCAAGTCTAAATCTTCCATGCTTACTGACTCTAATCGTTTTGTTCCTATAGATCATATAAGGAGAGTCCCAAAAACCACCATGCTGGATTTTACAAGTTTTTTTGTGAAGAAGGCTTTAATGCCAAATGAATTTGTTACTAGAGATAGGATGTCTATAATCTCTAAAGACAATTTATGTAACAATGTGTGTGACAATGCTTGTAATGTTGTACCGAATTCTGTTGTTCCTTTAAAGTACTCTTTCAGTGATTTATTTAATCTGTGTCCAACTCGATATAGACGACAGGTTCCTGAAATGAATGCTTTCGTTCCATATCCTGTTAAACGAATTCGGAAAAAGATAACAAAAAATAGTGCATCATCGGCCATAAACAAAATTGAGATTTGTCCGTTGCCAAGGCCCAAAACCAAAGCAACGGTCAAAAAGGTCTCAAAAAGACAAAAACCAAAGGCAATTTCAGCGCCTAAGGTTCCAAAACCCAATAAATCCAATCTTCAATGGATTCCAAAGGGTTGTGCATCCGGACCACACACAAATGCTAATTGGGATTCTAAAACTGTACACGTGCCATATAAATCTGGAAATCCTAACAAATAGGGACCCATATTGAGGTGGGTACCCAAGGTTGTGTGATCTTAATGCAGATGGTTCTTGGTTACTTCTGATCAAGACCCGTGCTTCAAAGAAATGGCTTCTAGTTACCTTAGACTAGGACCCGTTCTTTTGCTTGTCGGTTGTGCTTAAACCGACACGTTTGGCTTCTGTGCACACAGCCCAGGACCCGGTCTTAACTCATCATGTTTTCTGAACATCTCGGTTCAGAACACGGTTTGATTGTGAATTAAAAATGGATGTGTTTGAATGCATATAGTTTTTCATTATATGAATTTATGTGTTTTTCAGGCTAAGTTTATTTGGTATATGCATTCGGGTTGCTCCAAGCACATGACTGGAAGAAGAGAATTGCTGTCCAACGTTGTTGAACAGTATTGCGGAACTGTAAAATTCGGGAACAACCATCAGGCTCATATCAAAGGATACGGGGACTTAGTTCTAAATAATATGGTCATCAAGGACGTAGACTATGTTGAGGGGTTATCACATAATCTTTTTAGCATAGGACAGCTCTGCGACAAAGGACTAGAGGTAACGTTTAGGGCTAAGAACTGCAGTGTTAAGAGTATGGATGGAAAAGAAATCCTAACAGGTTCCCGAAACTCTAACCTCTACACCATTGACGTAGCTAAGCTAATAGTGAAGGATAACATTTGCCTACTATCAAAAGCCTTTTCAAAAGACTCTTGGTTGTGGCATCGAAGATTATCCCATTTGAATTTTGATAATATCAACAAGCTGGCTGCAAAACAATTGGTCAAAGGTCTTCCTGAATTGCGCTACGAAAAGGACCATCTGTGTGGAGCTTGTGAGAAAGGGAAAATGAAACGATCATCTCACAAACCAAAGCCCGAACCATCAACAAAAAGAGTATTGGAGTTACTTCACATGGATTTATGCGGACCGATGAGGACTCAAAGCATAAATGGAAAACGATATGTGTTGGTTATCGTTGATGACTATTCACGATATACATGGGTCAGGTTCTTGCGTTCCAAGGACGAGACAGCTCAAGAAATCATAGATTATATCAAGAGTGTCAAGACCCAAAAGCAGCTGTCAGTGCAATCAATCAGATCAGATAACGGCACGGAGTTCAAGAACTCGGTAGTTGAGGGCTTCCTTCGATCCAAAGGTATTCAGTATCAATACTCTGCTGCTCGAACACCTCAACAAAATGGGGTCGTGCAAAGGCGTAACCGTACGCTTGTGGAAGCCGCTCGTACAATGCTCACATACTCGAAGCTACCTCCGTTCTTGTGGGCCGAAGCCGTATCAACAGCATGCTACACACAAAATCGCTCCATCAGCCATAAGCGCTTTAACAAAACTCCTTACCAACTCTTTTTGAATAAAGTACCATTTATCAAATACTTACGTGTATTTGGTTGCAGGTGCTATATGCTGAATGACAAAGACAACCTCGGGAAATTTAACGAAAAGGCGGATGAAGCGATCTTCATTGGATACTCATCCAACTCGAAGGCGTATCGCGCATTCAATACCCGAACCAGAACAGTCAATGAAAGTGTGCACGTCACATTTGATGAGTTGGCTGAACTGGCACCCGAAGTTGATCAATCAGGACCACGCATTACTCAAATGCCTGGAGACTCTTCCAATAACCCCATTTCTTTTTCTTCTTCTGATTTGGTTAATTTGTTTGATCCTTTTTATGTTGAATTTTTTTGGTCCTAACGCTAGTGTTTCTAATGTTGTCAATAATGTAGGTGATCCTTCCAGTTCAACTGCGCCACAAAGTTTCTCCGCTCCATATTCATCGACATACCCTCATCCATCTACATCATCCACCGACACATCCGCAGTTGAATCTACTCCTATAATACCCTCACATATAATACCAACACTTCTTCCTTCACCTGAACAATCGGGAATCGAACCGGAACCAGTGGTACCATCATTTGAAACCATTGACCATGAATCTTCATCCATCCCCACATTAACCACAGAGGTTCCATCCCGAGCACCCGTTCCACACGAGATTAAATGGACCCGAAGTCACCCAACAGATCAAATCATTGGTGATGTATCACCAGGAGTCCAAACTCGTAGGGCATCTGCTAATGAATGCCTCTTCGCATCATTCCTGAGTATGATAGAGCCCGCTCGTGTGGATGAAGCCCTAACAGATCCAGACTGGATAGTTGCAATGCAAGAGGAACTCAACCAGTTTGAACAGCTAAGAGTATGGCGGTTAGTTCCCAAACCAAAAGAGAGGAGCACAAAGAAAGGAAGAAAATATATTCCTCTACAACGATTTTTGCAACTCATTATACAGTACGCAATGGACCATGACGATGATATCCATGAGCGTCCGGAGGCAGACGTCTACCCCACAGTGGCGATTCAAAAACTAACTCTGCCAAAGGGGGCCTCGACAGTGCCGATAATGAAAATACCTCTGTCTTTACTATTGAGGTCAAGGGGCAAGGAGCGGGTTAGGGCGTATATTCAGGAGAGCTATCCGGATGAGTCTCAGTCGGAACCGTCTGAGACTAGCCAATCCGAAGGTGAGGCAAGTATGAGTGAGCATGAGGGAGTTAGGGTGGACGTTCAGCAACAATCTCTGGGTATGGGTGAGGGGGAGCCTGTGTTAGTAAGGGAGGAACCAGGAGGTGAGATGGCAGAGACGGCGGATTCAGAAAGAACCGTCTCTGTCGTAAGAGCGAGGGAGGTACAATCTGAGGGTGAACCAAGCCCTATAAGCCGGACTCCTCACTATAAGACCGTCCGTCCAACGGTCGAATTAACCACCACCACCCACTTGGTGTCCCCTCAAAGGGAAACCACTTCATTTCACGGGGTTCAAGCACATACTCCATCGCCCTCTCATTCGGAGAGTGGCGGTGTTGAAAGAGGTCACACTCCTCCCCAGGTGACCGCACTCCATTCCATCACGATTCCATCCCCCCAAACACAGACACCGCACGATGCCTCCGTGGCATCCCCAAGAGCTGCCTTCGTGGCAGCTCCTCAAACTTCCGGATCTGCGCATCCTATTCAGGAGCCAGAGATGACGGAAGGAAGACCGGAAGTGGCTCCATCAACGCCATCCACTTCCGGCCATCTCCCAATCAATTTTGAGATGCTAACGGCAGCTTTACGTGCTGCCGGCGTGATTACCCGGGCTGACCTGGACGCCCAAAGGGAAGCCGCCGAGGAACGTCACACCGCCCTACTCTCTCTAATCAAGGGTAAGGGTGTCGCTTCCGAAGCTGGCCCCCCACCAGGTTCCCATTCAGTTCAACATCAGATTTCCGAGCTGTCGGACAAGATAGATGCTCTTAACCGCCTTATTCTGCAAGTCCAAGAACAGCTGAATTCAAGAATGGATCGCCTAGAGTCGGCAGTGATAGAACTCCAGTGCCGCCCTCAAGCAGAGGCTCCAAAGAGAAAACATGACGATCCAGACGACCCTGATCATCATGAGGGGGAGAAAAGGCGAAAGGTTCAGTATGAGGACCCCATGCTGGGTATAGGGGGAGCAGAGACCGCTGAGGGGTCAGAATTTCAGGGGTCAGGGGAACAGAGGCAGGAGGCTCAGGAATACCTATTTATAGAAGACGAGCCCATGGTCGAGGGTCCAGCTCCACTGGATCCGATGACAGCTACGGTAGAATTCGAGGAACCTCATGACAAGGTTGAAATCATATTGGTTTCTGATTCAGATTCCGATATCGACGACAGCGAACCTTTATTAATTCCTAAGCCTGAACCTGAATCTCCAACGAAAAAATCTTCATCCTCTTCCTTTGACTTCCTGAACTCACCACCACCAGCCCATCAAGAAGAAATCCTTTCATCCATCCAAGCTCCCCAGTCACTAAAAGAATCCCATATTGTCCTTAGCCCTCCAAGATCCCCAAGCCCTCCTCCAGTCCAACAAACCGAACTTCCAGGTCCCTCCCAAACCAAAAGGGTCGATTGCTTCGATGAAACTCCGGAAGGCCCTGGTGCTTATAGAAAAGATGATTTATTCTGGGTGGACCATTATACAAAAGGAAAGGTTCAAACACTGCCTCAGGAAGAAAAGGAGAAAATGCGACAAGAACGGCGGGGGACTATCATAAAGCTTCTTGAAGCCAAAAAGGATGAAATCGAAGAACCCCCCATTCAAGGCCTTAAAGAATTCTTGCAGAAATTTCCCCCGGAGCAGTTTCAGAATCCGTACCTAGAAGAAAGATTCAAGATGGTATTCAGAAAGAAGCCTGGATCCTTCAGCAGACGCCTACTTATGGAACTTACAAATGTTTCCAAAGCTGAACAGGCCGAATACTACCAACTGATGCTCCGGGAAAGAAGGTCAAAGGTGTCAAAATCGAAGATTAAGAAACTCAAAACAATAACCATGTGCAAAAGAGCCAAAGTCTTCTATCCCTCCTACCAAGTCTAAAGAGAAGATGGGGCGGGAGATGACATCTTCGAATATGACCTAGACTTCATAAGTGCGGATGACGTTGAGTTCCTTCACAACAGTTTGAAAAATCGTATCAGAAAACGTCTAACCCACATGACAGCTGTAGGTGCCCTTGTACGAAGCATGAACCGCCGCTCGATCATAATGTGCCTAAGAGACTTCCAGATGGCGATTGAGAGCGCGATGGTTAAGGTGGGCCTACGAGCACCGGAACAAGACAGTTTTTTTCTAGCCCACCACCCGGCTTATAGAGTTGTACTTTCTGGAGATCCGGGTGTTATTTTTGTCAATTACAAGGGCTACAAAAGGTATATGCGCTTTGAGGATCTTCCTTGCTACTCCGATGGTACACTTCGATTGGTTCGAGCTGCTCTTACACAGAAAGTACAAGATTAAGATGCTCAACCAGATCCTGAACAAAGATGCTCACCAAAGGAGATACATGATTAACTCAGCGGCATAGACTTCCTGAACGAACGGCTTCATACGAGACAAGTGACCAGACGCTTCGACGTCATCCTTGGACTCCGAGAATCAATGGACCATGCCAGAGTTCCAGGACCTCCTAAATGATCGAAAAGGGGGAGATTGTTAGATATTTTATTTCGATCATAGGGAGTTGTTTTGTAATAATTATTATCTTAGTATTTAGTGTTGTATTTATTTCCTTTGTAATTTATGTTTATGTAATAGTCAAGGGACCAAAAGTGACAATATATAATACTTAATTAAAGGAACCTAGAAATAGGCTCCTAGGGTTTCTAAATGAGAGACACGGTTGACATTAGAGAAAAATTACAGCCGCCACTTTTGCATTATTCTCCCAACATTCTCTTTGTCTTTCTTCATCATTTCACAATTATTGAGCATTGATTCTTCTTGTGTTTGATAAGAAACATTAAATGTGCTGAAATATATACGGGATTACATATTACAATCCTCCAGATGATCGGGTTGATGTTGGAGCAGCAGCTGCTGGAGCGTTCTTTCTACAGTTTCTACTATAAAGCCCCCATACACCACATTTATGGCAGGCATCCGATTTCCGTGGGCATTCATTCTGATAGTGGCCCAATTCTCCATAGCAAAAGCAAGCGCGTCCATTAGTGCACTTGCCAAAGTGTTCCAGATGACACTTACTACAATACCGCGGCTCGGTGTTGACGGAGTACGCACGAGCACGACCAGAGGAACCAGATTGTCGGTGATAAGACTGTTGCGGTGAGTACTGCGATGATCGTGAAAAACCAGAATAGCCTCCTTCGCGCTGACGTTTTGGTGGTGAAGGTTGAGTTGGGTTAGCTGAAGTAGCAGCAGACCCCATTACGTACCCTGACATAGTCAGAATCTGTTCCACATTCCTGGCGGCTTCCAGTAGACTAGCAAAAGTTGGGTAGCGTACGTTGCTCATCACCCTTCGGATTTCCAGATCAAGACTAGCCTCAAATCTGGTCACTTTTCTTTTCTCTGTATCCACCTAATGAGGCGCGAACAAACTCAGTCTCGTGAACTCTACCGCATACTGGGACACAGACTTAGTCCCCTGGATTAGAGTCATGAACTTTTCTTCAAGTCTTCAGCGCTCATCGGCCGGGCAGTATTGCTGAGTAAAGACTTCAGTGAACTCAGCCCATGTCATCACAGAGACTTTCTCCAAGGTTAAGGCGTTAACCATGGAATTCCATCACATGATTGCGTCTTTAGTGAACATAGCCGTGGCAAATCAGACCATGTCGTTCTTAGCACAATCGCTGATTCGGAAGGTCCTTTCTATGGCTGTTATCCATTCCAGTGCAGTAACAGCATCTCCCAGTCCATTAAACTCGACTGCTCCATTTCCCTTAAAGTCCTTAAAACGACAACCCCTGGGCTTATTAGATGACCCGGTGTTGTCATCTTGTTCATCATTGTTGCCCCCTTCCTTTTCCTTATTCTTCCTCTTATCTTCTCTTCACTTAGCTTCGGCCTCATCTCGAGCCCGAAACTGATCTTGAATCCTCCGATTTTGCTCAGCCATCATGGCTAGCATCATTTCTCTTGTCTCTTCGGGTGTCATTCCTCCTCCAGACATGTTCTGAAATATAAAACATATAACTTGTTTAGTGACATGTCATTTATTTAAAGACACCACCCATTGTCCCGTATGAAAGTCAATCTCCTATCTCTACTAGATCGTAGCCTATCTTAGTTCAGATCATTACTTACAATCACTACATATCATCACTTAATGTTTGAGACCAAGACCTCACGGACACTTGAATCTCAAACTACTGCTCTGATACCATCTCGATTTGACACCCTTGCCACATTTAACCACAATTACATAATGATCTGAATACTTAATAAAAGTGCGGAACCATAAAAGTACATACTGATAGTAATACAAATGTTTTAAACACCCTACGGTGCTACAAGTTCCAATACTAATTCTACATACTCAAAGTTATTACAACATCCAGATTATATTACAACATTAACCCCAACATTCAATTACCAAACTGAGTAGTAGAAATCTTCAAATACTTCAACAGACAACCTAGCTAGATGGTCCCACAGCAGATTTTCCTTTTCCTGTAAAAATGCAACAACTGAGGGGTAAGCGAATTGCTTAGTGAATACCAAATGATTTTAAACATTCTACAAATCCTTATGATGCCACCCAGAGTAACCGCGGTAACACATACCGTATACTCCACACGTACTCAAAGTACGCAACCCGAGCCGCAGCTCCTTCGAGCTGACACTCGGCATAAGGAAAACCAACCATCTGAGGCAGACATAACATCGGGGATGACTTACTGTCTATCCTGACCACAGAGGTGTCTAACTCTGGGTCATATAGCACAGTAACATCATAGTACAGATGCGACCCGCAGGTCCATCGATAAGATGCACAACAAATGAACAGACATGCAACAAGTATGAATGTGCATCAACATATACGCAAGTTAGTAGAGTGCCAAATGAAAGTGAAACAACATGCCTCAGCAGGCAAAGAAAACATAAAGCAGATGCAGACATGTTAAAATTAAAGGTACTCACAGTGGGTGCGTTAGTAAACTTCAAGTAAATCTTATTTCTCTTTGGAATTTCAACCGGACTCAAAGGTACCCACTGTGGGTTAAACAACACCACAAGGGACCTGTTACATTTCCATAAGAAAATCATATCATAAACATGTTCCTCAACAAATGTACGTCAAGTTGTACAATTAAAAGTGTTACAACATTCAGAACCTTCATCCGAAACTCATGTTATAAACCATCAATTGGTGTGTTATTATTTCCAAATAACCTTTCATTATATACCTTAACATAGTACGAAAGATATCCCAAAAGTGCGATTATTTGTCCATCAATTCGGGTCCTTTTAAACCCATCCGAATTACCCAAAAATGCATAGAACTCGCCGAGTTGGCTCAGGGAACTCGCCGAGTTCAGGTCCGAAGTTCGGACCCTCAACCGGATTTCGGACCCATCCGAATTACTTTGACCCATCCGAATTCGGGTCATATCCGAGTTCGATTCTTTTTCAAGTTCGGTTCCATCTAAGTTCGGTTCACATCCGAATTCGGGTCCCAACCGAATTCGAATCCATCATTTATGAATTTTTGAAGATTTATTCAAGTGTTCTTGGGAACTCGCCGAGTTCACCAGCAGTTTCGCAGGTCGCAGCTACGGGTTTTGTACTAAAATTTCCATAAATCCATTTTTAGCAACATGCAATCCATAATAAATTTATACTAACATACATTGAATGCTTCTACATCATTTTCCATATCATTTACATCCAATTTCGTCCAGATTGGACCAAAAATGAGTAAAACTCCAATAACTCAAAAACTTCATAAAAACTCAGATTTATTACCTTTTTGGACAAATTGAGTGACGATTCTTGTTTCTAATCCTTCAAGGGACTTCAACTGATGATTTCCAACTTGAATAACACACATGCAACATCATTCTATCAGATTCAAAAACCGAATTTTGAATTTTAAAGTCTCCAAATAAACCCCAAGTTGAGATATGATATTCTTACCTTAATTTCCACTTTGAATCTTGTAAATTTCCAGATTTAATCCACGAATTTGCTTCCAATGAGTTGATTTCAGCAGAAATTTTAGAGTGAGAGTGAGAGAGATTGAGAGCTTTGAAGTTGAAATGATGAAATGAACATAATAAAAGAACAATGGTCTTTTATTCCATAACTCTTGGCTTTTGTCACATTTAACTACTCAACTTATCTGATTTCACCAAATACTGATTTTATCTTAGTTTTATCATTACTAACATTTATAAATTATCATACTTAAATAACATATTGAAATTCTCAAATTTCTTAAAATAACACCCAACTTTCAAATATCCAGATATTTTTTCATAATCCAACTTAATTATACAAAAATTCATCTAAATATCCCAATTACAATAAATTGAATCCAAGGATGTTACAAGTTACAGGGCGAGTAGTTATCTTTTCTCCTTCTTCAGTGTCAATCACTGTAATTCCTGATTTCTTGGGTACAGTTTGGGTTGGACTTACCCACTTGCTATCAGATATGGGATATATGATCCCAGCGTCCAACCATTTCAATACTTCCTTTTTAACTACTTCTCTTAAGTTAGGATTCAATCTCCTTTGTGCATCCCGTGCTGGTTTAGCTTCTGGATCATTAATAATTTGGTGCATACACAAAGTGGGACTGATTCCTTTTAAATCAGCTATAGTCCATCCTACTCCTTCTTTATATTTGACTAATACTTGCAATAGAGCTTTCTCTTGCACTTCAGTCAGATCTGATGAAATTATAACATGCAAAGATTCTGACCTAGAAAAGCGTATTTTAAATGAGCTGGCAATCCTTCAATCCTAGAACGGGTGGTTATTCTATTGAAGGTTTTGCTGACTGAGGCAAATCAGTAGGTAATTTTTCAGTCCTATGGGTCCACGGTGGTTGTTTCGATTCTAATGTGGATTCCATGACTGTTTCCAACTTATCACACTCAGTAGAATTCAACTCAGCTAATTCATGCTCAGCAAAGAATAACTCAGTAGTATCTTTGGTGTTGATTAACGAACTATGCTGCTGCGCAAGTTCATCCGCCATATCTAGAAGATAAAACTTTGAATCAATTGCAGTGACATTTGAAGCATTAAACACATTCAATCTCAATTTTCGATTACCAAAGGCAATATCCACTGCTCCCGTCGTACAATTAATTTGCGCATTAATCATGGCTAAGAAAGGTCTGCCTAAGATAATAGCCGGTTGATTATCTCCTATTGAACTTTCGGTGTCCAATACTAGGACTAGATAGTAAAAGTCTTCAACTTTTACTATGACATCTGATAGAATACCTCTTGGGCACTTGGTTGACCGATCTGCCAGCTATAAGATAATATCAGTTGTCTGTAACTGTCCTAGATCATGTTTGTCAAACAAGTTTCCAGGTAAAATTTTAACACTAGCTCCAAGATCAAGCAGTGCATTTTTAATCTGCACATTCCCAATTGTCACTTGTATCAATGGTGATCCAGGATCTTTCAGCTTAGGAGGTAGAGAACTAGAAACTACTACACTTAACTGTTCAGTTAAATTGATCTGCTTAGGGATTGAGACCTTATACTTTCTCTTTTGTGTGCAGAGATCATTTAGAAATTTGGAATAAGAGGAAACTTGCTTAATAGCATTGATCAAAGGAATATTTATCTTAACTTGATTGAACAAATCCCACAGATCCTCTAGTTGTGGGCCTTTTTTGCCATAAGGGGAAGATTTTTAATTTTCTAAAGCAGTAGGATAAGGAGGAGGAATTGAAGTGTCCTGAGTATTAACCGCCTCCCCAACTTTAGGAGTTGGAATATCTGCCTTAATCGGTTCCTTGAAAGAAACCTTCTTAGGAACCTCCTTCTTTGGATCCTCTTTCTCCTCATACACGACTTCGATGTCGGTATCTTGTTCTGCCTCTTGCTCTTTAGGCATTTAAATCTTATTATCTACCTCTTTACCACTTCTCAATGTGGTTATCTTAGATACATCATTTACTTCATTTATCTCATGTTTTTTTATCTTTATTATGATGAGCATGTGAAGGATTGGGAATAATATTGCTAGAAATCTTTCCCTCTTCACGCCTAGTAAGCGATTCAGCTACCTAACCCATCTGGCGACTCAACATCTCCATGGTCTTAGTACTAATAGCTGACTGTTGTTTCATAAATTCAGCGAATTCCAAGAATTGCGAAGAAGTCATATTCGTTTCCACTTGGAATTGTGGTTGATCACATTGATTTGACTTATAATATCGCTGATCTTTAGCTGCAGAGGTAGAACCATATTGATATTCTCTTTTTGGTGGTTCATACCTAGGTTTAGATTGATGATCAGAAGGCTGATCATTCTTCCACCGGAAGTTAGGATGATTTCTCCACCCCGGATTGTAGGTCTCCGAGAATGGATTATCCTTCTCCCTATGAGCTCTAAAACCGTAAACTTCATTAGCAAATTCCTCAATGGACTACACTTGAGGACATGCTTCGAAATGATGCGATGGATCACCGCATGTGACACAGTTAATTGATGCATTGGGGTTTGAAAGACCCTTCATCAATTGATCCATTTTCTTACCCAGCTCTAAAATTTCACTCTTAACCTCACATTTCCAGGCATTATCTATGCCCATAACTTGAACTCCTATGCTGTTTTTGTGAACCAGCTTGAACCTTAAGGCCTTTACCGAGTTGATTTAGCAACTCCCAAGCCCCATCGTCTTCTTTTGCTAAAATGTGCCTCCTGTGGTAGCAATAATCATATTACGACTCTCTTGACTCACACCATCAAAATGTTTAAATAAGCATCCATATGGGTACTTCTTGGTGTGGACATGCTCTTAGTAACTCATTCATACGATCAAAAGCTTCGTAGAATTGTTCACCGGGTTTTTGTTTAAATTTGATAATTTCCTTTCTTTTCTTGGTTGTTTTACTAATGGGATAGTATTCATTAAGAAATTCTCTCTTCATTGATCCCATGTCGTAATGCTATTGGTCGGTAATGATACGAACCAATTTTTCGCTTTCTCCTTCAACGAGAAAGGAAATAATCGAAGTTTTAAACCGTCGGTGGTTATACCTCGAACATGGTTAGCCTTACAAATAACTGGGAACTCATCTAGATGTTCGTAGGGTTTCTCACTTGGCATCCCTCGGAAGATCGGAAGAATTTGAAATAATTGAGGACGAACTTTGGGTTCGTTCTCATTTTCAAGATAACGAATCGGAGACGGGTCGGGCACATCACCAGGGCGATAATGTGACTCAACCGTGTGTCTCGTCTGCTCACCCATCCTAGCAGTTATACGCTCGGGTTCTTCTCGTTCACGATTTCGCGGTGAAATCGAAGGACCTTCTAAATTAGGAATTTCTGAATTGGGAATTTCTTCCTCTTGTTCGTTTGAGTTCTCCGTGATTAATTGCTGTTGTTTTAGAATCCTGACACTCTTTCGGTTAGTTTAAGCTACTTTCCGATTTCGAGTTCGAAGTGTAGCGGAAATCTTCTAGCCGATCGACGTGTAAGCATACACTATTAAAAACTTTTAAATTAAGTTACCTAATTAAACTAATTATATTTTTAGTGGTAAGGCAGAGGACTGCAATGACCTTTTTGAAATTTACATTTTTATGTGATTTTTAATAATAGGAAATTAAAGACTAACAATAACCGAAAATAAAGTACTTAAACTTAAAACCTAAAATAAGGTCAAAAACTAAGTTCTAGCCCTAACTAACGTTACCATTACCCGGCAACGGCGCCAAAATTCTGACGGGCCGTCGTTGTGACCCGCAGAAATAATCCTTAAATCTACTATTTAGCTCAGAGAAGTAAGGGTCGAATCCATAAGGAGTGCGTATGTAATTAGGGTTAATCGGCTAGCTTTGTGAGTTTTATTGAAAGCACTTTAAATTGTGAATTGAGTGAATTGGATGATTTGTTTGGATTAATGACTTACGACTAATTTGTGACTAAAATTAATGACAAATAACTAACACAGTAAATTAACAATCAAATTAAAGATAATCATTCACGGAATCACCATGGCATAAGTATTACCCACTCGAATTTCATGAAACAATCACATAGACATAATTAATTGCGCGGTTGGATTAATCATACACGTTTTAACAAATAACTCTCGGCATAGCGCATGCAATATTCATTACTTGTCTTAATCCCTAAGCTAATGGACTCGGCACAAATAATAATACCACTATGAACTATCTTGTTTTTACTAATCAAAACATACAATCATAATCATAACCGAATGCTTATCATTTGAATACACATAAAGTATTTCAATCAACGCAAATACATCAAAGCATATAAAAATTCAAGTAAAGTAACACTTAACCGTAGATCCTCCGCAAACGGCTAACGTGTTTAGCCGCTTATCGTATGCTTTTCAATGATGTTAATTGGAGACATAGTTCTAATCTTGCGAACCACCGTCTTCATACTTGTATTGTGAATCTACTCCGGCAGGGCTTCGCCACTTCTTTCGACACTTTCGGGACCCCTTCAAATGATCACCATCAACCTCCATTTATAGAGGAGGCAGATTTAGGGTTTCTGAGGCTGAAAACGCGTTTTTACGCCGACCCAGCGTAGGGCAGGCATAGGCCTGCACCCCCTTGCGCCTGGGGTACGGCCAGGGCTACGCTAGGCTGCGCTGGAAGTGCTCTGCATCTCTCAATCTTTCTGTTTTGCAGCGTAGGGTGGCGTAGGCCTGCGCCCCCTCCAGCTTGGTTCGGGCTGAATTTTCTCGAGCTGCTTCCATTTGACCTCTTGACCATGAAACATAATTTTGGAGTAATAATATGGAAGTTACAAAGTATTGGTGCTTAAAATGAACATAAAATGACTCCTAAACACATAAAATTATAGCCTTATCAGCAGCGAAATATTGGTGGGAAATACCAACGGAATCTAGAAATTCAGTTAACTCCTTGTTTTTGAACTCAGTACTGTTGTCCGTTCGGATGGTTTAGGCTTGAAGTTGGAGGTTGACTTGGGTCTGCTTCAGAAACGAGATGATCAATTCTGGCGTCTCGTCTTCCGTGCGTAGGAACTTTACCCAGGTGTAGCGTGAGAAATCGTCGACCATCACCAGTATATACTTCTTGGCCTTGATGCTCTGAATGCGCATCGGTCCACACAAATCCATGTGGATAAGCTCCAGATGTTTTTGTAGTGTTGGGGACTAGATTTGGTTTGTGTGAGGCTTTCTTGATCTTACTCCTTTTGCAGGCTGCACACAGTTGATCTTTGTCGAACTTCAGCTCCGGTAGACCTCTTACGAGTTTGTTGGATACGAGCTTGATTATGTTTTTGAAATTCAGATGAGAGAATCTCTTGTGCCATAACCAAGACTGTTAAGATGAGGCCTTTGAAAGGAGACATATCGTCTTGTTGACCTTGACTTTAGAAAGATCGATGGTGTATAGGTTGGACCGTCGAGTGTCGGCGAGTATCTCCTTACCCGTTGGAGATCGAATACTGCATCTTGTAGCTTTGAAGGATACCTGAAGTCCTTTATCACAAAGTTGGCCAATACTAAAGAGATTGTGGCCAAGACCTTGAACATTGGAGACTTGAGTTATCTTTAGATTTTCCATTTTGAGATCTCCAACGCCACATATTCGAGCAACACCGTTGTTGCCGAATTTCATCGAACCACCATCAGTTGACGTGTAGTTGGACAGAAGATCTTGTCAGCCAGTCATATGTTGTGAGCATCCATAGTCTAGAATCCACACACTATTTGCCTGAAAGCAAAGGACAGATCTGTGTATGAAGATTGAAGAGCGGGTTTTGAACTGGGTGTTCAAAAGCCGTTAAAAAATGAGGAGTGGGTCCTAATCCGAGGTGATTAGACACCAATGTCTGCAAGACAGTTAAATGACTTTTGGTACCCAAATTGTACGGAATTTGAGTCTAGATGGATTAGTGTTGATGGTAGGGTTCTTAATGGGAGAATCAGCATCGGTCTTAGAGATAGTACGCTTAATGTCATTGTTTGTAGAGATGATATTTTTAGGGACCCGGATAGACTTAAATTAATGTGTCTGTTAGTTTCCTTTTTAACCTTTTGTTTAGGTTTGCGACGGCATCTATGTTTAAGGATAGGAGCATAATTTAACAATGTAGGTCTAGACAAACTTTGTGGTTTTTGGACAAATTAAATAACTGATCAAATGAATATGCATTAATCGGAATAGCGTTCAAACCATTACAATCATTCAAAACAGTACTAGAATGTAGATCAACCACACGTTTGTCTTTTATTACATTGGAAATTAAAAACTTCAAAGAATTAAAAACTGCCCCATGACTCTTGACTTTAGATGCCGTCCTTTGAGATGTGCCCTTTGGAGTTACTCGATTTTTTGAAATGAAACGAACATGTTTGTTAGCTTTCACATATTTTAAGTTACTATATTGTGTGTGCGATTTTTGTTTCCGAGAATTATGTTTGCCTTTTTTGCTAGAAGCAGCAGAATTTTCAGGAACAGTTTTGGAAGTGTTGCCAACATATTCTGAGATAGGTACAATTATCGGGGCTTTGCCTTTCTTTATTTCTAAGAGATTTTGTTTTCTTAGAATTGAGTTTGTGTCACTGGCTGGAGTTGAAATTATCGCCTTAGAGTTGTTAGTGACAGAAACTTTTTTTTCGAAACTGTGTTGATTAGAAACAAGTTGAGATTCTAGTCCCTTTATTGTGACTAGAAGCTGATCTCGTTCTTTGTCAAATGAGTTGGCATCAAGTTTGAAGTTTTGTTCTCGGAGTGAAAACTGTCATCTCGCCTTATTAAACTCATTTTCTTTTCTTAAAAATATATTTTTCGTCTGAATCAAACAACTCCTTGGTTTCTTTTAAGGCTAATTCAAGGTCATGGAATTTATCATTATTCAGTGAAGTGTCAGCCATAGAAGAATTAAGTCGAGCAATTTCGGCTTCTAGATATGATATTTTCTATGTAAAATCTATCCGTTCTTGCTCAAAATCTCGTGTTGTATTTTCCAATTTCTGTTTTAGATCAGAAGCCTGATGTTCTAGAACAGAATATGGTACATATCATGAGGTTTTGGCAAGTTCGGATCAAGTATAAACTCTTTTGGTTCAACGAACTCATCTGCTCTAAAAGTTTTATCCAATTTTCCTTGAAGAGAGTTGTAATTTAACCAATCATATACAAATTTGATTTGTTTTATATCAGGTCTTGCTCTTTTTCTTCTTCTTCGGCTAGCACTTCTGGCCAAGTTCTGTGATATGGCATAGTGTACTCGTAACCCAGAGTTTCATAATCATATAAAGGATCATGTAGTTTATTAACCATTTTTTTCATGGCTCCAGTACCGGTAAATCCTAAACCATCTTTAGACTTCAATTCTCTAGGTTTATACATATTTATGGTTGGATCAGTTTGACCATGTTTGTAAAACTTTTCTTCCATGTCTTTGAGTTTTTCATTTAATTTTCGTTTTCTCAGCCAGTACATACTCATAGTTGTAATCACTGTCAGATTTTTCAGATTTAAGCACTTGATGATCGTATTCTAATTTGGCCAGTTTGGCAGTTACGTCCATTGTTACAGTATTAGTCTTAGACATTTGTTCTTGGTAAAGCTAAAATGTTTGTTTTCAAATCGTCGATTCATTTCGAGCATCCCGAAGGGCAGTTTGACAAACTTTTAGCTTTTTGGCCTCTTTACGTAAAACTTTTAATTCAGCAAGAAATTCGTTGGGCAGAAAACTTACCTCTTGATCTGTGGATGATTCATTGCTTGAACTAGCGTCTTGAGCCATCAATGAGACTTCAGGTGTTGTACTCGTATATTCTTCTGGCTGAGTATCGGCAATAAAGAACATAGGATCTGCAGCATCCTCTTCATTATCAGTGTCTTCTAACCAGTGTTCATCTTCAGCGAACAGTGCTCGACCATCATTCCTTTGCTTAGAGAGATTGTACTTTGTCTTGTAGTAGTTCTCATTCTTTTGCTTTGGAAGATGACGTTCTCGAGCAAGGTGTCTCGGTTAACCACAGTTGAAACACCTTTCTCTTTGTCATCAGCTTTACGTTCCTCCTCCTTTGGCTTCTCAGCTACTTCCCTCTTGTCGTCATACTTTTTACTCTTGGCTTCTCGTCGAAGCTTGTTGGACGATTTGGGAAACTTCTTTTGAAATGCATGAGTGAGTAATGCGATTTGTTTTTGAAGTTCAGTAGCCTCTAGATCATTGTCGGCATTATCAGTATCAGATTCAGAAAGAATTTTGAGAAGTTTAGCAGCTTTGGAGGACTTTAGTTTCTTGTTATGAGAAGGGCAAGGGTGTCAGATGTGGTGGGTTCATCTAGCTTCTTAGGTTCAAGTTTACTAGAGACTTCAGATTGATACTCTACGAGACTATCAAATAGATCATGGATGCTGATGTCATTTATCTCAAGAATCAACCAGACGAATTGTTTCCATTCTGTTTCAGAGAATTCACAAACTTCCTATTCAGTTCTACTTGAGATTTGTTAACTCCATTCTTTCGGAGTTCATTCATCAGCGTGCAGTAACGGTGATACGTGGTCTCCAGAGACTCTCCATATTTTGCTGAAAACATGTCATAGTTATTTAAAGCATTTGCTTCACGTTGCTTGGCATTCCGATCATTTCCTTGCATTTTCCTCTCAATCTCCTCCCACATTTCTCGGGTAGTCTTAAAAATATCTATGTTGATATAGATTTCATCCGGAACAGCTTGGATGATGAACGATCTAGCTATCCTATCATCCTTAATCCGATTCAATTGACTAGGCGTGTGAACTTTCTTGGGAAGTCCATCTTCTTAGATGTTAGCTTCGGCTGGATTAGGATGATCGAATTGTGCTGGACCATTGTAGATTGAGTCCAGAATGTCAACAGCTAACTCCTGACGTTCTATGAAATCGAGGAAACGAGATTTTCACAGAGTGTAGCGTCCCCGATATAGAGTTGGAGGTCTGATGTCAGATCGCATAGCAAGAGTGTCGCGGTTCATGTTGAAAGCTTCTTTGGATCGAGATTGGTAAGTGATTATAGCCTTAATTTCAAACACACCAAGTGAGATTCAGGAAAAATTCTAACTGATATGAAGTGAACTCGCGGATGAAGTGATATCCGAGATTTGTAACTCTCGGATGGAGTTGTGGATAAAGTACTTAGAATAATTTGAGTCTGAGTTGGGTTTGCTATGTGATTAGCAAGCAGGAACTTGCGAATAAGGCTGTGTCTGCAAGTTGTGACTCGCGGATGAACAGCAGTTGTGTTTTAACTTAGAAAATTTTTGGAGTGAAGAGTGTGTGCCTTGTGATCCGCAAGTTGTGACTTGCGGATGAAGTGTGGTTGTCTAAGGTGATTTAACACAATTAAGTCACTAGTACTATTATCTGTGAGTGATAACTCGCGGATGAAACATGAAGCATAAATGACTTAGGAAAATTTAAGCTGATAACACACACTACTCAGTTATAGTTATAACTCTCGGATGAAGAATAGTTCTTAAATTCAACAAATTCTAACAGTAATTAAGCACAATTCTGAATGATTTTTGAATCAAATATACTTTCTTTCACGAATTTGTGATTAAACAGTATGATGTTAGCCCGAATGAATATAGTATCAAACGAGATATAACCACAAACAGTTTAGAATTTTCAATTTCAAAGATCAAACAGAGGTGTTCTTTGTAGAACGCAAAGAAATTTCAAGAACTTTAACAATTTTCAGAAAAATTTCAGAATTTTTAATCAAATTTTTCGAAAATCAGATATTATAAACACTTTAAAACCAATCTTTAGGCTCTGATACCAATTGTAATTCCCATATTAGAAGCATTCAATCAACATTCACAATATAATCAATCACTCGAAGAACATGAACAACAATATGAATATTATTATGAACAATATGAACATTCAAATATTAGAAAGACCTTAATTTGCACTTCAATCACGTACGTACAGTTAGCCAAAAGATTACAAATGAAAACCTAGAAATAATCTATTTATAGACAACTAAATAGATCCAAAAACTATCCATACCCATGGGTTGACCTTTTGGTCTTTTAACCCATTTACATTAAACTTTGAATCCTTACAAATTGAACAAAAAACTAAGTTTCATTTATTACAATTTGAACCCTGAAACTATCACAACTTCTAGATCTAACACCACCAGACCTTGAGGTGGAATTCCGTATCGATCTTATTCCTAGAGCTGCTCCTATAGCAAAAGCTCCCTACCGTTTAGCTCCTGCAGAATTGCAGGATATGATGAAACAATTGCAGGAGTTGCTCGATAAGGGTTTCATACGCTCAAGTTCTTCTCCTTCGGACGCTCCTGTTCTTTTCATTAAAAAGAAGGATGACACCTTGCGCATGTGCATTGATTATCGCGAGCTCAACAAGGTGACCATCAAGAACAAATATGCTATGCCCCGGATTGATGATCTTTTCGACCAGTTACAAGGCGCAAGTTATTTCTCGAAGATTGATCTCCGATCGGGGTATCATCCACTAAACGTTCACAAGGATGATATTCCTAAAATGGCTTTCACAACTCCTTACGGACTATACGAGTTTCTAGTGATGTCATTCGGTCTTACTAACGCACCGGCTGCTTTCATGGATCTCATGAATAGAGTGTGTCGGTCGATGCTTGACAAACTGTCATCGTCTTCATCGATGATATTCTTATTTACTCAATGACCGAGGAAGATCATGATATACATCGGAGAGAATTACTAGAGTTGCTGCGAAAGGAGTGACTTTATGTCAAATTCTCAAAATGCGAATTCTGGTTGAGGCAGATATGTCTCAACATTCGATTCGAAATCATTCCTTGACTCTTAAAACACAATTGTAAATTCGTGTTGACATTAATCCTTATCGTTTCATTCAGATCCAATTCTTGGGGCACGTAAGATCTGATGCTGTTAATTCTGTTGATCCAACAAAGATTGAGGCTATCCAGAATCGGGAATCTCCGTGTAATGCCTCAGAAATTTGTAGTTTCTTGGGATTGGCTGGTTACTACCACTGATTCATCAAGGATTTTTCAAAGATCGCGATTTTACTTACTAAACTCACACGTAAGAACGTGACTTTCATCTGGGAAGAAGAACAACACTTGGCTTTTGAAACTCTGAAGAAACTTCTAAGCGAAGCACCTGTGTTGCACTACCTAAAGGGAATGAAGACTTCATAATCTATACTGATGCATCAGGCATGGGATTGGCAGCAGTGTTGATGCAGCGAGGAAATGTTATAACTTATGCTTCTAGACAACTCAAGCCGCATGAAAAAGACTATTCCATGCACGACTTAGAATTGATAGCGATAACATTTGCTCTAAAACTCTGGAGGCATTATCTGTATGCGACCAAATGTCACCTATACACAGACCATAAAATCTTGAAGTATATAATCAGTCAGAAGGACTTGAATATGAGGCAACACAGATCCATGGAGTTGATAAAAGATTACTATTGTGAAATCATGTACCATCCAAGAAAGGTCACTGTGTTTGCTGACACTCTGAGTAGAAAAGCCTACTGTAAGGCTTATTGTTATGCCTTAACCTCTACGATGCTGGCCCCAACTATAATCGACGATGTAAGGGCTGCTCAGCTTCAAGCATTGAAAGAAGAGAATGTCAAAGAAGAAAATGTCAGAATCCAGCTACCACTAATGCAAGATGATGGTACCGGATTAAAAGGTGTTTATGGCAGAATATGGGTTCCTAAGTTTTGGAGGTATGCGTGAGGTAATTTTGGAGGAAGTCCATCAATTAAAGTTCTCAATTCACCCTGGAAGTACGACAATGTATAATGATATGAAGGTCGACTTCTGGTGGCCGGGGTTGAAAAGAGACATTGGGTTGTATGTAGAGAGGTGCAGAACTTGCCGATTGGTCAAAGCCGAGCATCAACAACCCTATGGTAGTATGCAATCACTTTGGTTCAAGAATGGAAGTGGGACCATATTATTATGGATTTCATACAAAATTACCCAAGACTCGTCATCAACATGATTCCATCTGGGCCATTGTTGATTGATTAACCAAATCAGCACACTTCATACCCATCAGAGAGAATTATTCCTTAGAATGTCTGACTCAAATCTACATAAATGAGATTGTCACAAGACACGGGGTGCCTAAGTCTAATGTTTCTGACAGAGACAATAGATTTACATCTAACTTCTGGGATGCGTTACAAAATGGTGTTGGTACTCGTATTGCTATGAGTACTGCTTATAGACCACAGTCTGATGGACAAAGTGAAAGGACGATCTTGACGTTGGAAGATATGTTAAGGGTCTGTATCATGGATCTAGGAGGTAACTAGGACAATCATCTCCCTTTAGTTGAGTTCTCATATAACAATAGTTATCACTCCACAATAAGGATGGCGTCGTTTGAATTCTTGTATAGGAGAAAGTGTAGAACTCCAACTTGCTGGAGAGAACAGGGGAAACCCCTATTGCTGGACCTGCTCTACTACAAGAAACCAACGAAAAGATTCAACTAAACAGACAATATATGAAAATGGCACAGGATCGACAAAAGAACTATCATGATCGCTGTCACAAGGCTATTGAGTTCCAAAAAGATGATTGGGTGTACTTGAAAGGGTCCCCGATGAAAGGAGTCACCAGATTTGTAAAGTGAGGGAAGCTATCTCCTCGATTTGCCGGACCTTTTCGCATAATTAAAAAATTTGGAAATCAGTCCTATCATTTGGAGTTACCAGAAGAGTTATCAGGAGTACATCCAGTCTTTCATGTGGGTTACATAAGGAAGAGTCTGGCGCCTGAGAGGGAACCATGGACTGACCATTCGGAGATACTAATTGACGAGCGCCTAAGATTTGTTGATGAGCCAGAATGCATATTGGAGACCAAGATCAAGAAGCTCAGAAACAAAGAAGTCAAAATGGTGTTGGTGAAGTGGAAGCATCACAGGGGAGCTAATCACACTTGGGAGTCTGAAGAAGACATGAAGACCAAATACCCAAGTCTGTTTAGCAGCAGCATGACTTTGCGGACGAAGTATAAGCGTGGTGGAGCTCATGTTGTAACATCCTTAATTTGAATTACATGTAAGAAACAATTAAGACCCAATTTATGTATTGATGGTTTGATATCTCAATTAAATGAATTTCTGTTTCGTGAATTTAAAATTGATAAATAATGATAAGAAATCATCATTGTTGTTTTTTGAGCAACAATAATGATGAGGAACCATCATTGTTAAGATGAATATCGAACGATATTAAATATGATAAATAATGATGAGAAATCATCATTGTCATTTTTTGAGCGACAATAATAATGAGGAACCGTCATGGATGTTTAAACCAAAATCCAAGGTATGAATATTTAAAAGTTAAACATCGTATGGAAATAGATAAAATGGTTATAATGAGACAATATAAGTTGAATGGGGTATTTTGTAAATGTGGAAAAATTGAGAAAGAGATATATGAAAGTGATCGTTCACTTTAATGAAACCTTTTTCTCACTTTAAACTTCACCTCCCACGATTCTCTCTCTAAAACCACGGCTCTCACCCACCAGAACTCAAGAACGCTAAATTGTTGGAATCAAGTGCGGAAAATCTGGATTTGAGTTACTAAGAAGGAACTACAATCACTGCAACCATCAATTTAAGGTATGAATTACTTAAATTGACAAATTAATGGGTTTTTTATTCAGTTTCTATTAACACCGAATCATAGATCCTTGTAACATCCCGTTTTTGGGATAGGTACGTGGAATTATTTCATTGGATTAATTATTTGATTTGGGACACAAGGATATAAATTTGTATTTTGGGGTATCGAGGTCGGATTTTGGGTACCGGACCGGGTTTAGTCCAAAACGTATATATGTGTCACCTTCTTGGATGCTTGCTTTCATTCTTCATCTCCAAAATCAGAAATTTGAGTGTGTGTGTGTGTGTGTGTGTGATTGGATTTCAGCAGCAGCTCTAGCAGAATTTGAGGATCTGAGTTGTGAATTAAAGCTCCAAAATTTAGTCATCATCTTCCTTCTTGATTGTTGAGGTAAGTTTGAGCTTCAATTCTTTGCTTGATAATGTTAGTTGTAATGAAAGGAGTTCAATTGAGTTTATGTGTATTGTTGAGTAAATTCGAGCATGAATCCTTGGTAAAATCGAGCAGAAATGAGTTTGGGAATTAAATTCCCTGGGTGTGCAAGAAAAGAGCATGCCTACTGTTGTTCGTCCGTGAGCGCGGCCGCGATGTTCTTGGATTGATCGCAGGCGGTTTGGGTCCGAGCTCGGGCCGCGATATGAGCGCGGCCGAGTTTGAGGTCATCGCGACCGCGACTGCGATGGGGTCAGTGCGGCCGCGATGCAGCTGGGATTTCGGGTCAGGTTTTTGGGTTCTGTGAGTCATATGTTCGGGTTTTTGGGGTCTCATGAGTTGTTGGGAATTGTGTGTAGGGTTGTTGGGTCGACATTGTGATATTGAGTTGTGATATTGTGTTTTCAGGGTCTCGCATTGACAGGGTAGGGAAAGGGCAGGGAACCGAGACTTAGTATAGCTAGCTGGGCAGGTGAGTTTGCATGTTTTTCTTGAGATATTTGTACGATTATCTATTTATACTTGCATGATCTTTTACCGAGCTTTTCATGAGATTATTATGAGTTTTATTACGAGCTTTTTATTGAGATACTATCATGCACGTATTACTGGGCTATAGTGAACTTTATTTTATAATATGAGATTTGATACACTTGGGCTGTTAAGATACTAAACCGTACGGCTGGGCAGGGGTTGGGTCGCTCCCAATTCCCTTTTGAGTCCTGACGACCGCTTTGTGCGGTCTCTGGATTTAGGTACGTGGATTTATCCACACGAGTTGAGTACCTATCTGAGCTACTTTGTGGGATCTCATATTCTTGTTCAGTAGAGAACGCTGAACATTTTATTATCGAGTTATTTATTGCATTGAGTTTTATAATCGTACACTAACCCTTGCATTCTCACCAGCTTTAGCTGACGTGTGTGTGTTGTCGTGTGTATCTCAGGTGACCGGACTGCTAGTAGGCCTGCTGGACCAAAGTAGGTTTACATCTTCTATGACCGGGGAGTTAGCTACCTTCTGTAGAGGTAGTTATATTTTGTGGATTGTTTGTGTATACTTCGGATAGGTTGTGTTATATTCAGGGATTTCCGTGACTGTTTATTGTATAATTAAAGTTTAAAATTATTGGGTTTTCACGTATGTGCTTTGGGAATAGCGTATGGATTATTATATTATGTCACGGATGTTGTGTTATTTAAGTGGCATTGTGGATTAGTTCGAGGGTGTTACAATCCTTGTTAAGGATGTTAATGCATGTTGTATATTCAGGCTGAAATGTTTAAATCGAGCTATAGGTAAACTATGTACCAAATTCCTTCTTCTGAATCAACTTCTATATATGATTTCAAAATTTACTACGTGTTCTTAGTATGTGTGGTCATCGAGAAATTGAACATACGACCTATATAATCTGATTTAAGTATATAAAAGGTTAACTTTGTACTAATAAGTGTTAAAAAGGGGATATTGGACCTAGTACTGATAAATTTCAAGCATAGATTGGTACTAAAGTAATAAATGAAATCTGGAAAATGAAAGAAACTACTAAGTATGAATTTCGGGTCTGATGAACAAGCCACGCGAACTTCGGTCATATCCGAAGTTCGGGTCAAAGGAACTTCGGTTGATAATTTGAGTGAAAACTTTCTAAGTCAAGAAACGAACTCTGATTCCTAAGACAACCGAACTTCGGGTCTCATAGGTACCTGAACTTCGGGTGAATTATCAGGGAGGTTAAGAAACAACTTCGGGCCATCCGAAGTTCGGGTCCAACTGAACTTCGGGTGTGGACCGAACTTCGGTCCCAAGCAAACTTCGAGTCATTTAGTATAAAATTAAAAGTTAAACTTTGTGAAACCTTATGAAAAGCACAAATATTGATATATCAATAGACATTGACATAACAGGATCTCTGTGGTGTTGACAAACACACATTGATGTATAAATGTGGTAAAAGCCTGTTTCGATAAGATTAAAGACATAGTTGTTCGTGTAAGACCCTGTGGTATCCTTCCAGGGCATCCTTGCTAAGTAAAACCACTATGAGTGATAGATTATTATTCAGACATTTATTATCTTTGCATTTATATACTTTTTGGCATGTTCTTGTTGCTCATAAAATTCACTTGGCTCTCTTATATGATTTATTGTTATTGATGCACCCTCGTACTTGACATGTTATAAACATGAAGCCTGTGTTCAATTGAAAGTGCATCATTTAGTACATGCTCCGGCATGATGATGGACTCATAATCTGGTGTGACTTGGGATGAGGTTGACAGCAGACCACTGTCGAGGACTGATCATCCAATATACTTATTCCAACCAGGTTGTACATCCTCGATCGATGATTGAACTGCCATGGAGACTTATTTCTCGGAATCCATGCTTCCCAACATGATGAAAATTTGTCATCCGTGTCCTCCGCACGAAGGGGCAAACATTGCCCGTATTCACATTTGGTTTGTAAAGAAATATTTGTTGAATGTTTAATCTGTTAACTCACTAAGCTTATAGCTTACCGTTGAATTTAAAGTTTTTAGGCAAATGTAAAGACATTGTTGGGCCTTCTTCCTAGGTTATCATCAATTCTTCTAGTGATCCATAGAAGCTACTTGGTAAATTGAAGATAATGTACCTTTGGGATTGGGTTCTGGTGATGTTGTAACAAACAATTATGTTGTAATAGTTAGATCATAAATATTTTGTGCTTTAGTGATGATGTAAATACACTCTTGTCCTATGTTTGAAATAAAATATGTATTTTAAATATTAGATTTACATGTTGATCATGGAGTTTATATGTCGGTAAAAAGGGAGGATGTTTCAATTATCAATTGAATTTGGGTTAAAATAAAATGTGGAATTGAATAATTGATGTTGTTCCATATTCATGTCTTTATTATCAATGTAAATACCATAGTTATGTCTTCATTATTTTTACAATATAAACAATCAAATACTTAAGTGTTTTCTTGATAGAAATCAATGACAAAAAGTATAATTTCAAACGATAAAAACAATGCATATATAAGTGACAGAAAAATATTAGTATCAACACAAACTTTATTTTTCTTCTCAATTAAATCTAAATTTTGAATCACAAAGTGCAGACCAAACCCGATAAAAAAATAATATATTGTATTTTTTAAACTTTTTAAATAAAGCATTGTTCCAGTGTCTTAACAACTTCGGGTGAATTTGTCTTCTGTTACCCACAGTCACACACCACTCGTTATATGGTTCAGTGAGATAATGAAGCCATTTTCTGCAACTGATATACTTGCTCTCACAGTGGCGGAGTGGAATGTCGAATGCCGTCGTCAATGGCCTTGCCGGAGCTGGCGGAGGTATAATTGCTCAAATTATCACCTATCCACTTCAATCGGTACCTATTTCTTCTCTTTTCTGCTTCAATTCTTCTTTATTAGGGCACTAGTAACCAGCAACGAGAATTTTACTGTATTATATCAAGGTCAACACCCGACAACAGACTGAGAGAATCTCCAAGAAATCTCAACAGTCTCAAGGATCATCTGGCGGTACACTTGTTCAAATACTCCAGGTTTATCTTTAGATATTTTGCTGTTGATGCTTTTCATCATACACTTGGTCTGCCTTCTAATATTAAAGCCAAACTTTATCTGTTACTGTTATTATACACTTAGGCACCGATTGGGTTGCGGAATGAAATGAAATTCAAAGGAATTGGAATCTAATTTACAGTATATGTAGTATGTTTACTGGTTGGGATATGAAATGGTGTTGAAGGTTTGTTAAGGGTATGAGTTGTGAAATGTTAGGAATCTAAATTCAGTTACAAATAGCTAGGAATGATGAATTCCTTTGACCATATATTTTGTTGAAATTTAATCAAATTTTTAATCATTCTTTTCGTAATCCAAGTTTCCAAACACATTATAAGTGAATCTAATTCGTTCAACATTCAATCTGGTGAGCCAAACAGGGCCTAATGTATCATTTTGTTGAAATACTCTTGTTAATTGGAAATTTTCTTCCATTTTCTTGACGGATAGGTAGCTTTAAACGTTAGGACTTAGGAGCATGAAAAATATGAAAACTATGGGTTGGTAGTGAGTTTTATTTTAGTTCAATTTGGCTTTTGAAATGAAAAAAAAAAAAAACAGACCAAAGTATATGTTATGTTAACAATTAGGTAGAAAAAAAAAAGAGAAAACCGAAAACTGAACATATGTATAACGGCAATTTCCGATTTGGAATTTGGCTTTTCCAATAACCGAACCGAACTGTCGTTGGATCATTTCTCATTTTCTTTGTTTAATTTCTGATAATGACAACAGGTTCTAAGAAGTGAAGGGCTTGGAGGATTGTACAGCGGCCTTAAACCTTCTCTGCTGGGAACTGCTGCATCACAGGTGCAACTATATATACTATATCTACTTTCTTGTTTAGCCTGCACATTACTTCTTTCCTTTTATATAGTTTGCACGATTGCTAAATGACTATTACATTCAAATAGAGCCTGGGAGCTGGGTTCATAGTCCTTCCAAAACTACCCTGAAACTTCAGCCATCAGTTAACCAAACATGAACTCCCAACATAACATAAATAATAAAATGTCCTTTTCAGCATGCCTATTTCTTTTCTAGAAATGAAACTGCTAAAAACTAATATCGTGGACTCGTGGTCCAAGGTCTAGGAGCTAGTGATTAATAATGTCAGGGAAAGGAAGAACAATAGAACATGAACCTAGAGAGTGGGGGGATATGATCATGGACTAGGCCATAAGTAGGGAACCATATACGAGGTATTCATTTAGCAGGGATCATAAATACATCTGTTCATGTTATTTAAATACTCTTAAACAAGCTACAAAGTGCTTAAGCTTTTGATCCCTTATGAGTGTCACTTGTCATACGAATATAACGATGTTCTTTTGGTTTTTCCAGGGCATTTATTATTACTTCTATCAGGTTTTTAAAAACAAAGCTGAATCTATTGCAGCCGCCAATAAAAGAAAGGGTATTGGGGACGGTACGGTTGGCATGTTTTCCTGGCTTGTTGTGGCAGCTTTAGCCGGGTAAGTAGTCATTTCTTAACAACAAATGTAAGATAGATTACAATATTTACCGACTTTGAATTAGTTTTAAGTCTAGGGAGACTGTGACATGGCACTACGGAAGTTTTTCATGATATCTCCATTCCAGTTATTGCAGGAAAAGAACCAGGCCATATTCACTATCACAGCACCTTTGGTTATGCAATCTGTAGTTCTTACTGTCCCAAGTCATCCAAGCATTAGAAATTGTGTTGTAGCTACCTCACAAATGTTCATACAACTAGAGACCATCTAGGTACAAATGATAACACACCTGAGTAGTTAACAGATCTTAGACTTGGATTATACAATCAGCACCAATGGCCAAACAAGACCAAACAAAATGATGTCACTATCGGATAATCTAATTCCAGAGAAGATATTGTTTAAGATTGTTTCACTTTTTAATAAACTCAAGGATCACAAAACTCTAAATCGCTAGAACAAAAGAGAGGTGTCAGCCTTTATTAACAATGGAAATTAGCCCAAGATTCAATAGAGCAAATGGAAATTTGACCTCTGTATTTTAATAACAATGAGATTATCCAAAAGTATTTAACAACTTTATTATGTGTTGAGGTCTTGAGGAAAGAGGTGACTTGAGGCTGTACGATGTTATGTGTACTCCGAGAATCAACTAGAATGGTTACCGGATGGCATTTGAGATAGGATACTGAGGAGGATGGCGGGGGAAAACGAGAAATTTTGTAGTTGAGGTCGAGGTCTAGGTGGGAAGTTTGTTAGGGGAAATTCTGTTTAGGGTGGATGCTTGAGGTCTGGATATTGGTTGTCAAAATGAAGAGCGTGAAAGTCATCAAGAGGGTCGGAAGATTGGGAGTTATCATTATCGAAGATGAGTAGGAATTGGGTAGGTTTCATATATGTCAAAGTTGATGTATTTCTGGTAGCATAAACAAAGTCCGGTGGCTCTTTGCCTCTTCGTTTTTTGTAAGGCGGTCTATGATAGTTACGTGAAAGGTAAGTTTGGTATGATTTGCGGTGGGTTGGTCAAAGGGGGTGTGTTGAAGGTCTGTGGGTTAGTTGATGCGATTAGTGTTTGGTTAGGTATGGTAGGTTTTTGGCTTGATGATGTAATTGTGAATGGAGTGGAACGATTTTGAGTGGTGAACTTGAGACAAAAAAGTTGGTCATTGATTTTGTCCTCAATGAGTTTTGCTAGACTAATGGCTTGGGTAATGGTTGGGGACGTTGATGGCAAGTTATTGTTGTATATCTCATCGTGGACCATATATGAAACCATCTTTTTTTTATTAACCTAGATGTTTGACTCGCTATGCCAGCCGACTAATCCCAGGGGAACCATGTGCTTTACTGGCAACCTGGAGTCATTGCAGGTGAACCTCCATGGCCAAAGGGGGGTATAACTTTTTGCTCCTAGGGTTCGAACTTGGGACCTCCAGATATTTTCACCCATGAAGACCAAGCTTTTACCCCTAGGCAACCATCCTTGTGGTTATATGAAACAATCAAGTAATGTGTGATTTTCATATGAGGACGTGCCGAACAATGTTTCTAGAGTTCGTGTGAAGGCATCCCATGCAGTTTACAAGACGTTTATTGTAGAGATACTTGTACCAATTTAGAGCGTTGGTATTAATAGAATGAAAAAGCCAATCGAGGGGATTGGAGAAGTATAAATAGACTGAAAAAGCCAATCGAGGGGATTGGAACCAGCATAGGTTGGAAGTGTGAGCTTAGGGGGTCAAAATTGTAACCATAGTCGTTTGGTGCAGGCGGGGTGGCAGAGGGGGTAGGGTGGTGGTATTTTGTTCATTGGTGCAAAGGTAGAATGAGTGTCAATGTTCATTCATACTGAGTGGTGAGTTGTTTGGCGATAATGTTGAGTTGAGAGTGGGAGATGGCTTGGCTCTCAAGTACTTTTTGGTGTTGGCGGAAGTGGGCAACATGAGTTTGGATATGTTTTCAACCATGGCCGCCAATGATTCTTCGAGTAACGCGGTATTGTGTTTTAGAGGCATGGTACGAAGAAGTGAAAGCACCAAATGATGCGACTGATTTGAGAGTCAAATAATTAAGAATTGAGACAGGAAAAGAGGTAGTGTTTGGAGCAAATTTTTTTTATGATTCTATCAAAGCCAATATACATATTTACATTTTACAGGGAAGAGAAACAAACTACAACTGCCCTATCCTTAGAAACAAGAATTAAAAAAGGGAATGGTAAAAATGCATGCGACTACTGGTCCTAAAAATCTGCATGGAATTCTCCATCCTCAATGTGCATGAAGACTGGGTAGTGGCTGAGCATGGGAATCCATCTTTGCATAGGTCACAATCTCAAATCAGGTCGCTAATCCCAACACCGGCCGGGGAAGGGCAGGTCAACCCAACATACTGCTGGTTGGATGGTTTGTATGTGAACCCAAACCATATCATTCTCCATAACCAAAAATCTTAACAAATGTTGAGGCTAATTGCCCTAAACTAAGCTTGGCATTGCCATTTGCAGCCACATATTGTTTTTTTACTTCACCAAGCAATAATATTCCCTTGAACACATGTGCAATAACCTATTTTTGGTCTCCTGTCAAATAAGGAGCCTCCCAGTTAACATCGATGTATCTTTTGGGCTTTTTTTTCTCAGGTATCAAAAAAGACTTTGGTAGAATTTTTCTAGATAGTTTTTGTTAGGGGTGCTCCTAGATGGTGCCCACCAGCCTAACAATGAATCCGATAAATGTTTAAATTCTAGAATATCTTTTGTTTAAATTCTAGTTCCTTCAAATTCCATTCCGCAAGACAAATGCCCCCGATACTAATCCTTATCTAAGAAATTAATACTTATCCTTAGATATTGATAATAAGACTAATTCTATGATTGTTGTAAGCCTTGGATCTGAAATAGTTCCTATACTTTTGAAACTGTTATCAGCTAACTCAAATTCTATAGATAGATATTTCATATATTTTTCTATATGTTCCATCAATGCAACGTTGTTTTAAGGGTAAGGCTATGGCATCTATGCCACCCTTCATTATTTTCTGCTATTTATATAAAATGTCTCCCATTTCCCAAAAAGAAAAGAAAGATGGAGTTCTTATCGAATAATTTTGAAGAAGTCTTCGTGCTGGTAGAATGAAAATGCTTCTTCGATTTTCCATTTATTATTTTCATCATCATCATCATCATCATCATCATTAGTGGTGGTGGTGGTGGCGGCGGCGGCGGCGGTGGTGGTGGTGGTGGTACCGCCACCGCCGAGCGGCAGCGGCTGCCGCTCCTGCTGCCGCTGCTACTTAATCAAACTCTTACTTGTCAGCAATGGTGTTATTTGCTTGTGTGGTATCTAATTAGAATTGCTTGCTTTCAGGTCACTGAATGTACTGCTTACAAACCCAATATGGGTGCTTGTGACACGTATGCAGGTACTCCTAAAAATAAGAAATTACTCAAATATTATGGTTAATTTTCCATTTCAGTTTACTTAAGAATCTCGTCTGATGAGAAAGATTGCCCAATGCCTTCTTGTTTTTGGCATGCGTGAACTTCTGTACATTTACCACTTATTTGGGTAAAATTTACAGTCATATAATCCAATTTACTGTTGTACACTCCATATTGGTATCTTTCAGAAAATATTCATGACTTGATGATTTTGACTTCTAATTTATAGGTCTCAGTAATGTTTCACCTTTGACATAAGTCCTTTAACTTGTTACTTAGACACATACTCAAGCAGAACAGAAGATTCTGGAAGCCAAAAAGGAGGCTCTGTTAAGGGAGTACTCTGAAAGCAGTTTGTTAAGTTCTTCATTGCATGATAAGTTGCGTGAACTTAATTCAGTGAAGCCTAATCCATACGGGACGCTGCATGCGGTTGGTACTGTTATCATATCCTTATTTTTTGCATTGTACAGTTGTGATTATATTTTGTGAAATTGTCTTCCAGATTTGTATTATCATGTATTGTTGCTTAATTTGTCTTTTTCAAATGGTAACATCCATGAAGTCGAACCATTAGGGAAGGACCCATACATCACAGTTGTAGTTGAAGAACTAGTTTAAAAACTATGGTTTTGCTTGGAAATGTCACATGTATCGCACAGTTTTAATGTATTAGTAATACAAGTATTCAGAAATTTGTAAAAGTCTAGGCCAGAGTTCTATAAATAAACCAATACATCAAATTGATTATTTGATTAGCATTTTACTGTCCAAGCCACCATAATTCTCATTCTCTCTCTTTAGCATGTTTTCATTATATGAAGGTTTATGCATTTACAGGCATCTGAAGTTTATAACGAAGCTGGAATACGGGGATTTTGGAAAGGCATTATCCCGACTCTAATCATGGTTTGGCTGGTTAATCTTGAAAGCATATATTAATTGGAATAACCTTGTATTTCTGCTAAAAGAAGGATAGAAATGGCATGTCAGGTGTGCAATCCGTCAATTCAATTCATGATTTATGAAACCTCTTTAAAGTACTTAAAGACTAAACGAGCAGATAAGAAGCAGACTACAACTAAAGTTACTGCTCTGGAGGTAACACTAGAATATTATGTAATTTTTTATCCCGTAACTTACTTTCCTTGGCACTAATTGTTATCTTCACTCAAAATGTGGATGTACAATTGTTTCACCTGGGTTGCATGCGGAGGTCACCATGGAAACACTGTTTATTTTTTGAATGTGATTTTGGTTTTGGTCAAAAGTATTTTCATGTATATTTTTGTCTTACCACTTCTGTAACAGTCCACTAATACGAATTCAGACTTTTCTTAGCTGCCCTAGTTAAGTTGTTATAAAACCAGCATATATCATCACTAATCATGTAAAGAATGTTTCAAGTTACTCTATTTTAATCTTGTGTGAACAGGTATTTGTAGTAGGAGCGATTGCAAAACTTGGAGCAACTGTGACAACATACCCCTTGTTAGTTGTCAAGGTAATATTGTAATATCGTATTTAAATTATGATTCAGTTTCCTAAAAGGATGGTAAGGTGGAGAAAACTGTTTTCTTTCTGGTGCCCATGGTTCTGAGTTGGTCAGATGCCTTTGTTTACATTTCCAGCTTTTTGTAGTTGATACTACTTTTTAATAAACTATTAAATGTCCAATAACTTGACGAGTGCTATGTAACAGATGAATTTAAGGCTCATCTATGACTTGAAACATGTTAGGATGTCTTACTGTTTTACACAGATGAAACCTGTATCAATTAGATGCGAGTATTTAGTTTATAGATGGGTAGAAGTAGAACTGCAATGTGTTGAAATTGTATTCAAACATAAGCCAATGTTGCCACCAGAGATCCTTTTGGTCCATCACCTTGTTTCTGTAGGAGACTAGGAGGATGTTTCTTATTGGCAGGGAATATTGGGCATTGAACGGGTGCCTTACCTGGTTGGTGGGTGCCTGCTAACTCCTAATAAACGTATTGTCTTGGAAAGTAGGTAACTCTGCAGTTCAAGTTCTTGTAATTTTGCTACGGACAACTAGAGTACAAAACAAGCTCCCTTACAAGGTTCAATCCCAAAAAAGTCTATTAGATGAGAATAGACTTCGCGCCATGGAACATGCCCAGGGCTACCAAGGTGGTAGGCCGAAGAACCGTTGAACGCTTCAACTTGGCCACTGAAGAAGGCGCTCTAGGGATATTATTTTTAAATGACTGGTAGAATCATGGGGATTTAGCTAGTGATGGTTTTCTATTGCTGGTTCAAATTTCGTTGTAGCCCTATGTATATGTAAATTGTACATCGGAGAATGCCTACTTTCTAGTCATATTCCTTACATGGTATCTGAGACATAATTTTCTGTGTCAAAGAATTTCCAAATGTTATATTAGTCTGGTCTTATTCTCAATCTCAAATCGCCTCAGTCGAGTCATGGTATGACTATTTCTACATCTTTCAACTCCACAGCATGCATCTTTTTGCCTCTTTTTTCGTCAATCATCCATATAGTGATAGTTTCTCTGCAAACAAGCTTGATGAAAATAATTTCCGACCTTGGTGCTAATCTGTCTTGAAGGCCGTTCTTGACTGAGGAAGCTCTTTAGTGATTATCTCTCCTGTCCACTATACCAAATCCGTATATAATGCTTGGGAAGTTGACCAATTCCATCATTATGACATGACTCATCAACTCTATGGAGCGCCAAATGAAACACCTACCTACTTCTCAAGTCTGCTAAAGATATTTGAGTCGTTATTGAATATATTTCTTCTGACCTTGATAATTCACCACATCAGTTTGAACACAAAGTCAAACCAAAGGAGATTTGACAACATTTTACCTACTATAATTCCCTGGAGATCATGTGCCAGGAATTTTTACGAAGTCAGTTTAGGAGATGTTGAAAAGCATCGAAAATTCTAAAGCCACCTAAAGAAAGAGAGATTTGTGATTTCCTTGTTGGTCTTCACGGAGAGTTGGATGGAGTTCATTGTTGAGTCCTCAGTTGATGGCCTTACCTACCATCGAGTCATTAATGAAGCGTTTACATAAGTATTTCGTCAAGGCTAGAATCATGGGATTGCAATTGGTTGTGTTGCTAGTTTAGTTTCATCGTAGTCCCCCCACCCCCCCAAGCGCACGCACGCACACCTACACACACCCACACACACATACAAACACGCACACACACGTGTTTGTGTGTGTGTGTGTGTGTGTGTGTGTGTATGTAAATTGTATAATGCAGAATACTTCAAGCTCAGAATTCTTAAATAATAGTACTATTATTCATTTTCTGCATCTGAAAAGCAGGGAACTGCTAAGTTGAGATCCTCGTTAATTGAACATCGACACACACGGTATTGCAACATGAATTCGAACTCTACCACTGCTGTTGCATTCATTTTTAGTTCCGTAACAACAACCATGTCTTGTGAGTTGTGACTAGGCGATATAATTTGGCAAGCCTACAGCAGTAAAACCTCCAGATTCCCTTCAAGAAGTTCCAATAGAACAACCTCCTTTTGATGTATCTCTACCACCACCACTTCTACCATGATCTGCAAGGGAACAAGGGTCCACCCAAATTGGTAGAAAGTAGACAATCTCAGACTAATTGGTTTGCAGATGGGTTTTAGATTTTAGAATTGGGTTAATAGCAAGAAAAAGCAGCATACTTCTCTAAAATTCATGATTATAGCAACCTACTTCCATTTTTACCAATAATAACAATCCACTTTCTGTAATCGTGAATTTCAAAGTACATTTCTATAACTGTGCTTCGTTTGCGGCATGTGAAATGGATAGAAAAATGAATCAACTTGTGACATGACGTTTTAACCTATGGAAATGGTATCAAGTTGCTATAATTGTGAATAATTGAAAGTAGATTGTTGTAATTGGAAAATTTTAAAGTAGGTTGTTATAATCGTGAATTTTAGAAGAGTAGGTTGCTATTTTATGCAATATAGGTTTAAAAGAAAGAGGAGAGAGAAAAAGGAGGAAAAAGGAAGCTGATTAGTGTGAAAGGGTTAAGTTTTCGGTGATGATTCCATAAATTTCGTTTAAACCAATCAACCAAATAAACTTTTTGAAACCCAAATCTTTTTACTTGTCTACAAAACCCACCAAACAAACACACCCTTGGTTGAAGATATTGTGATGACTAAATTGTAGCATAGGGCAGACATGCCACTGTGACAATGGCACAAATGCAGAATAGTAGGCCATATTGTATGTAGCTCCTAGTGTTGAACTTTATTGAAATTGTAAGGGTGTGTTTGTTTGGACTTAACTACCTCTTAAAAACCTCTGAAGTCTTAATTTCAGATCTAAACTGAAAATAGACTGTTTGTTACATTTTAGAGTAAAGTAGATTTCAGATCTTAATTCAAAACAGACTGTTTGTTACATTTCAGACTTAAGAGGTTAGAACGTTTGAAAACCACGTCTGAAATTAAGTTGTGGACTTCCGTCTGAAGTCTGAAGTCTTAATTTAAGAGGTTGACGTAACTTGATATTTTATTTACCTAAAATATTAAAAACCAATTTAATTAAATTAAACATTTAAGACCAACTCTTAATTTCAGACTTGTCGTATCTTAATTTCAGATGTGGTTTTCAGACTTCAGATCTTAAGTCCACCTCTTAAATTCAGACGTGGTTTTCAGACTTCAGACATTTACCTCTTAAAATTACAAACACAACCTAAATGTGTAGATTTGCGCTCCACAATCTAACCACCTTTGAGAATTATGACACAAACCTCACCTAGATTTAGGTGTTTGTTTTTTAAAAGGTTAAATATCTGATGTCTGAAAACTACGTCTAAAATTAAGAGGTGATCTCAAGATCTGAAATTAAGAATAGGCTCTTAATTTGCTCTCCCTCTCGAAATTAAGAGGGAATTTCATATGTACCATCGTCTTAACTCTAAATGCAAACAAACAATCTAAAGTAAGTTTAGATTTGAAAGTCAGATTACAGAAATATTTAAGGTCTTAATGCAAACAAACGGAGCCTTAGTTTTTCACGACTTTGAAAACCAGAAGTAATAGAAGCTATAATGCCCAATGAATTTGGTATGGACAAGAACATAAATTTAGCTCTAACTCATGTCGGGTTATTCTTGATAGAACTCATTTGACAAAGATTAATGAGATTCACTAGTGTGGGTTGTTAACTTTTCTATATATTTATTACTTAACTACATATATACCATGTTCTAATTTTTGTGTGTTTTACTTTCTCATTATCATGTTTTTCCCTACGTGAGTGATCCAGTATCAATATGTTTTGTCTTGCTAATTTTTTACAACACCCATACATGATATCTGATTATTTTACTATTAAAATTTTATCCTTATTGTAATTACTTTTCTTGCATATTTTCAGTCGAGACTTCAAGCAAAGCAAGAAATCAGTACAAGCAATTCATTGAGATATTCAGGTATCTTAACTTGTTTCTTTCTGTTACTTTAGTAAATCCATTCAGATTCTTAAATAGGTGTTTGGTACGGTGGAATCGTATAGGGAATGGAATCATGTGTGTTTTACAAAAAAATTTTAACCAACAATGGTTGCACATAAATAGATAAAGACTAACAAAGAAAATTAAAGAAAAACTATAAAACTCCGTTCTCTTTCCATATGTTTTATTCACTCAATTTTGATAAGAAAAACGAGAGAATTGAAATTTATACGGAACTCAATTTATCTACTCATTTCCATTGAGAATTGAGGCTTTCGTCACCGGATAAAAAGTTTGTAAACACCACTCGTTTCCATTGTACCAAACGGCTCTTCAGTTCTTAGAAAAATATTGTTTATACACTAATGACATTATATTTGTATTTTGAGGATAATGATTCTAGTAAAGCCTCTAGTCTCTAGTCATTTTGGTATAGGGCATGTCATAGCTATGTACTTCCACCAATGTTTTGATATATGCTAAGTACTTTTTTAATGCTCATTTAGTCGCTATACTTCTTTTGTTGTTTCAATTTGATTCGTTTGCAACCTGAAAACCAATTGAATTTGGTAAAAAGAAAAACTTAAATGACCTATGCAGTGGTGACCTAGACACCCATTTCATCTCATAAATTAGATTATTGTTATTTTGATTTGACATTAAGGGTGTGGTTGGCTCATGGATAAATTTTGTATGAATTGGAATTTGTTTATAGTATATTTTGATATTTGGATTACAGTTAAATGAACAAAAGTGTGTTTATATTCCATCAGAATCTATTATTGAAGGAATCTATCATTTCTAGCTATTTGTAAATGAATTTAGATTCCTGACATTTCACATAACTCATACCGTTAGCTAGCCTTAAACACCATTTCACACCTCAACCAATCAAATAATATATACTACAAACTAAATTCCAATTTATTTAAAATAACGCCCCTTAAGGGTTTATAAGAATGAAACTCAAATAAAGTAGCCTTTTAATTTAAGTTACCACATACATATGGTGTTTAAGCCATTTTAAATAGGTTATGCTAGTTTTCTTTCCTGATTCAACAAGCTTTTATGTTGCAAAAGTATAAAATTGGAACAACAGAAAACGTATTAAGAAATGCATACAAAAAAAGTTTGTGAGTACGTGGCAAATTGAAACATTTACAAAAGTACATAGTTATTACACACATTTAACCCTTGTATAATTGTGTTTACTGTTTTAGGCAAATTTATTTACGTGCGTATTCAGGTACATTGGATGCAATTACAAAGATGATCCATTATGAAGGGTTGTCAAGTTTCTACAAGGGAATGAGCACCAAAATAGTACAGAGTGTGTTTGCAGCCTCAGTACTTTTCATGATTAAGGAGGAGCTTGTTAAGCTTTATGCAGTATTAGCAAGCAAGAGCCAGAAGTTATTAGTAACTGTATCAAAGTCAAACCAATAGACCAGAAAATAGAGTCTTTGTATACATATTTTGTGCACCTTATATCATTTTATCAATGAGGTTCGTATTTGTAACATCCGTCGATTTCAGATAATTTATTATTGCTATTTTATGTTAAAATTTCAATTATGTTGGTAATTATCATAAATTGACTTAAAGCCTCATATTTGACTTATAAAAGTCAAATATTGACTTTGAAAGCTTCTGACAAGTCAAATTGAGAAATCTACTTGATGTGAAATATTTCATGAAAATGGTGTTTTGTTAGAGATTTTAGATTTGTTAGAAAAAGTTCCATTGAAATACTATTTGAAAGTTTGTTGCTATAACTTGCAGTTATCAGAAAATAAGTTAAGGGCTAAAAATGACTATTTCATAATAGTTTTGTAAAACACTATTTCATAATAGTTTTGCTAACGTGAACCATTTATTATTTTAATAGTTATGTGTTTTAATTAAATGTTTACCGTGTTATTAATTGATTTTACTCATTTTTTAAACCTTTTCCAACCAAGACTATTGACATTCTTTTTTTAAAATATAATAATATCAAAGACAAATTATAATATTAATTATTTTAAAACCTTTTCCAACCAAGACTATTGACATTCTTTTTTAAAAATGGCAATATCAAAGACAAATTATATTATTAATTATTAGTATGTTCTCATTAAAAGTTATTATAATTTTATTCTGAGTGTAAACTTTAGTTATTATTACAACTTCTAATTTATTATAATATTTTAAGGATTTTTATATTTTATTTATTTATTTATTAGTTATCTTTTATGTTTTTAATACATTATTTTATTATTTTGTATTTGATTAATTATACTTACTATGTAGTTTTTTGTTATAAATTGTGTTATTATATTAAATACTATAAATATAGTACCAAACACTTAATGAAAACATGAACTTGAACTATTAGCTTTTTGTATTAAGAAAGTATATGTATTTTTAACTGATACGTAAAATCTAGTAATTGGTTAATTTATTTAAAAGTTATTTGCCTTGCTAAGTGAGACTTGTTTGTGATTAATTGAAAATGTTAGTGGTGGAAATGTGAAGTTTGAGACTTATATTAAAAGGATAAACCATCTTCAGAGACTGATTATGTCATATCTTAAAGCTTAGGTGAAAGACTTGTGTTAAATAGGGGTTGTAAAGTTCATTGCTCATTTTGAGTATTGACAAACATATGTCATCATCTCCATATCATTCCTACTCCAAATTCTTCGAATTGAAGATGGAAATCACTTGCATGTGATTAAGTTCGTGATTAGAAGTAGTAATCAAGTGTTTCCATGGTTCAATTTGAGTAAATGTTGTGTTTTGGGGAAAATGAGTTAGCGTTAAATGCTAAGTATTGTTTTATGATTGTTGTTGGTACATATGAGGTCTTATATGTGAGCATTATCTTGAAAGAAATCCGATTTTTGTGGCAAACATCAAGCAACACATACATGTTTGAGTTTTGAAGAGAAATTAGATATTTATGAACCATGTCTTTGACTGATATGATTTAGAGTTGTTTGGAGCTAAATAGTTGTTCATAACGGTTTAGTTATGTTGTAGAAATATGCACAAATTGTTTTTTATGAGGTGTATCAAAGATATGATTGAGTTTTTAGGTAAAAATGATGATTTTCGTACTAAAATAAACCTGCAGGCGTTGACTCAGCGAGTCGGGATGTTGACTCGACGAGTCGGGTGGTTCTTGAAAGAGATCTGATGCATTTTGGGGTCAACTCAATGAGTCGTTTTGGTGAATCGGCGAGTCGAACCATGGTGTTCGCACACGTGCATTGTTTTGTTTATTTTAACTTTGTTTTTGTAACATCCTACTTTTTCGACTAATGCCACATAGGACTCACAGTCCACGTCATCAAATCATAAGCAATGTCATCAAGGGTTAAACAGCTAATTACTACTAAATATCAACATCGGACATAAGTAACACAGGACGGGAACCAACCCCCGTCAACAAAGTCCGGCAACCACGACATAAGTAAAGGTTACAGTCATCCATGAGTCACTGGCTAATAAGCCAAACCACAAAACATCAAGACTACTTACGAAAGTAGTCACTAACTACTGTCCACGCGGCGGGTTTCGGCTACTGCCCGCTGTATCCCTAACCTCAGTCCTCGTACCTGGCTCCCTGCAACTGGTCGAACAAATCGTCTATCCGCGGAAGAGGATAACAATTCTTTACCGTTACCTTATTAAGCTCACGATAGTCTATACACATCCTCATTGACCCATCTTTCTTCTTTACAAATAGGACCGGAGCACCCCACGGTGAAGTACTCGGTCGGATGAAACCACGGTCTAACAGCTCCTGCAACTGATTCATCAGCTCCCTCCCCTCTGCTCGAACCCTGCAAAACGACTGCCCCTATCATCGGGCCTGCGATCTGACCTCTGCGAAGATCTATCTCGATGCCGATCTCCCCCCTCGGACTCTGTGCGTCGACGGTCGTCCCCTCTAGGCTGGAACTGACTGGGACGACTATCTCTATCCCGATCTCTATCTCTACCTCTGTCAAAACCACCTCCCTGTCCAGCCGACTGAGTGACTCGTGGCTGCTCGACCACTAGATCTCTACGAGATAACTCGCTCTCTCGTCTACGAGCTAACTCGACTGCCCTGGCATATGTCGGAATGTAACCGGTATCAATAAACTCTCGAATCTCCTTACGCAATCCCATCAGAAACCGATTAATCTTCCGTGACTCTGTACTAATCTGAATCGGCGCGAACAAACTCAAATCGATGAAAATCTTCTCGTACTCATCAACCGATCGCTGTCCCTGAAATAACGTCAGGAAATCAATCTCTAGCTGAGCCCTACGGTCCTCGGGACAGTACTGCTCCTCAAAACGAGCTCTGAACTGACTCCACGTCATCTCGTATGCAGGTCCATCTCCCATCATATCTCTAATAGTCCGCCACCACTGCTGAGCACTAGTCCGTAACTGGGCACTAGCGAATGTCGTCATCTGATCCGGGTGGCATCCTGTGATACGGAAGGCCATCTCCATATCCTGTAACCAGTACATGGCCTTTACGGCCCCGGGCTCGCCGTGATACTCTGGCGGGTGTGCAGCAAGGAACTCCTTATATTTACACCCCTTGCCTGCCGCTCGCGATGAACCAGCTCCTGAATCTCTACCTCCGCCTGAACTCTGGGTCTGGGACTGAATACCCTCAGCACGGCCTTTCTCGTAGGCCTCCTGTAGTCGTCGGGCAAACTCCTCGTCTGATACCCGTCCCCCAGTGGGACCCTCGGGTCTCTGCTCGTCTGTCATAGAATCTCTGCATAATGTAAACAACATTACTATAACGACAATAATATGATTCTACAATTTCTTAGACCTACTCATCAGAGATCAAGCCCAAGGATCTAGACACTAGTTTAAGCCTAAGCATCACTAATGATACTTAAACCTTAAACTTATGCTCTGATACCAAGCTGTAACATCCTACTTTTTCGACTAATGCCACATAGGACTCACAGTCCACGTCATCAAATCATAAGCAATGTCATCAAGGGTTAAACAGCTAATTACTACTAAATATCAACATCGGACATAAGTAACACAGGACGGGAACCAACCCCCGTCAACAAAGTCTGGCAACCACGACATAAGTAAAGGTTACAGTCATCCATGAGTCACTGGCTAATAAGCCAAACCACAAAACATCAAGACTACTTACGAAAGTAGTCACTAACTACTGTCCACGCGGCGGGTTTCGGCTACTGCCCGCTGTATCCCTAACCTCAGTCCTCGTACCTGAGATCCACGGTTAAAACAACAGTCAGCGGAAAGCTGGTGAGTTACTATAAACAACTTTAAAACAGTTTATAAAATAGTTAGCACAACGTAACAACTGGTAAACAACTCTACATGCGGCCGGCATCAACGGCCCGACGCCTCATCGGGAGCGACCCGGCACAGCCTGCATAGCCCACTCCACAAAGTAGTGGGTTGTCAGGTCCACTGAGTTGGGAATGACCCAACAGGCCTCTCTACTCTGCGTATCAACGACTATACGCGTGATCCACGAACTCTGCTCTGTGCTAACAAATGTCAACGTATAAAAGGATCCACATCGGACCCGGATAATAAACAACAAGTAAGTAACTCACCTGAAGCACGACTACAGTCCCGCTATCAACGACAGTATCTACAAGTCCCAGGCTTAGCTACAAAATCCTGGCAACAATAAACACAACTACACTGTAACGACTAGCTACGGAACTCATAACGACTATACTACTAATTTACGGACTCGACATCAGTTATCGGACTCAGACCCACGAGCGCGGCCAGGAGCGCGGCCACGATCGCGGTCTCGGCCGCGGTCTTGGAGCGCGGGCGCGATCCCACCGCCAGCGATCACCCTTAGCCGCCTCATCCTGATCGCGGGCGCGACCAGATGAGCACGGCCGCGATGCGGCGACGAACAGAGCAGGTTATGCTCTGTTTTTCTACAACCACGGGAATCACTTTTAATCCCGATTTTACATATTTCAGGGGTTATAATCCAACCCCAATACACAATAACTACTTAGCATATCGCTTTAACTGAATTGAACGCGAATTACTAACCTCGACGCGTTCCTTTCTTCTTGAATTCGAGCTATAGCTTAAAGAGGTGATGATGATGATAATTTCTCAGTTTTTGGTTGCTGAATTCCTCCCTTTGGCTTCCTCTTTAACTCCAGCTGAGGACACACACACACACATATGACTTGAGCTTTTGGTGAAGTGAAGGAAAGGAGCCATAGACGTACTATATATACGTTTTGGGTCCGATACCCAATTAAAACGGGTTCGATACTCATTAATCACTGGGTAGACACCCGTTAACCCGATTAATCTCAAATTAACGACTTGGGCTTAGAATGTCAATTAACTCATTAAAACAACCCCAAATTCTCAATTACTACTAGACCGGTTATTATCTCAACCGATTAAAATTACACGTAATAGCAATCTACTTTACTGACTCACGTGCAATTTATCAATCAAAATTTACCAACTCATTGAGGCGACTCTTAAAGCCAATAAATAAATTACACGTACCTGCTGCTAGATTCCGGATGTTACAGTTTTTTACGCCTTTCTTTTCATGGTTTCTTATTTCAGTCCTCTATCAATCTATGGAAAGATTGAATCAAATTTAGGAAATTAAAAACAGGAGTATAAAACCCCTTGGTTTAACATCGTTTTGATGAGATTTCGTCAAGTATTTCGTGACGGGTTTCTTATAGAAGCACTGTATCATTATATTACAGGTTCTAATGGATATGTTGGAACATGAATGATACTTGAGGACCATACTTAAGTAAGTGTATCTGTTGAGATCCAGAATTACATTGTGACTTATTGTTGTGAGTATCATTTTATTGTTCATTTATTAATTTAATTCCAATGTGCATATGTTACTTAAAATTGTTGCATTGTTATTATTATTATTTTTTTTTGCATCACATTTATATGTTGCCTATCATATGTGAAGTCGTGGGATTATGTGGATTTACGATCATTTATACAACGGGTATCACATGTGAAATGGTGGGATTATGCGATTATGTAATTGACCTGTGGATTGAGAAGGGATAATGGACACGTTCTCTGGTGAGAGTTCCGGATATTTGAGAAATTGTTATCACAAATTGAGATATAGGTATGTGGACTGAGTCCCCAGTAGGGACCAATGTGAGGCTAATATTATGATCCTTGTGGACTGGGTGAGGTCAATTTATAGATCCATGTGGGTTGAGTCTCCTTAAATGGAGGTCAAGACGAGATCATTGTGTACTTTGTCATTAATGATTTGGAAATATTCATTGCATAAACGTGTTTCGTACTATGGATTGGCATATATGAATAATTAAACATTTAATTGGAACTCACTAAGCTCTTGTAGCTTACTGTTTAGTTGTAAATGTTTTTCTCAAGATCAAATAATGAAAAGAAAATTGTTAATTTTTCAACCAAGTGATACTTGGAAGTAATCAGAACTATGAAGCTTAAATTAGTAAGCTCGTTGATCTTGGTAAGTCCTTTAATTAGACTTGGATTGTGATTCGGTTATGTCCTTGAATTGGTATAGCAACCAGTTTATGTAAAAAATATGTGTTGTTGTGGTAACTTATAGATGTTTAAAGGGTGGTCATTTTGTTAAACCTAAATTGTGTTGAGAATTAATGTATCCCATGTAGAGATGACAAATAATCTCAAACCATTTTTGACCAGGGAATCCCTGAGTTGACCAGGGACGGGTAATACCCGACTTCTAAAACTTGGGACGGAGGCGGGCATGGGATTAACCATCGGGTACCCGTACCCGGAACATAATAGTAACATTATTTATTTTTTACCATTAATAATTTTGACTTTTATATTATTTATCGTTTATAGTAACAACTTTTTATTTTTCTATCAATAATAGTAATTGGTGACCTACAAACCTGTTTAGCAGGTTAGCAACAACTTTTCAGTTATCAAAACATATCAAATAAAAACCCAATTTTTTTATTTTATTAACTTTTTCTAAGATTTTATAAACCCCAAAATAAACCCAATTTATGTTTCTAAATTTGTTGTGAAATTTTATAATAAAATTTTAGTTTTTTCTTCTATTATTATTTATTTATCTAAAGTTTATTTAATTATATTATTACAATCTTTTTTTTAATTTCGTTAAATTTGTTTATTTATAATTTTTATTTTTTTCGCAACCATATATATTTTTTAATATATATATTCTGAATATTTACAGTTAGATAATATTCAATTATTTATTCATAAATGTATAGTACGAACCAAAAAAAACTACGAATCATTTCAATTTTCACTTTATCCAAACGAAAAAAATTACAAACCATCATTTTCTTAATTTTTCCGATCAAAATAATACAATCGTTCCAGTTTTTAGTTTTTTTCAATCTAAATGGGTCATAGTTTGTTTAGTTAAAAAACCAAAAATCAAAATGTGTATCAGTATTTCTCATTCAGAAAAACTATAAACCACAATTATTCATAGTTTTTCCATTCTAGAAAAACTAAAAAAAATTAACGAGTCACAATACTTTTTCATTCATATTACTTTTCACTTGAAATTAAAAAACTTGAAATTGTTTAGATTTTTCATAAATTCCAAACGAAACGGATTACAATTCATTCAGATTTAAGATTTCCCTAATGGCAAAAACTACGACCCATTTATGTTTTAGATTTTTTTACAAAAAACTGTAAATCATTCTAATTGTTTTAACAAAATAATTGCAACCCATTTATTTTTTTGTTTTTAACAAGGAAAAAAACTATGAATTATTCCGGTTTATAGTTTTTCCGAATAAAATATATATTGCAACGCATTTTGATTTTTAAATAAAAATATACAACCCATTTAGATTGAAAAATTTTAAAAAAATAGTGTGGTTCGTATTTTTTTGTTTGGAATTAAAAAACTAAAAATTGTTCAGTTTTTTAGTCTTTCCAAATTAATGAAAAGTACTACGATCCATTCAAGTCTTCAACTTTTCTGAATGACAAAAACTACGACCCATTCATTTTTTAGATTTTTTTAACAAAAAAACTTATGAACAATTTTGGTTTTTTGATTTTTGCTAATGAAAAACACGCAACCCACTCATTTGTTTAGTTTTTAACAACAAAAAAACCATGAATAATTGAAGTTATAGTTTTTCTGAGTGAAAAATGTTGTAACCCATTTTGATTTTGATTTTTCAAATAAAAAAGCTAAAACCCATTTAGATAGGAAAAAACTAAAAAACCAAATTGATTCATATTATTTTGCGCGGAAAAACTAAAAAGAATATAATAGTTTTTTTTCGTTTGGAAAAAGTGAAAATAGAAATGATTCGTAATCTTTTTTTTTCGTTCATACTATATATAATCGTAAATAAGAACGAAATATTATCGAACAGTAAATATTCATTCTGAATATATCTTAAAATGTTATAACGTTTTGAAAAAATAAAAATTGTAAATAAATAAATTAAATGAAATTAAAAAATAATCACCAAAGATAATAATAATATAATTAAATAAACTTTAAATAAGTAAATAAATAATGAAATTAAAAACTAAAAGTTTATTATAAAATTTCACAACAAAATATGAAACATAAACTGAGTTTATTTTGGTGTTTATGAAATGTAACATCCCAATTTTGGGTAAGATACGTGTAATTATTTAATTGGGTTGATTATAATATTATTATTGAATTGGATGAATCATTGAGTTATACGTGGAATCGTCACGCAATAAGATTTTGGGTTAACCAGGTTATGGGGTTAAGTTTTTAAAAAAGATTATAATCTTGGTGATTATTAATTAATTTGGGACCCGGTGATATAAACTTGTATTTTATGATAACGGGATTGGATATTGGGTACCGAGCCGAGTTTAAACCAAAACATATATATTTGTGACCTCCTTGGTTACTTGCTTCCATTTATTTTCATTCCCAAATTCAGAAACTGAAGTGTGTTTGGGTGATTTCATTCCAGCAGCAGCAACAAATTATAATCAGAGCTTGAGGTGTGATTGAAGTCCTCAAATTGAGTTACCAACCTTGCTACCAAAGTCAAAGTAAGTATTTGAACCCAATCTTGTGAATTAAGAGCTGTTAATTGTTACTGAAATCATGAATTGAGTTTAAGTATGTTCCTGAGTAAATTCGAGGCAAATTAAATGGGTAAGAACAAGTTGTGATTGAGTTTGGGGTTAAACCCCTGGGTTGTGAAAGAAACAGAGGCTACCGTCTCTGTTTGGCCGTGGGCGCGGCCGCGATCCCCTGATCGCAGGCCGCGATGTTCTTGAGGTAAGCTCGGGCCACGTTGCCCTTGGCGCGATGGGTCGCGGACGATTCAGGTTGAGCGCGGGCCGCATAGTGATGAGCACGATCGCGATGGGGAGCGCGACCGAGATCCATGGTGTGCGACCACGATGGTCAGCGCGGCCGCGATCTGGCTAGGGTTTTGGGTTATGTAGGGTGTGTCTATGGGTATCGGGGTTTGTGTGTGTTACTTGGGATCCATGTCTAGAGTTTTTGAGTTTTGATTGTGATATCGAGTTAGTATATTGTGGTTCCAGGGGTCTCGAGTTGATAGGGTTGTGATACGGGCAGGGAACCGAGACTTGAGGAGTGAGACTTCAGGGTCAGGTGAGTTTGCATGTTATTCTGAGAGACATGTACGATTATTTATTTATACTTGCATGATCTTTTACTTAGCTTTCTTATGAGATCACTATGAGTTTTATTACGAGTTTTATACTGAGATACTATCATGCATGTATTACTGAGTTTTATTGTGAACTGTGTTTTATTATATGAGATTTGGGACACTTGAGCTACCGAGCTACTAAACCGCGCGGCTGGGCAGGGGTCGGGTCGCTCCTGATTCCCTTTTGAGCTCTCGAGGACTGCTTTGCGCGGTCTATAGATTTGGGTACGTGGATTCGTCCAAACGGATTGAGTACCTATTCTGAGTTATCTTGTGGGATCTCATATACCTTGTTCAGTTAGAACGCTGAACACTTTATTACTGAGTTTACTTACCTTTACTGAGTTTTTATAATCGTACACCTAACACGTGCATTCTCACCAGCTTTAGCAGACCGTGTGTTCTAAATGTGTGTATCTGAGGTGATCATAGATCTAGTAGGCCTGCTAGACCCAAGTAGGTTTACATCTGTGTATTCGAGGAGTTAACTACCTTTCTTACGATTGTCTGTGTATGTACTTCAGATATTGTATAATTTAACCAGCGGTTACCGTGACTAATTATGTAAATTAATGTTTTAAATTATCGGGATTTTCACATGTATATATTGGGAACAGTTAGGGATTATTATATTATATTCCTGTTGACATGTTAATTGCATAGTTTTGGGAATTAGTTCAAGGGTGTTACAAGCTTGGTATTAGAGCCTAGGTTTAAGAGGTTAAGTATCTAGTGGATGTTTAAGCTTAAACCACAGAGTCTAGATCCTTGGATTGTAATCTGAAATAGATTATTTTAGGTGATAAACGAGTAGTGTATAGTGTTATGTAGAGTTAATATGCCTTATTATCTTTATTGTGCAGGTGATTATGGACTGTGAGGGCAGCGGGCCTCAGAGAGATGGCTCTAAGGGCAATAAGTATGTGCGCAGGTCTGACATCTTTTCAATGTTAGGTCAATTCTTTGATAAGCGCTTTCCAGCGCAAGGTGTGGGTTGGGGTTGGGTTGTGTTGCCTCCGCCTGGGGTAGGGTCGGGGGCTGGTGCTTCTTCTAGCCAGCTGATGCGAGGGTCCTTTAAGGAATTTATGACTGTTCAACCTTCTGAGTTTTCCAGAGGAGTCGGTGCCTTGAAGGCACTTGATTGGCTGCGAGAGATTGAGGCGGCATTTCGTATAGCCCATGTTGACCGAGCCTACAAAGTGAGTTATGCCTCCTATCTGCTAAAAAGAGGAGCGTTGCAATGGTGGGGTTCTGTAGTGAGCACCCGAGGGGTTGATGAGGCCTATCTGATGACCTGGGAGGAGTTTCGGACAGAGTTTGAGTTGCAGTACTATCCGCAGGACACGATGTAGGTCCCGAGAGGTTCCCAAAGTATATAGCTTTAAGCTGTAGAGGGGGGGGGGGGGGAATACAGCTATTTAAAAACTACACACTATTTTCTCAATGTTTGTATGTATTATCAACAATTTGTTAATTACAAACAAGCTTGAATGCGGAATGGTTCAAGCTGAGATGACAGATACAACCAGTATGTTCACTAGTCTAAGACAAACTCAAACTAGTATACAATGAATACACTCACTAAGAAGCACTCACTGTGTTTACAAGACTTAAGGGAACAGCTTATGTAAAACAGCTTAGACACACAGATACTGATTTACATAGAAGGCTTGCATGCATGAAAATCACACTTGCACGTTCATCTTGCTTTCAGCATTCGCTTTCTTACATTTTTCTGTCTTAGAAGCTTCCTTTTATACTCACTCAGGGATCTAAGAGAACATCTTCATGGACGGAATGAAAAAGGAGAAGTATTGTTGAAAAGACAAATACACATTTCTGCCTTTCTGAAAGCAGATTGTTTCTCAACATGTGCAGAATTTTTTGTCTTTTGACTTTGTCTACTGTTGATTGCCCTTTTAACTAATTTTTTTTTTTTTTTTTTTTTTTTTTTTTTTTTTTTTTTTTTTTTTTTTAGGAATGGCAACTTTTGCGTTTTTCTTCCTTTGTAAAGGCCTATTTTGATATAAGTAAAAGGTCTGTCATATTTCAAATAACTTTTGTTTCATGTAAGAACAGCTTGGCAGGCCTGAGCGTTCTGTTTTCTACTTTGTCTTCGACTTTGTAAAACTGATTTGTAGTAAAATACATGATGCTTGGAAACATATCCAAAAGTTTTATCCTGTTCACAAAGAACAGGTTTGTTCACAAGAACAGGAAATTTAAAATTGCCCAAGCCTGCTCAACGTGTGAGCAGGTAGATCAGTTTATGTCCAGCCTGTTCAGGACAGAGCAGTTGGACAAACTGTCTTAGTTGCAACACATGCAACATATAGAACAGCTTTAGACTGATATTGCAAATCATTTTCAGGTTTCAATAAGGCATATAACAGGCCTTAAATTCAACCTTCAAATGCATCAACAGGTTTGATTATAAATCTCCCCCTCAGATGTAGAACAGGTTTGACTGAGGCCTTTTTGTGCCTAACAATCTCCTCCTATTTGCAATAACCAGTCTAAGCTGGTCTTATCAAAAATCACTATATATTTTTACAATACATTTGCTGAAATAAAATTACAACATTACAGTAAAGTAAAAGATCAGTTTATATATATACTGATTCTTGATTACATTAGAACAACACATGTTCTTACAAGAGTACAACTAATGTACTAATGTATTTAACAACTAATGTAAAAGAGAGTTACAACATATGTAACATAGAGTACAACTAATGTACATTGGACTGTTTTTGTTGGGAGCAAATAATGGTAAGCCTGTCCAACTGATGGACAGCTTCCATTCTTCACCTACCCAGACGGTAGATGGACTTCATTACAATGGAGAAGGATCCTGAACCATCTTTTCCAGTTCTTCCCTTGTATCCTCAAGTTCCTCAACTTCACTTTTGATGATCATGAACTTGGGATCATTGAGCTCTCCTCTTTCATAGAAGCCTCTGAGCTGATCCCAGATGGCTGCTCTCCATTTGCTAGACTGCCTAAACGAAACTGCAAGTCTGAAGGCGGCAAGTTGTCTCAGATCAACTTTGTACAGCTCTAGGTACGACTAGGTCTCTGTGACCTAATACAACAGACCCCCATGCAAAGCTCAATACCCACTTTGACAACTTGTGCTAAGAAAAAGTTTCATGTTGTTGCTGAAGAAGGCTAGCCAAGGAACAGTTGTCAAAGTTGTGTCCCTGTATCAAGGAAAAGGCAGTCAGTGGAAGCTTAAAATAACAAGGATGGGTGCAACAGGCCCAGAAATTGGAAACTTATGACCACACTGAGGTAGCACAGATGGGATACAGGGAGTATTAGCAGCGGGGCAGTTGCCCTGAGTGAAACAAAGTCTGAAACTGCTAATCGATCAGAGCATAGGCAAGAAGTTGATGGAAAGAGAAAGGATCTGATGGCCGATTTCTAAGGAAGTGTATGAAGGTGGTCTTATAGGGCACATCCAAAAATAAAGGCCAGGAGAACAAGGAAGGATACAGAGATGGAGTCAACTACCCTTACGCTGATTGAACAGGGCGACTAGGCCATTGAAATAAAAGGAGTTGATCATAGTCTGCCTAAAGGAATAGAGTTTGAGGAGGCAAAATTATTGAAGAACCTGAGCTGGGGGAATTTTTGGTGAGATCCCCTAACTCAGAATAGTGCTTCCAAAGAGCCCTC
>JAANYP010005969.1:0-67975 GCA_020465985.1 Centrapalus pauciflorus
ACAACTCGAATGACTCACTGATGCTTTATTCGAGAAAGTTCTTTTTATTTTTCTACAAGTCTAAAACACACTGAATTTATGAATTTAAATTTAAGAAGCATTTTCAGTGTTTTAACACTTGTACCCCCTTCGAAAATGTATTTTAAACATATTTGTTTTACTGAACCTTGAACAAAAACAACTTTAAAGTTGTTAAAAATTCACATTTCAGTTTATTCAAGAACTCGAACTGTTTTATTGGAAAATCGATGATTGTGTGTGTGTGAAGTAAAAATGACTTATGAAACTTCAGATTCATAGTCATATTACCATTATGAACAACATCACACACTTAATTTCAGTTTCATGTACCAATCAAACTATTTGCCATTAACGGCCAAGAACTCAAAAAAATAAAAATACGAACACATATTCACATTTGAACAAATACACTGAAAATATGCACAAACAAACTGAAATAATAAAGAAAAATAAAATTTTACTCACAATTTTGATGAAATAAAACCGTCGGTTGTGGGTTTTTGAGTTTCTTTGGAATGAAGAAAGCTTGTGGAAGAAGATGATGTAATTTCCGGAAAAAGAAATTTGAATTTGAAATTTCAAATTTATATTGAAATTTTACCCGGCCCATATCAAATTTTTTCAAATTTGATAAGTTCGGCCCATCAACTACATCTCATAAGCCCACATACCAATTATTTCAATCAAAAAATTGTGACTAAAAAAAATTTGAATTTTAAAAAAAATTAACAGCACACCAAAACAAAATTTAACAAAAAAAAATCACATTAAGAGAGAAAAAAAAATTTTGTACATAAAACAACACAAAAAAAATTGAAATCACATAAAAATAAAAAATTTTAACAAAAAAAAAAACTTTTGCTCCCCCTTGAATTTCTGAATGTTGCTCCCCCTCAACTTACGATTTCATTTTTGTAAATCTGCTCCCCCTACAAAATAACAGATAATTTTTATCAGATTTATGCAAAATCAGATAAATTGGTTTTCTGCTCCCCCTGCACATGACATTCCAGATCTCGTTAAATTCTTAAGTATATAAACTTTTTATGAATCCTGAATTTAACATCAGATAAAAATCACTTAAAAAAATGAAAATTTTAAAATTAAAATTTTGAAACTACTGAATTATTAAATCTTAACGATTCAACATACCCAATTTGTATACCAAAAAATTAAACCGTTTTTCATCTAACGCTTTGGTAAACAAATCAGCTAGTTGATATTCAGTAGGTACAAAATATAATTCTATATTTCCATTTTCTACATGATCTTTAATGAAATGATACCGAATGTCGATGTGTTTCGTTTTAGAATGTTGGACCGGATTTGATGCAATAGCGATTGCACTCTGAGAATCACAGTATATTGGAATCTTCTTTGGTGTAAACCCGTAGTCACGTAGTTGGCTTTTCATCCACAACACTTGTGAACAGCAAGAAGATACAGTCACGTACTCTGATTCAGCTGTTGACAATGAAACACAGTGTTGTTTCTTGGATGACCAACATACGGGTTTATCACCTAAGAATTGTACTGCTCCTGACGTACTTTTTCTGTCCATCTTATCACCTGCGTGATCAGCGTCAGAAAAAGCAGTTAGATGAAATGAAGACTCCCTAGGGTACCACAAACCAAGATTTGGAGTACCTTTGAGATATCTTAAAATTCGTTTTGCAGCAGTTAAGTGTGATTCTTTTGGATTTGCCTGATATCTAGCACAAACACATGTAGCAAACATAATATCTGGTCTACTGGCTGTTAAATACATTAATGACCCAATTATACCTCGATAATGGGTTACATCTACAGGTTTCCCTGAGATGTCCGCATCGAGTTTTGATTTTGAATCCGAAGCCATGGGAGTTTTCATAGGAGTACTATTGACCATGTTAAATTTCTTTAACATGTCTTGGATATATTTTGACTGATTGATAAAAATACCATCAGTCAATTGTTTTACTTGTAAACCTAAGAAAAAATTAATTTCCCCCATCATGCTCATTTCAAATTTGTAGACCCAAATATTATATCATCTACATATATCTGTATAACTATGATATCTGACCCCTGATGTTTTATAAACAGGGTTGTGTCAACTGCACCTTTTGTAAATCCACATTTCAACAGATATGTTGAAAGTGCATCATACCAAGCACGAGGTGCTTGTTTAAGGCCATACAGTGACTTATCCAAAATATATACATGATCAGGGTTCGAAGGATCAGTAAACCCTTCGGGCTGATATGTATATACTTCATCTGTTAGCTCCCCGTTTAAAAACGCAGTTTTGACATCCATTTGATATACTGTAAAATTTTTATGTGCGGCAAAAGCTAAAAACATCCTTATAGCTTCAATGCGTGCAACTGGTGCGAATGTTTCATCATAATCAATCCCTTCTTGTTGACTGTATCCTTTGGCCACGAGACGAGCTTTATTCCGAATAATGACACCGTGTTCATCTTTCTTGTTCTTGAAGATCCATTTCGTGCCAATTATAGATTTGTCTTTTGGGCGCTCAACAAGTCTCCAGACCTTTAACCGTTCGAACTGGTTGAGTTCCTCTTGCATCGCCACAATCCAATCAGCATCCAGAAGGGCTTCTTTTACATTTTTAGGCTCAATCTTACTCAAAAAATTTGAAAATAAGCATTCATTTATTGTAGCCCTTCTGGTTTGGACTGAAGACGATGGATCACCAATGATATTCTCTATTGGGTGATTTCTAGTCCACTTAACTGTGTGTGGAAACGGTTCTATTGGGTCTTGGTTGGGATTGGAATCGAAATATGGTTCGGGGGTTGTTACAGATGTTGTAGGTGGAACATCGGAGGTAGGAGCTTCTGACTGTTCTGAAGTAATAGGGGTTTCAGAAGTATGTGGAGGTTCAAATGGTTGTACAGTCTCAGTAGTTGACTGCACCTTTGCTGTTGAAGCTTCTCCAGTTTCTTCTGAATTTTGTTGTTGAGAGAGATCTGAAACTACGACTGGATCTTCAGTGATCCTGTCAGGCACCAAATTTTGAACATTAGATTTGGGAGTTTCAAGATAATCATCATAAAAGTTCTCAAACAACTTATTTATTTCATTTTGTTCAGCATTTTGTTTATCTGACTCCAGTGAAGTCTGCATGTTAGGTCCGGGTTCTGAACTGGTGTGTTCAGAAGCCATTACTATTCCTTCGTCAAATTTAACATTTACGCTCTCGTTGACTATCTTGGTTCTCTTGTTGTATATTCGGAAAGCAACCGACTCCTTTGAATACCCGATGAAGATTCCTTCATCTGCCTTTTGATTAAACTTTCCCAGATTGTGTTTATCATTCAATATAAAGCATCTGCAACCAAAGACATGGAAATTTTTAACATTAGGTATTCGTTTATTGATTAGCTCATACGGAGTCTTTCCGAATCTTTTATTTATTATTGAACGGTTTTGTGTGAAACATGCTGTTGCAACCGCTTCTGCCCACAAGAACAATGGTAAATTGGAATAGGCCAACATCGTCCTAGCTGCTTCCACTAGTGTCCGATTCCTTCTTTCAACGACACCGTTTTGTTGTGGAGTCCTAGCAGCTGAGAATTGATGTGTAATTCCAACTGAATTTAAGAACGAGTCCAATGATTTGTTCTTGAACTCTGTTCCATTGTCTGAGCGAATTGTCTGGATGGTGAGTTGCAACTTTACTTGAATTTTTCGGATGAAGTCGATGATAGATTCGGTTGCATCTGATTTGGATTTCAGGAAAAACACCCATGTGTATCGTGAGTAGTCATCAACTATCACCAATACATATCTTTTCTTATTTATACTTTGTACTCTCATCGGTCCACACAAATCCATATGCAGTAACTCTAATGCTCTTGTGGATGAGTGTACTGTTTTGGATTTGTGTGTGGCTTTTGTCATCTTTCCTTTTTCACATGCCGCGCATAGTTGCTCTTTTTGAAATTTAAGCGCCGGCAGCCCTTTAACTAACCCTCCTTTTGCTAGGTTGGTCAGTTCATTGAAATTTAGATGTGAAAGGCGACGATGCCACAGCCATGCTGTTTTAGATGTTGCTTTTGACAATAAGCAGACATCTTTCTTCAGATTGATCGAGGCTAAATCAATGGAGTATAGATTTGTTTTCCTGGTTCCTGCTAGAATTTCTTTTCCTTGTGCTGATCTGATGCTGCACCGATTGGCTTTGAAGTTGACTTCTAACCCCTTATCACACAGTTGTCCAATACTGAATAGGTTATGACCAAGACCGTCAACATAAAAGACCTTTTGGATTGTGATTTTGTCATACTTCAGACTTCCATATCCCTTGATCGGACAAAACTGATCGTTTCCAAATCTTACCGTCCCACAAAACTTTTCTACAAAGTCCGTGAGTGTGTCTCGTTGTCCGGTCATGTGTTTGGAGCATCCCGAATCAAGGTACCAGACATGGTTTACCTATAAAACGTAATAGCACATGAGGTACCCACTTGTAGTTGGGTACTTTAGTTTTAGGTAAAACATGCATAGTATCATTTGTTTTTCTAACTGATATGGCTTTGGGCTTATCGTTTGAATTTATTTTAGGTACCCATTTTTGAATTGTTCTTTTGGGTATCCACTTTTGTACAATTCTCGGTGGAATTGTTTTTGAAATTTTTATCTGTGGATCCTTTTGCTGTTCATACAATGGGTCCTTTTTCTTTGGTTGCCATACAAGTTTATTATGTTTCACAGTTTCAGACTTACAAACATAAGAATTCAAAGCAATTAATTTTGATCTTGAAAACTTAATACAAGAATTATTAACTATTTTATCATTATTACAGACAGAATGTTCAATTTTGCTGTTTCTATCTGTAACAATTTTTTCTTTCACGCGCCATTCTTGTTTTATAATCTTGTTTTTCTCTTCTCTTTGCTTCTTTCGCCACACTTGTTTTCTCGACCCGTTCACAACGTTATCTGACATAAAAGAAGTTTGAGAATTAGAAGATTTAGATGCTTGTTTTTTCTGTAACCTTTTCATACCTGTTGAAGATTTGACTGTACGTGCAAAGGAGTTCGTTGATGAGGATGATTCACCCTTTTCAAAACTAGGAGACTTAACAAACAGTTTTGTTTTCTCCTTCTTTTGTTGCACTGATGGTGAATATTCAGATGGTTTTAAAGAGTCTGTAGTCTTTCTTTGCAGAATTTTAACAGATTCTTTATTACCAGTTGATAGTTTGTTAGTCAAAGGTTTGATAAATTCACCAATTTTACCAAATCTTTGATCTAATGAATTAACATCAGAGTGCATGAACAGATCAAATTCTTTTTCTGAATTTATAGAATCCAGAGAAATAGATGAATGTGGATCAGACACATTTATATTTTTAGCCTTATCTTGCAACTTTTGTTCTATTTTTAGTAATTCAGACTTGAGTGTTCCATTCTCTGTCTCAAAACTTTTAATTTTCAATTCTAAATCAGAATTTATCTGTTCTAAAATTGAATTTGGTAAATATAGTTTTTGAGACTGAGTTGGTAATTCAGACAAATCCTTTTCAGAATAAGTTTGAATGTACTCTTCTTTAGTATCAACAATGTTGCTGATTTCATTTATCTTGGTATAGTCAACATAATTTTGCATTTTGTCTGATCTTGACCTTTTGATTTCTTCACTGGATTCTACTTCTTCAGATGCTTTCAAGAATGTCATTTTTAATCCTAAATTCATGTATCTGACATCATATAATGTTGGTGAATTTGTTATAGCTTTTGTCAGATACTTAGGATTTTCCCAACCAATACCAGATTTAGAGTTATAAAACTCTGTATCTTTTGGTTGATTTAAATATATTGTTTGATCTGTTTGCCCTCTTTTAATAAATTCATCCTCCATCTTTTTTATTTTCTCATAAAGTTTAGTTCTTTCTTCAAATATGGCATGATATTTTACAGAAAAATTTGAGGCTTCTAATTCAGCTATTCGCAGACTTTCTTGTAAATCAGATATTTTGTGATTCAGATTGAATATATTGCTTTGAAGTTCTTTTTCCTTATCTTGTAAGTCTGAGACAGCTCGTAAAGCTAAGGCTTTATCTTTGGAAAAATCTAGGACTAAATTGTGTTCATTTAGAAGTTTGTTTTCCAAAGAATGAACCTTTTTCTTTTCTGCTTTTAAGGATTTTTCAAACTTTTTAAGCATGAAAGCCATATTAGTTAGTTTTTCTTCTAATATGCATGAGTCGTCAATATCAGAATCTGAAATAGAATTTACCTCTTGTCCTTCTGAATCCTCTGAGTTATCAGACTCTGAATCCTCCTCATTTTCAGCTTTATTTTGGCCAGATGCCATTAATGCAACTTCTTCTTTTTCTTTCTCTTCATCAGAATCAGATTCTCTCTCCTCTTCATCCTCTTCATCCGTCAGTCCAACCCACACCTCATCTTCAGCTATCATAGCTGATTCACTGAGTTCTGATTCATTAAAGATTTCTGACTTTAAACAGATATGGGCATCTTCATCCAAAATGTCATCATCTTCGGATAACTGTAACCAATGATCATCCTCCGCCATAAGTGCTTTGCCTGACTCTTTCTCTTTGGCTAAGAGGGCCTTTCTCGTATAGTAGTCTGAATTTTTGACTACTGGAGATCTGCATTCCCGGGCATAGTGACCTGGTTTTCCACAGTTATAGCATTTCTGATCAGATTCCTTCTTGGTTGATTTATCTGACTTCTCATATTTGTCAGACTTTCGTGCACTACTTTCTCCAGCCTTCTCATACTTATCCTTTTTCTCAACTTTCCTTGAGCCTGTTTTGTAGCGCATTTTGTTGTTTGTTGGCTTCCTGTAAAATTTCTTCTGAAATGCCTTTGTAAGCAGTGCCATCTGTTTTTTCATCTCTTCAATCTCTGAATCTGCAGATGAATCTGATGATTCTGATTCTGATGATGTACTGCTGATTACCGCTCTTTTCTCCTTTTTGAGCTTGTATTTATACTTTTTCTCCGCCAGTAGAGCTAGTGGATCAGCAGTTTCTTTTTCCGCTTTCTTCTTTCCAGATATTTTCCTCAAAACAACTTCTTGGTAGTTGTTGAGGTTTTCAAATAGCATATGAAAATCCATCTCCTCTATATCTTTCGTTTGTTGGATGATCATAGCATATTTTTCCCATTCTGGATTTAGGACATTTAAAAATTTGACATTGATGTCCAAGTTGGACTTCGTCACTCCGTTTCTTTTTACTTCACTTACCAGATTTACAAATCTGAGATAAGTGTTTTCCAGAAGTTCACCTTCACGGGCTCTAAAGTTCTCAAAAGTCATGAGACTATTCCTAGCCCTATTAGTAGCAGCTCTGTCTGATCCCCGCATGATTTTGCATACTTCATCCCAGATGGACTTAGCAGTCTTTGTATTTGTCAGACAAGTGTATATTTCATTGGGGATTGAAATTAACAATAACTTTCTTGCAGTCTTGTCCCCTAACTTTCTCTTTTTCTGGGCCTCTGTTAGGTTTGTTACCTCAACAGTCCTTGGTGGTATTGGGGGATTGCCAGTTGGTACTCCTGGGATTGTTTCCATAAAGATTGCTGGTCCTTCAGTTAATGATTTCAGCATTTCTTCAGACAAATCATGGAAACTTATAAATTCCAGAAACCTTTCCCGCCATTGAACATATTCACCCCTGTATAAGATTGGGGGTTTGGTTTCTGATCCCATAGCCAGTGCGTCTTTAGACATGTTGATTGATCTTTGGGAAACTTGACCAAGATCTGATGAACTCCGAATGAGAATGAAAGATTTGATCACACCTTGAAACACAGATTAGTACTGAAATCTACAACACAGTGACTTGTTAGTAGCAATAAGCAACTTAACTCAGACAGTGATTTGTGTTTTGATTACTGTGTGTGTCAAACTCGAATGATTCTTGTGTTATGAGTGAAACTTGAATGAATATAGTGTGAAACTCGATTGAGTTTATGGTAAAACTCGATTGAGTCTTTTACCAAACTCGATTTATACTTTCTGTGAAACTCGATTGACCTTTTGATCAAACTTGGTATATAACAAAACTCGAATGAGTATATGACAAAACTCGAATGAGTATATGTCAAAACTCGAATGAGTATATGTCAAAACTCGAATGAGTATATGTCAAAACTCGAATGAGTCTTGCACAACTCGAATGGGTCTTATAAGAAACTCGAATGTCTTATAAGAAACTCGAATAGTCTTATAAGAAACTCGAATGGGTCTTATAAGAAACTCGAATGGTGTTGTTCTGAAATTCGAGTTTGTTAACAAAATGTTGTCAACTCGAATATCACAAGTTGTCAACTCGAATATTAGTTATACACAACTCGAATACCTAAGATAAGCAACTCGATTAACTAATGTACTCAACTCGATTAACTAAGGTACTCAACTCGAATTACTAAGGTATTCAACTCGAATTACTAAGGTACTCAATTACTAAGGTACTCAACTCGAATTACACACAGGATGTGTATATTTCGAGTTTCTTAGTATTTTCAGGTTTTACAAGTCTGAAATTCAGTTTAAAACCAAATTTTACCCAATTTCACTCAAATTGTAATCGGAGGTAAGGTTTTTGAATACAAACACTTTTTGTAAAGCACTTTTATGCAAAAATGGATCTAAGTCTGAGTTTTTCAATAGAACAGTAACCGTTTTTGAACTTTTCAAAATTTCAGAAAATTCCTTAGATCTTTTTCTGTGTTTTGAAAATCAAATCAAGTTTATATTCAGTTGATTCGTCTTTGAATCCTTAACCTTCGATCCAGTTATCACTTACAATGATCAACAGAATCAAAACCCCTAGTGATTTAGGGTTTTTCAGAAAAAAATGCTCAAGAACACGTAAAAACTTTCAATCTCAATCAGAATGATTCACCCCTAAAATCTCTGATACCAATTGTGAAATGTAGTTTCTACCAATTCAATCAACACAATGCAATTAATAAGAACAATAAATGTAATCAATACTAACCGAATGATTTGATTTAAGAACTTGATGATTACAAAATGATGAACTGACTTCGTACAGTGCTGCTCTTCTAAAATTAATGCGTACAAAAATGAATTCTGACAGATCTCACTAAATCTAGAAAGTCAAAATGACTATTTATACAAAATTACAAACTATAAGGAAATTACACATTAAGTCCCTAGACTTTGATATTTCATCAATTAAAACATATTCCAACATATATATATATATATATATATATATATATATATATATATATATATATATATATATATATATATATATATATATATATATATATATATATATATATATATATATAATGGTTTGTAACATTTCCAATTTCTTAAAATTTACAAAATTCAACCTTTTAAATGCCAACAATGAAATTTGATAATTTCTATTTTATTTTCTCGAATTAATCATTAAATTAAATGACTCGAAATTAATTAATTACCTCGAAATTAGCGGGTGTTACACAATACCAACCCAGAGAATTCTGATTATGATTCATCACAACACACAATGCAATCTAACCTGAAAAATCCTAAAAGCCAACCTCAGAATCCAGAAAAAAAAAAACTTCTTCTAGAGTCATCCCTACTTGATAGTTCTGAATTCGTACAACTTTGGGACAACAATGATCGTCTTAATCTTGCTTCTAATGACTTTTTGCATCCAATTGTTCTAGATATACTTCGAAACCATCCGTTAGGGTACCTGTTGAAGTATAAATGTAAAGTCCCGAAGATATATCTTCAACAACTTTGGAATTCGATGACATACGTACAAAAACAGAACTATCATCATCTGATTGTGGATATTGATGAATTTGAACTTAGAATCACATTTAAGAAGTTCAAAAAGGCAATCTTTCTACCTGAAGAGTGTTGTCCATTTCATCTGGACAAGATTACATATGACGAATTCCCCACTAAATCTGAAATGTGCGCTGATATAATGACAATTGGCTATGCAAATGCCCATCCCCCCTGTTGAAGCTTTTCACTTCAAATAATTGAAAGGCGAGTGGTATACAATTTGGGGTATCTTTGTCAAATGCTTAACATCCAAACACTCAGGACTTGACAATGCTACTTTGTGGAACTTGAGATTACTTCATGGTTTCATTTTTAACAAACAATATGACTATCAAAGACTACAAAGTTAGCAAGAAAGTTTGTACCATTTCAAAAATTATTACAACTAATCGTAAGACCGATAGTCAACCAGTCTGCAGAGATTGCCAGACGGTTCAATTCTGAACCATGTCCAGACTGGGTGATGATTCATTTGCCAAATGAACTTTTTCTTCCCAATGACATTCCACGACTATTTACTTCATTGTTAAAATATGCTGACACTGATGTGCCTGGTGTGAGAGTATGTACAATAATATGTTCCTATGGTTCTTGCAGCACCACAAGATCCTTCCCCAGAAGCCTCCCCACAAGTTGGGGCTACTGATCTGGGTGAAGAGATGAGGGAAAATTATGATAGGGGTAAGCAAGGGCCATCAGTAGCAGAGTCTAATCACGAACAAGACAATGATAGTCAGAAAATCATCTCAACTAAGCACTTCAGTCTGATGATGACGAACTTTTGTATACTGGTGCATTAGATACTTTCGAAAATAAAATAGCTGAGAGTGCATAAAAAGAAATAGAAAGTGCAACCCAACCTTTAATGAGTCAGGCGACCCATATGATATTGAGGCTCACAATGTGAGACTCGACATTGAAGAAGTTAGCTACCTACTGATGACTGCACACCCCCTAGCCACTCAGTTCCCTCTCAACAGAAAACTATTTTAATTTTGCACGGGGAGTTAGCACATAATCTATCTCTTCTTCACTCAGAACTAGTAGATATTGAAATTAGAAGTCAGTTTACTAGAGCCCTTAGAGACACATACACTATCAACCGTTGGACTTTGTGTCCCGATCGAAACACCCTTAGTTGCACTCGTTGGTGTTTCAAGAGGATCGGGTGGAAGTCCTGTCATGACCATATCTGAGCCAATCATGAGCACAGGTCACCCTGCCGGTACGTTCGCAAAGGTGCAAATAGGTAATCTAAGTGATCCGGAGTTAGTTATACGTTACCCAAGTTTGTTACCATATATTTTTTATGGATGTCACTGATTGCATTGGTCAGACGTTCGGTAAAAAATTTTCTTTGTTAAGTGAGCACATGGATGGGCTGATGAGATCGATGGAAGGAAAGGGTACAGATGTTGTTGTAGTGCAATGATCGCTACCCAGGCAGAGAGAACAGGGGTCATATATGTCGATTGGTTATTTACAAAGTCTCATGTTGGGCAAAAAGATCTCAATGTCAAAAACACTAACCCAAGATGATATCAATTTGATTGAAATGTTGAAGCGGAGAATTAAAACAAGAAGCTGTAGATAAAGTTATGTTTAATGACAAAATAAATAATGTGGAAGGGAAGCTAGATTTATTTATGAACAATTTTGATAAGATGGAAACAAAAGTGCTTACTGAACTTGAAAAGATGAATGAAGGAGGTGTTGTTTTGGAGAAAACCTGTAAGGCCCAGTCTTTTAAACGTACACATGATGATCATGATGATTCAGATGATCATCATGAGGGGGAGAAAAATAAACAAAGGACTGAACCCTCTACAATTGTAGGTAATGTAGTAGAAGATAAAAGAGTTGAAGAGAGTGTTGAGAAAGCTACATGTGAAAATGTGGAAGCTGAATTTGAAACAGAACAACTCCAGTTGGTAGTGACATCCTAACCATTAAATGTCACGCCTCTGGCAGTTGAATTTCCTATGAAAGACATTGTTGTCACTGAGCTTACCAAAGAAGAGTCAAGGGTTAAAAAGCCTGAAACTGATATTGAAGAAGCTGTTGAGATTGTAATTATAGAAGAAGAGGAGGACGAAGAATTAGTTGATTACAAGAGTGAAAACTGAAGTTTATGGTGATATTGAGATGAATTGGTCTTCTGAATCTCTTGATACTCCTAAAAGTCCAATACTTGCAAACCCATAAAGTCCAAGTCCTATTGATGTTCAACAAACACTAGGTGATATTTCTTTTGGGCCACTGAAATTGTTTATATCTCTTAAACATCATATAGAGACACCCACTCAAAAATTTCCTAGCCCAGATTTACCCCAACAGACCCCTGAACTTCCAGAATCTTCTTTTGATCCTTTTACACAGTATCTTGAAGTAAAAGAAAACAGTTTGAAGATTATGAGATACTAGCCCTTATAAAAGAAAATAAAATAACTGAAGCTGAAGCTGAAGAAAACGACAAGGGTCTAGTTCATTATGAAAAATTAATGGGAATGTTCTTGATAAAATATGTTTTGGTTGTAGATGGCAGAAATGATGAGTCCTTAAGCAAATCCATGCAAAGCCGAATAAGTGAAGAACTTAATAACATGTGCAAGTAGATTGAGAGAAGAGAAAGAAAAGAATTGAGACTGAAATTACTTGATGGACATATTGATTGGGAAAAAACACATAAAAGAAATGTTTTTCTTGAAGATAAGCTTCCTAAGAAAATCTACTCTGATAAAGTTATGAAAATTGATGATAGATTGGTGTATGAAATAACCAATGCTCATAGAATGTGGCTAGGTGCTTACATTATTTTGATGAAAACATACAAACAACCTGCAAAGTTTGTATATTGAAGATTTAAAATCGCTTCACTGGAAAGGGTGTGTACAGAAAGACTTCGAGAGTATTTTTACTATCCAGACTTTACTGTAAAGTTCAAAGATATCATAAAAACTTTACACATTCAGTGGAGTTAATTACTTCAATCTGATGTTGGAGGATGTCGAAGACTTGTATGATGAGCTTATGAAACAGAAGCATAAATCAAAAGTTGTTAGAATAGCTATGACCTCAGTGTTTGATTTTATGCATACCCATTTTATTCTCACAATGGTGGAAGACTTTCAATTTGGGTTGGAGACTCATCAATGTTCAATCAATCTTACTCCTCCAGATAGAAGTCATCCTTAAATTAATCGATTCAAAAATTATTCAATCATTGTGAAGCCAGAGCTTGGGGGTTATATATAAGAATCATCTTGGTCTAAAATTGTTCTTGAGGGTTTCCGAAACGAGTAAATACTCGTTAGGAACCTTAAGACATCTTTCTAGAGAGATGAAAAACATTTTGGGTGATCATGAGAAGTTGAAGGTTAAAATGTCGATGAGCCAAAAAGAACAAAGTTATTTCATGAGGGTTATGAATGCAATTGAAGATAAACTAAGAGATCTAGAGGTGATAAGAAGATTAGATTGGAAGATTGGGTGGTTTTGAGCTGAACTGATCAGAACTTTACAAAAAGGGGAAGATTGTTGGGATAGGATATTTTGTAAACTTAGGGGCTATTTTGTAATTTCCTTAAAGTTGTATTGACTAGTATAAATAGTCTTTTCTATTGCATTTTTAATCAGACTTTGAGGTTTGTAATCAGAGAATGTACTTTGACTTTTTAAATACAATTTCTCTCTATATGATCTCCATTCGATCGATCTGATTGTTGCTCTTATTGTGTGATTGCATCTTGTTTTTATCAATTCTGTGAAATAACAACTCTTAATACACACACACTACCACATTGTGTATATATACATACACAATTGAAATCAGAGCACTATGATTGAGGATTCGATTTGTGTGTCTGGTGATTGTGTCTTGTGTCTTCTCGGTCGTACCAAAACACACACACAAAGTGTGGTTTTGTTTTTACCATTTTTCATGTGTTTAATTGCATATCTGGTGCCACTCGATCGTATTACCACCAGTGGATACCGAAAGCATCCCGTTCGTGTGTTTTCGTCATCAACTACAAAGGTATGATTTTAAAAGCTTTCATGTCTCTTATCATATGTTTTACTTCATGATTCTTGTACGTAATTCGTAATTTTTTCTATTGCATTAATTCGATTAAAGTTTATGTATTTTTTTTAAAAAAAACCCAATACAAATTCCCAACAATTGACAAATAACAATATTGGATAATGTCAAATAGTGCATAGAGTAATTATTTACTAATGATTTATCGATGTTAGAAATCATGAATTGTATTTATCTTTTAGTTTATTTTATTTTAAAAATAATAATGTGTGTTTATCTTTTTAGGTGAAGTGTGGTGATGTCATGTGATAATTTGTGTTCTTCATTATTATATAGATTGATAAAAACCTAAAAGTGTAGTTAACGAGGTAGTAGGCCCGCGCGTTGCGGCGGGCTATGACAACATACATTTTGAATAGCAAGCATAGCAATGGTTATTTAAGACATGGCAAGTAAAATATATAGCATACATACGAAACGTAGGCATGTTGAATGTTCCATTGTTATCAAAACAATATTAGAGGTTTATATGCTAGGAAATACATCAAAAGTTGCCAAAAGTCATGCCATGAAGTTGACTGGATGTTTCCCCAAAAAGAGTGAACAAAAGATCCCTGTGAATAATTGCATAGTATGATGTTAGAACGTGTAGGATAACTTGAAAGCAGTCATACATAGAATATTTTCTTACTTTATCAGTCATGTGGTTTGCTTATGTCAAAGAAGAGCATAGTTCCTAGGTATTTGGATCATCATCCTGCACCTTCTGTTTTTTTTTTTATTGTGAAGTTGTGCTTTGTCGGTTTAAACTGCAAAATGGACAAAGGTTAAGCATTATCATATATGTGTATGTATACATGATTGTTGTTGAAAGAAACAACATGATGATTGAAAAGTTCTTTCTTAGAAGACGTTTGGCAAGGGCGTTTGGTCTGAAGTGATGGCGTTACAGGAGGAGGTGTTGCAAGATCAAGTGTTGCAGCAGAACCTGGTGTAGCAGGTGTTACTTTTGGTTGTTCATCTTTTGCAGTGATTGATAGCTCATCAAAGACATGCTCTATGACAAAGTCGACGGCTCCTGGCTTGCTCCATCTGCCAACCTCATCTGAAAGATTTTATTCTTGCCTTTAAGAGCAATGAGTGGTGTGGGCAGTGTATATGGATCTGTGTATGCATGATGATCAATCATAGTTTTTCAATTAGTTTGAAGAAGCGATTTGGCAGCATCATCAAAGAAGATGGTCTTAGCTTGTGTTGTATCATCTGCTATCATAGCTGTGAAAGAGTACCTGTTGACATGTTTATCAGACATATGTAACTGAATATCATAACTGGTAAGTAATTTATTTGTGAAATACGATTCTTACAGATGTTTGGGTTCTATTACTGGTTGATGATCAGCACATACAAGTGTAGCTCCCCTTAGTTGTAGCTTCTTACGACATTGATCACATGCTTTATAGAACCACCCCCTTTTCTCATCAATGCTTATCAAAGTTGCCTTGCATGTGAATTGAACGCCCTAGAAATGGATGTATACAAAAGATTTATAAATATATAAAAATACAATAAAACTAACAATAAAAAGCTACAAACAAATAAATTAATTACATTTAAAGTAGAAGGTTACAATAAGTAGATTGTGAATAACCTATGCGTTATGGCATGTAATTGTAAAAATTCTACTTTGAGTGAACACTTTTTGTTAAAGAACACAAAAAGAACCTCACAAAAGAAATCATGTAAAGTTATATTCATGGTACCAACATGAAAATCCGTTAAGGTCACTTTGATTATTAAAGTGTTACAGATTATTAAAAGTACTAAATGAGAAATATATGATGTTATCGTTGATGATTCATGTGAGAGTTAAGAGATGTCCTGAAATGGGGTTAATTTTTTCATGTATTTTTAAATAATAATGTCATGAAAGGAAAAAGTCTACATCATTATATGTTATAACATAGTTGTAGAAAGTGAAAAAAAAAAATTGATTTGTTAAGTCTTTTAGGTTTTCATATACATAATTGACTTGTTGAAATATAAGTTTGACATGGATACTGATTATAAATGGACTTGATAACATAGAACAAAAAGAATAGATGTTGTCATACTTTATTTTGTTGTTATTAGTTAACTTATGTGTCTATAATAGCACCAATGTTTATATACAATTTCATGGTGACAAAACAGTGGATCTTTATCATTTACTAATTCTATTCTATAAATAAGCACATGTGTTTTAAACTGTTTAAAAAATAGGAATGCATGGTTATATAATTATTAAATTAAAGGTAAAAGGAAAGAAAGTGTATGAACTTAATGTAAAAGGGTAAAGTGTGTACCACAAAGCGGTTGGGGTTTTGGGCAACCAATTGCTCCAATGTAAACCTGTTTCTTTGTGATGTTGCTTCCAAACTTTCAAGTTTCTCATATTGTATCTTAAGAAGTGGATTGGATGAAATTTTTTTCCGAAATCTAGAAAATGTAATTAGTTAGGGATAAAAAATTTTAAGTGTGTAATATGGATGAATATAGGTGTGGAAAAGAAATTGTACTCAGCGGCCATTGTTTCAGCTTCAGCAATTGGAGGATTGATGTATATATGTGAAGCGGTGGTTATACAAACTTTGAAAATGAGTGACTTTCATTGAAGTGACAACAGCAATGACAAATCATCCACTGCTTTCTTGTTGAATGAAAGGGCGTCATAAAAAAATTTGTTTGAAGCATATTTTCACTAACACATACATTGTGTTGATGTTAGTTTTGTTTTAAAATCACAATCTGTAATGAACGATGTAGCACCAAATATGTTAAACATGTTGAATCACAAGTGTGATTGTGAGTACAGTAACTCCATGGAAGGCTCATGCATCCCCAGGGGAAATGACTAATTTTGCATATGACATATGAGAATTAGGGGTGTGCAATATCTGGTTTGGACTCGAAGAAACCGAAAACCAAACCGCACTGAATTCGAATAAAACCAAACCGAATTTATAAAGCGGTTTTCGGTTTGGTTTGGTCCCAAACCGAATTTACAACATGGTTTTCGGTTTGATGATCTGTTTTCCCTTTTTCAGACCAAACCAAACCCAAAACCGAATTTGGTTTTTAAGTAAAAATAACAATAAACATTATATAAATAATAAATATACAAGTAAATAAAATAAATAAATAATAATATGCATTTCAATTTTCAAGTCCAGTAGTCCACGACTCCACACAAGTCCACACTCCATATTTGCAAATCGCTATTCCACAGACCACCATTCCACGGTTCCACGACTCAAACCCTAGCCGCCTAGAGCCGCCGCCTGGCTCCTCCGCCCTCCACTCCGCGCTGCCGCCGCCGCCTTCGCCTAGTCTTCTCCTCTCTCCATCGTTGCTATCCGGCGGTCGCCTGGTCGTCGCCTCTCGCCATCGCCACCTTCGCTGAATCGTTGATGGTCGGAATACCATATCTTCGTATCATCTTCTTCTCCGACGACAAAGGTTAGTTTTTATTTCATATTTAAGTATTTAACTAAATGTTTGCTTTTTTGTTGTTGTTTCAGATTTAGGTATTTAACTTTGGATGCTGGTCTTTGATTAAAGCAGGATTTAGGGGGAAAAAAAAAGTTGAAACTGAATTGACATAGAAATTCGGTTTCCTTGGTTTCCAAACCGATTTCGAATTTGGTTTTTCGGTTTGGTTTCGTCCAATCTGAAATCGGTTTGGTTCGGTTTTCGGTTTGGTCTTCAAAATTTTTCAAACCGAGAAAACCGAATAACCCATAAACCGAACCGATGAACACCCCTAATGAGAATGTTGCTACAAATAGTGTAAATAAGAAAGTAAATATGCATTATTTATTGAATTAGTAAATCTATAGAAAAATAAATAAGAGAATTGTAAAATATAAAGTAGAGGGTATAAACTTATTATGTTTTTCAAAGTAGTTAGGAAAACATGTGTTGTTGTCTAATAAAAATCCAAAGTATACCTTAAATCTCAAGTTTATTATTTCTAATAGGGAGTCCCTTGCGCTTGAAGACATCCGAGACAATGTCTCTATCTGTCCATATAGTCTTTAAATAGTATAGAAAAGTGTCATATAAATGTAAATACTATAGATAAAGTAATATAGTATGAGGGCAAACATGCCAATGAGTATGTCGTCATCATTAAGTTTTGACAGCAGCTGATCATATTGCACAAGGTTGAAGTAATAAGTTGGAAAGTCATCATTGGGTATTTCTTGAAACATGGTTGCTTTTCCAAGTATTATTGTAGTGTTATGTGGAACACTTCTCATCAATGGCTTTGCATGCTGACAAATATAGTTGCTAATGCGGTAGGAAGTATTAACTTTGATCATGGAATCCAAGTAGCTTTTATAACTGAAGCTTGCGGCAGCTTGTATAGCATGTCCCTATAAATAAGCTATGTCATTTATATACGTATATAATAAGTAATAAGATAATAAAAATGTTAGTAATAATATTGCTAAGTGTAAGTGAGCATGTAAAATCGCAAAGGTATAAGTAAGAAAAAAATAGGAAGATGTAATATTCGACAACTGAAAAGTTATGCTTTGTAATCACATGAGAATTTTTTGTATGTATCGCTATTTTGCAATCTCATGGTAGTGCCAAACAGTATGTACCGGTGATAGTATTGGAAAATATCGAAATGTAATAAAATATATATATTTGTGTGAAATGATGAGAATGTGAGTGTCGACATTATAAAATTTTGATTAAGGCATGTGCACATGCAAGAACCTGAAGATCGATAAATGAATGTATTCATTTAAAATTCGAATGACATACTGATTTTAAAAGCTCCTGGAAGAACATATAATATATATGAAGTATATAGTATTGGTGAACTGGGAAAGAATCCGTAAAAGGTATGTCATGAGGGGGAACATAAATTTTTATTCTTTCGTAATGCTTCAGTATGACTTTCTTTTGTACTAATTAATTTAGTGGAATAATTATGTGTTTAATTAAGTTCAATGGAGTTAAAGTATGCAAAGCAAAATGAAAAATTGGTTGTCAATGTAGTTTATACAAAAGATAATTCTATATAGTGAAGAATACAGTGTTAGTGAAATAACTTACATTTTTGTCAAGAAAAAAATGTAAGAACAATCTTTTTTCCCAAATGACATCCATTTTCTGAGGACCATGACCTCAACGGGGTCATCACCATCTCCAGGTTGAAGGTATTGAAGCATCTTTGTTGTCATTTTGTCAAGTCTAACAAACATGATTATAGAATATGTGAAGATAGGTAAACATGTTGAATATAACGATTTTTTTATTTTTAGAGTAAATTACAAAATTGGTCTCTCTGGTTTGCATAAAATTTTGGATACGGTCCCTGTGGTTTCAATTTTGCATAAACGGTCCTTATTTTCACTGTTTACTTGCAAAAATGGTCCCTCTGCGGTTAACTTTAACAATCAAATTGTTAAATATTTTATAATGACCATTTTACCTTATCTTTGATAACATTTTGGTCCCTCAAGTTTGTAGTTCATTTTTAGTTTTGGTCCCTCAAGTAAATTTTTTTATTTAACTCTTTTATTATTATTTTTAGGTTAAATTACAATTTTCGTCCCTGTGCTTATATAAAAATTACGGTTACCGCCCTTTTCATGATAAAATTACAATTACAGTACTTATAGTTAGGATTTTGTTATGATTTTGGTCCCTTTATCCAAATTTTTTTAAAATATGAAAATTTTACCCTTTCACTTATTTCATTTATAGTCCCTCATCAAAATATTTCTTTTTATTTCATTTTTTAATAATTTATTATTCTTTTTAGTATTTACTTAATACATTTTTCTTATTATTACTATTAAAAATTAAATGAAGTAATAAATTATTTAACATGTTTTATTTTCGTTATGTATTTAACATTAATAGTACTAGAATTATTATTATTATTTTATTATAGTTTAAGTATTTACAAGAATAAGTAATAGTAATTGAAAATAACTTGTATATGACTAAATTTAATATATTGTATTATTGTTAATTATTTTTATTAATATTGTTAATATTGTTCTTACATATACAATTTAAACATATTTTGAACTATTTACATATTTAGTTTTAAAAGGTAAAGTTTATAACTATTTATCATTTAACTTATTTATCTTTTGTCTCTACTTTATATTACTTTACAATAAATACTTATAAATTTGGTCAATTTTTTCTCTAAATTTATGCATATATGTATTAGTTTATACATTTTAATTTTTAAGTTTTTATAAACAGTGTACGTTCAATATAACTTTAACTTAACAAAATATCTTATTTAACGTGTAATCCATTCTAATTTATTTATTTCATAAATTTGAAATTCATATAAATTACAAATGTTCAATGTATTAATCCATTAAGCATACGAATTTATAACAAAATTTAATAATTTAATTTAATTTATACATATAATATGTAAAATTTTTATATTTTGTTAAGTTTAACTACCTTTAAACATATGCAGTTTATATACATATAAAACTTTTAGTTTCAAAAAAAATATTTTATTAAAACGTTATATATATGTGTGTATGTATACACACATATACACACATCCATGTACGTATGTATTCTAAAATAAATCAAAATATATTCATTTAACAAAATAAATAAATTAAAGACAAGTAAGTATTTTTATGAGTAATATATAATATTAAAAAAGATAAATAAATTATATATATAAATAATTATAAGTTTTAAACAAAAAAGTAATAAAATTTTTTAAAAATAAATGTATATATAGTTGAATAAATATTTGAACTTAATCGTAATATTAATAATAATACAACTTATTAATATACAAATCCATATATGTAAAAACTATTTTAATTTAAATTCTTGTAATAATCAATAAAAAAAGATATATCAAATAAATAAATAATAATAATAGTATAAGAAAACACTAGGGACCAAAAGTGAAACAAATTTAAAAGGGCAAAATGGTTATTTTTAGAAAAATGAGTGGTCAAAAGACTAAAAGCATAACAAAACGACATGTACTAAAATTGTAATTTTGACGTAAAAAGGATCATAACCATAATTTATACATAACCACAAGGATGAAAATTGTAATTTACCATTATTATTATTATTATTATTATTATTATTATTATTATTATTATTAATTTAACTTTTTACATATTAATTTATTTGTTTATTAAGTTTCCTATATTTTAATATATTTTTTAATTTAAATTACAAACTTATTTATTTCTTTTATAATAAACAATAGTATCAAATTAGAATCCATTTCTTTTTTAGCTTTTTCGAATGAAAAAATACAAACATTTTATATTGTTGTCTTCCAAACCAAAAAATTTTGAATCTTAAGTTTTTATTTGTTTTTACAAACGAAAAAAAGTTACTAACCACTCATGTTTTTAAGTTTTTTCATTTTCTAAACGTAAAAATCTACGAAAACCAATCCGTTTTTTATTTTTTTCCGAACCAAAAGATTCAACTCATTCTGATTTTTTGTTTTGGAAAACGAAAATAAATACAAACAACTCTGTTATTAGTTTTTACGAACGAAAAAACTACGAATAATTCTGATTTTCAGTTTTTCCAAACAAAAAAAATCATTTTATTTTTATAGTTTTTCGAACCAAACCATTACCTTTTAATTTTTTTTTTCTCCAAACGAAAAACTACGAACCATTACTCTTTTTAAAGTTTTTTCAAAAAATGAAATAGTGTGTAGCCTTTTTGTTCGGAAAAATTAAATAAAATGGAATGGTTTGTAGTTTTTGACAATTGGAAAAAGTTAAAAAAATGATTAGACTAACATAAAAATCGAACAAAAAAAAGACACTTTCATTTTTTGAAAATCGTATTTTTTACGTTTGGAAAGAGCTAAAAATCAAAATGGGTATATTTTTTTGTTCGATTTTTATGTTATTCTAATCATTACGTTTTTTTAACTTTTTCCAATCGTAAAAAATACAAACCATTTCATTTTTTTTAGTTTTTCCGAACAAAAAGGCTACACACTATTTCATTTTTTTGAAAAAATTTTAAAAAGAGTAATGGTTCGTAGTTTTTCGTTCGGAGGAAAAAAAATAAAAGGTAATGGTTTGGTTCGAAAAACTAGAACAATAAAATGATTTTTTTTGTTTTGAAAAACTGAAAATCAGAATTATTCGTAGTTTTTTCGTTCGCGAAAATTAATAACAGAATTGTTTGTATATATTTCGATTTCCAAAACAAAAAATCAGAATGAGTTGAATCTTTTGGTGCAGAAAAAAATGGATTGGTTTTCGTAGTTTTTCACGTTTAGAAAATGAAAAAACTTAAAACATGAGTGGTTAGTAACTTTTTTTCGTTTGTAAAAACAAATAAAAGTTTAAGGTTCAAATTTTTTTGGTTTGGAAGACAACAATATCAAATGTTTGTATATTTTCACTTGAAAAGGCTAAACAAGAAATGTATTTTAAATTGATACAATTGTTTATCATAAAAGAAATAAATAAGTTTGTAATCTAAATTAAAAAAATATATTAAAATATAGGAAACTTAATAAACAAAAAAAAAATTAGTACGTAAAAAGTTAAGTTGATAATAAATAATAATAATAGTAATAATAGTTATTATTATTATTATGGTAATAATAATACTAATAATAATAATAATAATAATAATAATAATAATAATAAGGGTAAACTACAAATTTCGTCCCTGTGGTTATATGAAAATTATGGAACAAATCCTTTTAACGTCGAAATTACAAATTCAGTATCTATGGTTGGTTATCTGTTGTGGTTTTGGTCCTTTGACCGGTCATTTTTTTTAAATGACCATTTTACCCTTAAGAGTATTATGAAAATAGGCAATGAACTTCTATTTCATAAAATCAAACAATAAAAATAATAAAAGTAAATCCAAAATGTTTTTTTTACCTTAAATATTAGCAAATCTCTCTCTCTCTCTCTCTCATAACTCTCTCTCTCTCTCTCTCTTCTTATCTCCCTTATGATCGTCGCCTCGTCGGCCACCAGCATCACCACCGCTACCTCCCTTCGGTCAGCCACCACAACTGTAACACCCTACTTTTACGACTAATGCCACATAGGACTTACAGTCCACGCCATCAAATCATAGGCAATGTCATCAAGGTTTAAACAGCTAATTACTACTAAATATCAACATCGGACATAAAGTAACGCAGGACGGGAATCAACCCCCGTCAGTAACGTCAGTCAACCACAACATAAGTATGGGTTACAGTCATCCAAAAGCCATTGGCTCATAAGCCAAACCACAAAATAACAAGACTACTTACGAAAGTAGTCACTAACTACTGTCCACGTGGCGGGTCTCGGCTACTGCCCGTTGTGTCCCTAGCCTCAGTCCTCGAACCTGAGATCCACAGTTAAAAGAACAGTCAGCGGAAAGCTGGTGAGTTACTATAAACAACGTTAAAAACAGTTTATAAAACAGTTAGCACAATATAACGACTAGTAATCAACATGCGGCCGGCCTCAACTGCCTGACGCCTCATCGGGAGCGACCCGGCACAGCCTGCATAGCCCACTCCACAAAGTAGTGGGTTGTCAGGTCCACTGAGTTGGGAATGACCCAACAGGCCTCTCTACTCTGCGTATAGCAACAATACGCGCGATCCACGTGCTCTGCTCTGTGCTAACAAGTATCAACGTATAAAAGGATCCACATCGGACCCGGATAATAAACAACAAGTAAGTAACTCACCTGAAGCACGACTACAGTCCCGCTATCAACGACAGTCTCTACAAGTCCCAGGCTTAGCTACGAAATCCTGGCAACAATAAACACAACTACATTGTAACGACTAGCTACGAGACTCATAACGACTATACTACTAGCATTTACGGACTCGACATCAGCTATTGGACTCAGACCCACGAGCGCGGCCCGGAGCACGGCCACGATCGCGGTCTCGGCCGCGGTCTGGGAGCGCGGGCGCGATCCCGCCGCCAGCGCTCACTCTTAGCCGCCTCATCCTGATCGCGGGCGCGACCAGATGAGCACGGCCGCGATGCGGCGACGAACAGAACAGAACCTGCTCTGTTTTTGTGCAGCCATGGAGATAACATTCCAATGCGATTTCTCATGTTAAATGGGTTACAAACTGACCCCAACTCATTATAACTACTAGATACTATGATTTAACTCAATTGGCACGAATCACTAACCTTAACACGATCCTTCCTTTTTGAATTGGAGTTATAGCTTGTAAAGGTGATAACAAGGATGATTTTTCAGTTATGGTTGCTATATTCCAGCTTCTCGATCTCTCCTTTTCTGATTCAGCTACACACAACACATACACACACTTTCAATCTCTTGCAAAATGATGAAAGGAGTATAAGCCTCCGATATATATACGTTTCCGGTCCCGAACTCAATTAAAACGGGTACGGTACTCATTAATCACTGGGTACGCGTCCGTTAATCCAATTAATCTCGAATTAATGACTCGGGTTTAGGATGTCAATTAACTCATTAAAACAACCCCAAATCTCCGATTATTACTAAACCAGGTATTACCTCAACCGATTAGAATTACACGTAATAACAATCTACTTTACTAACTAACGTGCAATTAATCAATTAAAATTCACCCACTCATTGAGACAACTCTTGAAGCCAATAAATAAATTACACGTACCTGCTGCTAGATTCCGGGTGTTACAAATCCTCCCCTCTAGAACTGATCCCGTCCTCGGGATCTCAACTCAGGCGATAGTTGAGGGTAGCGCTGTCGCATGTCCGCCTCGGGTTCCCATGTAGCACCGGAACCCTTATGGTATCGCCACTGCACCAATACTAGCGGTTTCTCCTTCTTCCGCAACTTTTTCACCTTACGGTCTAGAATGGACTCGGGATGCTCAACGTATCTCAGCTGCTCGTCCACCTCGATCGGACATGGGAACTGTTTCCTCATGTGGGGCCAAACACCGCCGCAGGTAGCTAACATGGAAGGTAGGATGTACCCCACGCAACTCCAGAGGCAACTCTAATCGGTAGGCTTGCGTGCCTACTCGCTCGACAATACATAACGGCCCAATGAATCTTGGACTGAGCTTTCCTCGCTTTCGGAACCGAATCACACCCTTCCACGGGGATACCTTCAGTAGTACCCATTCGCCCACATCAAACTCTAACTCTTTGGTCCTCTTATCGGCATAGCACTTCTGAGACCGGTAGCCGAATAATCTTCTTAGAACAAGCAATATCAGCACGCTGAGAGGCTAACCAATCCATACCTACTATGGCATCGAAACTACCGATCCCTATGGGCAACAAATCAATCCTAAATGGATAGCCGTCTACCTCTAATATACACTGGGCATAAACATGCCTAACAACAGAAGCACTGCCATCGGCAAGCTCTATAACTAACGGCTCTGGCAACTCAACAGGCAAAGCAGTAAAATATGCAGTAAAGGCAAGCGAAACAAAAGAACGATTTGCTCCGGAATCAAACAACACTCGGGCACTATGACCATTTAGAATGAACGTACCCAAAACCACGTCAGCTGTATCTCGAGCCTCCTCCGCTGTCAGCTGGAAAACTCGGCCTCTGGCTGGCGGAACGGTCTCTCTACGAGCGGATGAACCAACAGAACTCTGACCCTGCGCGGGAGGCCTCGACTCTCCCTGCCTTGGAGCTGTTCAATCTCTAGACTGATGACCAGGCCGCCCGCAATTAAAGCAGAGTGGGTCTCTCGAAGTGCACCCTGACTGGGTGTGGCCGGGCTGGCCGCAACGGAAGCAACGCACATAGCGGGGATCACATTCCCCGGTATGTCTCTGGCGGCACCTTCTACAGAACCGCTCTCTATTAACCGACCCTGAACTCGACGCTCCTCCCCTCTGCTCGGATCCCCCAAAACGACTGCCTCTATCATCGGGCCTACGATCTGATCTCTGCGAAGACCTATCCCGATGCCTGTCTCCCCCTTCGGATTCGGTGCGCCGACGATCATCACCTCTCGGCTGGAACTGGCCGGAGCGACTGTCTCTATCCCGATCTCTGTCTCTACCTCTGTCAAAACCACCTCCCTGTCCAGCCGACTGCGTGACTCGCGGCTGCTCAACTACTGGGTCTCGACGAGACAACTCACTCTCTCGTCTACGGGCTAGTTCGACTGCCCTGGCATAGGTCGGAATGTAACCGGTGTCAATGAACTCTTGGATCTCCTTACGCAAGCCCATCAAGAATCTATTAATTTTCCGGGACTCTGTACTAATCTGGATAGGCGCAAACAAACTCAGGTCGATGAAAATCTTCTCGTACTCATCAACGGATCGCTGTCCCTGAAACAAGGTCAGAAAGTCAATCTCTAACTGCGCCCGGCGGTCCTCGGGGCAGTACTGCTCCTCAAAACGAGCCCTAAACTGGCTCCACGTCATCTCATATGCCGGTCCGTCTCCCATCATATCTCTGATCGTACGCCACCACTGCTGAGCGCTAGTCCGTAACTGGGCACTAGCAAAAGTCGTCATCTGATCAGGGTGGCATCCTGTGATACGGAAGGCCATCTCCATATCCTGCAACCAATACATGGCCTTTACGGCCCCGGGCTCGCCATGATACTCTGGCGGGTGCGCAGCAAGGAATTCCTTATACTTACATCCCTTGCCTCCCTCTCGTGATGACCCGGCACCTGAATCTCTGCCTCCACCTGTAGTCTGGGTCTGGGACTGAATACCCTCAGCACGGCCTTTCTCATAGGCCTCCTGTAATCGCCGGGCAAACTCCTCATCCGATACTCATCCCCCGGTGGGACCCTCGGGCCTCTGCTCATCAGCCATAAAATCTCTGCATAATAGAAACAACATTACTATAACGACAATAGCACAACTCTACAATTCCTAAGACCTACTCATCAGAAATCAAGCCCAAGGATCTAGACACTGGTTTAAGCCTAAGCATCACTAATGATACTTAAACCTTAAGCTAATGCTCTGATACCAAGCTGTAACACCCTACTTTTACGACTAATGTCACATAGGACTTACAGTCCACGCCATCAAATCATAGGCAATGTCATCAAGGTTTAAACAGCTAATTACTACTAAATATCAACATCGGACATAAAGTAACGCAGGACGGGAACCAACCCCCGTCAGTAACGTCAGTCAACCACAACGTAAGTATGGGTTACAGTCATCCAAAAGCCATTGGCTCATAAGCCAAACCACAAAATAACAAGACTACTTACGAAAGTAGTCACTAACTACTGTCCACGTGGTGGGTCTCGGCTACTGCCCGCTGTGTCCCTAGCCTCAGTCCTCGAACCTGAGATCCACAGTTAAAAGAACAGTCAGCGGAAAGCTGGTGAGTTACTATAAACAACGTTAAAAACAGTTTATAAAACAGTTAGCACAATATAACGACTAGTAATCAACATGCGGCCGGCCTCAACTGCCTGACGCCTCATCGGGAGCGACCCGGCACAGCCTGCATAGCCCACTCCACAAAGTAGTGGGTTGTCAGGTCCACTGAGTTGGGAATGACCCAACAGGCCTCTCTACTCTGCGTATAGCAACAATACGCGCGATCCACGTGCTCTGCTCTGTGCTAACAAATGTCAACGTATAAAAGGATCCACATCGGACCCGGATAATAAACAACAAGTAAGTAACTCACCTGAAGCACGACTACAGTCCCGCTATCAACGACAGTCTCTACAAGTCCCAGGCTTAGCTACGAAATCCTGGCAACAATAAACACAACTACATTGTAACGACTAGCTACGAGACTCATAACGACTATACTACTAGCATTTACGGACTCGACATCAGCTATTAGACTCAGACCCACGAGCGCGGCCCGGAGCACGGCCACGATCGCGGTCTCGGCCGCGGTCTGGGAGCTCGGGCGCGATCCCACCGCCAGCGCTCACTCTTAGCCGCCTCATCCTGATCGCGGGCGCGACCAGATGAGCACGGCCGCGATGCGGCGACGAACAGAACAGAACCTGCTCTGTTTTTGTGCAGCCATGGAGATAACATTCCAATGCGATTTCTCATGTTAAATGGGTTACAAACTGACCCCAACTCATTATAACTACTAGATACTATGATTTAACTCAATTGGCACGAATCACTAACCTTAACACGATCCTTCCTTTTTGAATTGGAGTTATAGCTTGTAAAGGTGATAACAAGGATGATTTTTCAGTTATGGTTGCTATATTCCAGCTTCTCGATCTCTCCTTTTCTGATTCAGCTACACACAACACATACACACACTTTCAATCTCTTGCAAAATGATGAAAGGAGTATAAGCCTCCGATATATATACGTTTCCGGTCCCGAACTCAATTAAAACGGGTACGGTACTCATTAATCACTGGGTACGCGTCCGTTAATCCAATTAATCTCGAATTAATGACTCGGGTTTAGGATGTCAATTAACTCATTAAAACAACCCCAAATCTCCGATTATTACTAAACCAGGTATTACCTCAACCGATTAGAATTACACGTAATAACAATCTACTTTACTAACTCACGTGCAATTAATCAATTAAAATTCACCAACTCATTGAGACAACTCTCAAAGCCAATAAATAAATTACACGTACCTGCTGCTAGATTCCGGGTGTTACAACAACAACATATGAACTCAAACCCAAAACTCAATTTCAGCCAACGTCATCGTTTCTTCGTCATCACCATCGTTTGTTCTCTTCCCCTTCCCCTTCAACGGCTTGTTGTCTCTATAATTTACCTTTTCCGATTGCTCGGACCTCTTCATAATCTCTCCAACACTACTCGTTTTCTTCGAATCACTTCAATTACGCTTCTTGTCAATGTTCTCCATCTCATCATCTACAATGTTCTTACCATCATCCACCTCCACAGCCTTGAAACTCTTCTTACAACTAGGGTACATCAAATTATGCCCCAAATACATCCTCTCAAATTGATGCAACAACCTACAAGTTGAACACGCCGTCCAAAACATGTCTAACAACACCACACCACCGTCGGAGCCAGAATCCACCATTGATTCCGCCGCAGTCTGCATTGCGATTCTAAGCTTCATATCATACTCCTTCCACCTAATCTTATCGGATAGAACACGAAACGCTTCGTTTACTAACTTAAAAGCCTCTTCCGAAGCGACAAATTTGTTTTATTTCTTCAAAAGGGGAAATCCAACAAAACCCGATATAGAAACCTTAACTTCAATCTTGATTTCTTTTAGCGTTTTGAAGAAGAAATTGATGGTAGTTGGGAAGAGAAATCAACAACCCTAACCTTGAACAAACCCATTGGTTAGGCTTCGTGAATGGTCCAGAGAAGGGTTGTAGAAGAAGCCATCTCTCTCTCTCTCTCTCTCTCTCTCTCTCTCTCTCTCTCTCTCTCTCTCTCTCTCTCTCTGAGAGATATTTTGATTTTTGAGACTATTTTAATAGTTAAAATGAAAAACAATTGGGTTTTGGATTTTTAATTTTTATTTTATGAAAAAGAAAGTTCATTACCTATTTTTATAATACTCTTAAGGGTAAAATGGTCATTTTAAAAAATGACCGGTCAAAGGACCAAAATCACAACAAATAACCAACCATAGATACTGAATTTGTAATTTCGACGTTAAAAGGACTTGTTTCATAATTTTCATATAACCACGGGACGACATTTGTAATTTACCCTAATAATAATAGTAAGACAAAATTACATAAATGGTCCCTGTGGTTTATATGAAATTACGGTTTTGGTCCCTGAAAGAATTTTATTACACCACTAGTCCCTAAAATCGAAAAGTTGTAACATTTTGGTCCCTGAAACTAACGGCGGTTAACTTGAGCCGTTAGTTTCAGGGGCATTTTTGTCCTTTTGAATTTCAGGGACCATTTATGTACATATCATACTTTCAGGGACCAAAATGTTACTTTCTTTTATAATTTAATTTAATTTTCATAGTTTTCATATATATATATATATTATTTCTTTCTTTTTATAAATTATTATCCAAATATAACATTTTATTTTTTATTCCTTTTGTTTTAATTATTAATTTTTATGTGTATGTTTATTGTTATTATTAAGGTTAGCTTTTCTTATGTATTACTATAATTATTTATTTAAGATTATATATGATATACATGGTTCATTTTTTTCTATTATTTATTGAGAATCCAAATCTTTCTCTATTCTTTTTTTCATTTAAGAAAAATAAAAACTAGTTATAGTTTTTTTGTTTGGAAAATCTAAAATCGAAATGATTTATTTCTTTTATCCATTCCAAAAAGTTAAAAATAAGGACGTGTTGAAGCTTTTTTTCGTTTGGAGAAAAAATATATAATCAAAATGGTTCGTAGTTTCTTCATTGCAAATACTTGATAAAAAATTTAATTTTAAATGGTTTGAAAAAATCAAGAATTCGAATGGTAATCGCTTTTTAGTAAAAAAAAAATTTTAATTTCGAATGGTTTGTTGTTTTTTATTGGAAAATTTTGAAGTTTTATTGATTTTTATCTACGTTTAATTAAAAATCCGAATGGTTTTTTGTTTGAAAAAATCAAATATCATAATGATTCATCGTTTTTTGAACAAAAAATTAAAATAAAAAAAATAAGCATTTTTAATTTATTTATTTTTTACTAAAAAGCGATAAACCATTCCAATTCTTGATTTTTTCAAACAAAAAAATCATTCTTATTTTTAATTAAACGTAGATAAAAAATCAATAAAACTTTGATTTTTTTAATAAAAAACAACAAATCATTCGGAATGTAATTATTTTTTACTAAAAAGCGATTAACCATTCCAATTCCTGATTTTTTCAGACCTTTTAGATATAAAAATTTTATTAACTATTTGCAATGAAGAAACTACGTACCATTTTAATTTTTTTCTTTTTCAAAATGAAAAAAAACTTCAACACGTCCTTATTTTGAACTTTTTTGAATGGAGAAAAGAAATAAATCATTTCGATTTTAGATTTTTCGAACGAAAAAAAACTACAAGTAGTAAAAAAAGAACAGAAAAAATTTGGATTCTCAATAAATAATTGAAAAAAATGAACCATGTATATCATATATATTCTTAAATAAATAAATATAGTAATAAATAAAAAAAAAAAAGCTAACCTTAATAATAACAATAAACATACAAATAAAAATTAATAATTAAAACAAAAGGAATAAAAAATAAAATGTTATATTTGGATAATTAATTTATAAAAAGAAAGAAATACTAAATATATATATGAAAACTATGAAAAATTAAATTAAATTATAGACTATATTACATAAATGGTCCCTGTGGTTTATATGAAATTACGGTTTTCGTCACTGAAAGAATTTTATTTGACCAGCAGTCCCTAAAATCAAAAAATTGTAACATTTTGGTCCCTGAAACTAACGGCCGTTTACTTGAGCCGTTAGTTTCAGGGGCATTTTTGTCTTTTTGACTTTCAAGGACCATTTATGTAATTTTCAAACTTTCAGGGACCATTTATGAAATTTTCATACTTTTCATATACATATTTATCATTTCTTTCTTTTTTATAATTTAATTATCCAAATATTACATTTTATTTATTTTATTCCTTTTGGTTTAATAATTAATTTTCATTTGTATGTTTATTGTTATTATTAATGTTATTTTTGTTTTATACATTACTATAATTATTTATTTAAGTTTATTATATGATATACGTGGTTCATTTTTTTCAATTATTTATTGAGATCCAAATATTTCTCTATTGTTTTTTTCATTTAAGAAAAATAAAATAAAAACTAGTTGTAGTTTTTTAGTTTGGAAAATCTAAAATCGTAATGATTTATTTCTTTTCTCCATTAAAAAAAAAATTCAAAATAACAACGTGTTGAAGCTATTTTCGTTAGGAAAAAGAATATAATCAAAATGCTTCGTAGTTTCTTCATTGCAAATAATTAATAAAAAAATTTAATTCTATATGGTTTGAAAAAAATCAAGAATTGGAATGGTTCATCGCTTTTTAGTCAAATAAATTATATTGCAAATGGTTTGTTGTTTTTATTGAAAAAATTGAAATCGTATTGATTTTTTTATCTACGTTTAATTAAAAATCAGAATTATTCTTTTGTTTGAGAGAAATCAAAAATCATAACGGTTTACCGATTTTTGATCAAAACAATTAAAATCGAAATGGTTCGTCATTAAAATCAAGATGGTTATCCTTGTTTAAAAAATATCAAAAATCATAATGATTCATCGTTTTTTAATCAAAAAAATTAAAATCGAAATGGTTCATTGTTTTTTGATTAAACAACGATAAAAAAATTTACGAACCACTCCGATATTGTTTTTTGGATCAAATAAACGATGAACCATTTTGATAATTTTTTTGATAAAAAAATGATGAACCATTATAATTTTTGATTTTTCAAACAACGATAATCATCTTGTATTAAAATTTCTTTTATAAAAAAAATGACGAACCATTTTGATTTTAATTTTTTTGATCAAAAAACGGTAAACCATTATGATTTTTGATTTTTTTTTTCAAACAAAAGAATCATTCTGATTTTTAATTAAACGTAGATAAAAATCAATACAATTTCAAAATTTTCAATAAAAACAACAAACCATTTGTAATTTAATGACTAAAAAGCAATGAACCATTCCAATTTTTGCTTTTTTCAAACCATTTAGAAATAAAAAATTTTATTAAGTATTTGCATTGAAGAAACTTCGAAACATTTTTATTATATTCTTTTTCCAAACGAAAAAAACTTCAACACGTTTTGTTATTTTGAAAATTTTTGAATGGAGAAAAGAAATAAATCATTTCGATTTTAGATTTTCTGAACGAAAAAACTACAACTAGTTTTTATTTTTAATATTCTTAAATGAAAAAAATAATTAAAAAAAAAATGAACTAGGTTTATCATATAATAATCTTATATAAATAATTATAGTAATATTTAAAAAAAATAACATTAATAATAACAATAAACATACAAATAAAAATTAATGATTAAAACAAAAGAAATAAAAATAAAATGTTATATTTAAATAATTAAATTATAAAAAAGAAAGAAATGATAAATATATATGAAAAGTATGAAAATTTCATAAATGGTCCTTGAAAGTTTGAAAATTACATAAATGGTCCTTGAAAGTCAAAAAGACAAAAATGCCCCTGAAACTAACGGCTCAAGTTAACGGCCGTTAGTTTAAGGGACCAAAATGTTACAACTTTTCGATTTTAGGGACTGCTGGTGTAATAAAATTCTTTCAGGGACAAAAACCGTAATTTCATATAAACCACAGGGACCATTTATGTAATTTAGTCTAAATTATAAAAAGAAAGTATCATTTTGGTCCCTGAATGTATGATATGTACATAAATGGTCCCTGAAATTCAAAAGGACGAAAATGCCCCTGAAACTAATGGCTCAAGTTAACCGCCGTTAATTTCAGGGACCAAAATGTTACAACTTTTCGATTTTAGGGACTAGTGGTGTAATAAAATTCTTTCAGGGACCAAAACCGTAATTTCATATACACCACAGAGACCATTTATGTAATTTTGTCTAATAATAATAATAATAATAACAATAATAATAATAATAATAATAATAATAATAATAATAATAAAAGAGTTAAATAAAAAAATTTACTTGAGGGACCAAAACTATAATGAACTACAAACTTGAGGGACCAAAATGTTATCAATGAAAAGGGTAAAATGGTCATTATAAAATATTTAACAATTTGATTGTTAAAGTTAACGGCAGAGGGACCATATTCGCAAGTAAACAGTGAAACTAAGACCGTTTATGCAAAATTGAAACCACAGGGACCGTATCCAAAGTTTTATGCAAACCACAGTGATCATTTTTGTAATTTACTCTTATTTTTATTTATGTACGTTGTTCTATTGAGATTTTGCTTTTGTTTAGAACCAAAAATAAAAGAACAAATTACGTAAGTAATAAAAGTTACGGTGCTTGTAATGAACGATTGACATTTATCGTCACTTCATGTGATTATTGTAACATAGAAATTTTACGTGCATGACAAAAGATGATAAAAACATCAATGCCTTTGAAAGAAAACAAGCATCAATAATAAAAAACTGTGCAATAAAAGTATGCAAGAATACATATTTGGAATTTAAAACTCATATAAAATATTTGTATATTCTGAAAAAGTAAAGGAATAAGATGAAAACAGTATTTACAAAATGGTGTTGGTGGTCGATGAAACCAGTAAAGGAATAAGATGAAAACTAGATGAATGCAGAGGTTAAACAAAAGTGTTGGTAGTGAACTACAAACAGTTTTTACAAAATGGTGTTTGTGGTTGAGCAAATGAAGAGTGCATAGAGTGGAATATCATGGATTGGAGAGGAAACTTGAATAACGAAGAAAGTGAAAGTGAAAGTATCAAGAGTTTGCAATGCAATTGAAAGTTGGGGAAATAAATATTATATCAGCATTTCTATTGATTAAAAAAATAAAAATTGACATGTATCATACACATAGATTTGGAAGTAGAAACACGTAACGTGTACCATACTTTGCTGGTACTATAAGTAAGGTAGTTGATACTAATATGATGACTTTTTTATTTGTTGTGTACTGTTATCTAAACTTATTTAATTAGTTGTACACACACGAGCAGGAGCGCACGTTGAGGACATCATAGTTTCAGAGAAAAGAAAATATGTATTTCTTTTTACTTGGTGTTTTCATGAGTTGAATATTTTTTTTTAAATAAACAACTTACATTTGTAGTGGGTGTGAAAAGCCATTGTAAACATAACTATTTTACTCTACTTATTCACATGCAGTCATGCACCCACTTATACCAATTATATGTTATTTGTTTCTGATTTTGCATATCTTTTCCTGAAAGGATCATCCCCTGCCATGTGTCTTATGCCATACAATATATTAGACGTGTGTGATGAGTTAAGTGTGTTCCTTAAGCCTTACGTACCTTGTTATAGTGCTGCCTTTAGTATCTATTTTGTCCTTCACTTTTCATCAATAGTGTTCATGTGTCTGGAAAAAAAAATGCCTTTTGTTCCAATATGGTGGAACTAAGTTGATATCCACTTTAAAAAAACCTCTTAACTGAAATCAATGGATCACCTGACTTGTGAAAGTAAATCCGCATGTGTTAGAATATGGAAATTGTTAAATCCAATGCAAAGAGAAAATAAAAAGGGAAAAAGACATATATATATATATATATATATATATATATATATATATATATATATATATATATATATATATATATATATATATATATGTGTGTGTGTGTGTGTGTGTGTGTGTGTGTGTGTGTGTGTATGTGTAAAGATGGATGTGTCTGTCAGCTTTAAGACACGTGTCAATGTAAGTTCTGTATGGTGTCAAGCTGTTTTTAATGCATGGCTCTTCTTTATCCTTAACATTTTATCTTATTAGTTTTTAGAATTATAATGTCTTGTTGATTTATTCGACTTTAGTTTTGGGTATTTGATTTTGAAAATGGATAGTTAGGTTTTGGATTAATATGAATTTCAAAGAACACAAACAAATATTATATAATTCAAGTATAATTGATAAATAAATTTAAGGTCTTAAATAAGATATGTACTTAAAAAAAATGTAAGCATCTTTTGGTTAGTATGTTCATAGATTTTGATTTTATAAGCTGTGATCTTTTTTTTTATAAATTTTTATATATAAATCGATAAAACGGGTTGGTTTTTGGTTGTTATCAAATACTTATTTTTTTCCAAGTTTAGTTAATTTAATGTCATTTTGTTCAACACCAATTTTACTTAAATAAATGTAATATCATTCAATACAAAAAAACTGAAAATTGGTATCTACGTCTTGCATGAATAAGTAAAACATCACATACCCCAAGTGCCGACCTCAAATAGAATGTGTCTAATATCTACGTCCTGCATGAATAAGTAAAAAACAACGATGAAACTTCAATGTACTTCTTGAATCGATAAGTGAATAAACTTACCTCCACTGTCTTAGGCTCCGTTTGTTTTTACCACTTTTATCTTATTGATGTCTTTTGTCTGATTCGGTCAGACATAAGAGGCAGGAATGTGTTTGTTTTTCTCATCCCAATGAGAGGTCTAAAATCTGACTGTGGTCTGTTCCGGTAAGATTGAAAAAAATGTATTTTATCTGATGTCTGAGCTCTAATAACCCTAATCGCCTCCTCTTTCATCCTCTCACTATCACCATCGCCCTTTCTTGGTCGGCCATCACCACCCCCATCATCGTTGCTCCCCTCTCCGGTGATCATTGCCTATCTTTCATTCCTCTCCATCCCTTCTGTTAACCCATGACTTCTTCTGTTGCCTCTGCTCTCAGCCCTCTTGCACTATTCGCCTCATATCGCTGTTGCACCACCGTATCCCCCGACACTGATGTAGTAAACCGCCGTCGCCCACCCCTTCAACAACACACTTTTTTTTCCTGTTTTCCGCCTTAATTCAATTGCAATGTTCTTGTGTTGATAGAGCAACAATAAGAGAAGACCAGAGTATTTTGTTTGATTTTGGTAAGTTAATAAATAGCGAAGAAAATCGGAGGGAAGAGTGGAGAAGACGAAGGTAGCCAAAGGGAACGGACGGCGTATGTGGAGAAGAGAGAGGAGCGTTTTAGTTTTAGGGGAAAACCAACCAACTGCAAAAGTGAAAGATATTTTGGAATTTGGAATATGACTCAAAATTCGATTTAAGTTTTTATTTTTAATATTTTTCTTTTTAAGTTTTTATTTTTAAATATGTATACAATAAGACATTTTATTAATTTAAAAAACAATCTATATTATCTAAACAGATTTTAGACTTTAATGTAATATCTTATCAAATAGACGGAAAAAAGTATTTAGACGTCTAAACTCTAAAAAAACAAACGGAGCCTTAATCTCATATAAGATGGTTTCTTACGATTTTCCTCTGAAAAAACGTTGTCAGCTCACGGCCTAGAAGAACCTGACCATCCATCTAGTGTTTTGAATCTGCAGCATCAGCAAGATCTATAATTGAACAAATCCTAATCCACGTGGCTCCCTATTTAAAAATAATAATTAGATTATGGGAAATATTCAAAGCAAGTTACATGAACCATTTTTTCCACGACTGCTTGTAAATCTCAGAAGCAATCAACACTGGTGCCTCACAACATAACTAATATTAATACGAAAAAAATGGTAGCAATAGATATTAATTGTCATTTAGCAATGTATTTGATTTCCAGCTAATTTTAGTAATGTTGTCTCTATAGACACAATGATGTATTTCCATCCTTGAAGTAAATGATGATGTCAAAATCGTTTTTACTTTGGGTCCACTATCATATATAATTGCACCAAGGGTACCTGTATTATAACTCATTTGATTCCCACTACTATATAGTCTGATTCTAAAGGTTGGAGGTTCTTGATCAAGACACATGTCTCGTGCAGTCCTAAATAGCTTGACTAAATTATTGGACTGATCAAAAAAGTCAATCAAAGATTACACAAATTCATGTTTCAACATCCTAGATTCACGTCCATTAAAATGACGAAGTCTGTTAGTTACCTCATTAACAGTGTCATAGATATACATTTGAAGAAACCTTGGATTCTGATCAAGTGAAGGACATAAAGAACCCATCCAATGTGAAATTTGACCTTCATTCTTGAACACATAAGGTCCAGATCCATTATTGATTGAATCATCTACATTAGCGCCAAAAGATGTCATCGCAAACATCTGATTATAAGCATGAGTATTATCCATGAAATGCTTATCTTTGAAAAGATCTTTAATGAAATATGAAGGGTCCTTTGGAAATCGTAACCTAACTCTACCAGATTTACAACATTTATTGTGTTTTGGTCTTCCAATTGGAGAATGGCCTTTAAGACATTCCCCGTACCAAAATTGGGCATGACAATACTCACAAGTTTGATCACAATCTTCAATATCCATATATGCTATAGGTGGATATTGATAAAAAAAAATAAAACAAATCTAAATAATTTTTAATCGATGGTTAAATCATTGAACAGACTAATTGATGCATAGCATACCTTTTGAAGATGAGTTGGAAGCAGAATTTTGTGCAACATTTGAACATTTAGGTGGAGATGGGTTCAAAGATGAGGATTGACCAAAAATATCCAATTCATTAATGACAATGTAGGAGTCAGTCGCTTCTAAGAATACATCAAAACACATAGTAATTAAAGCAATAATAAAACACATGAAAATTGAATAACATGAGAATTCAGGTAGCTGTGAAAATTAACGGTTGACTTATGCGGATCTTGAAAGAAAGATAGTCTATTTGAAATGCGCGGTCGAGAAGATGGTGAAGCAAATGAGCAATCTGTACGAATGAGAGATGATTGTAGCACTCCAGACTCAGAACCGCCTTGTGGTGCATCTAAACATAAATTTGGAAATTTCTATCGTAAACATTAGATAAACGAAACAAAAATTTTTATTGTGGATGTAAAAGGTCCTTACGTAACATACCAATTCCATAAGCACCTCGTGATCATCTGTATTAATATGATCAATTGAGGAAGAGTTTGGAACACAATTATCAGTTTCATTTATACCATATAATGTATTATTGCTTTCATATTCCAGAGGTGAGTGGACAGCGACCACATTTTTTTTTTGATGAATTTGACATCTGATCATCCAAATAACGCATTCTCTTTTCTCTTTTATGTTGATCCATACTTTCAGATGGAAATTAATAAAATGAACGATTGCATAAATCATAAACGTAATGCATATCATGGATTCCAAACTGTAATAACACACGGACACACCAAGAAAATACAAAACACCCATTAGTAAAGGAAACAACATGAGCATGCATTGTTGTGAATAATAGAAAACAGTGTAAAGTATACCTATGGCATGTGAGCTGAAAATTAAGGAAACCTATGAGGACAACAAATAATTAAATAGATCAAAAACAAATGAAGGGACGCACAACAATTTACCGGTGAGATATACATATTAAACCAATTGATTGTTAACGAAGAACGTAAATGAAAATAAAGAAAACAAAGATTTACCAAAAGTATCAGTGATGCGAAAACAAACAAACTATCCAAGCAGATCGATTCCAAAAGATGTGGAAAGAACAGAATAGTCGAAAACTAATGAAACCTACAAGGAAAGCAAATAATTAAATAGAAAAAAGAATGAAGAGATGCATAATTGTGTCATGTAGAGTACGATTGTAAGGTAATATATATAAAACCTTTTCCTTTAATAAAGAAAGTGACTCAATGGTGGCATTTTTTGACTTATCTTTCTCGCAGGTTGCTCATTTTTTACTGATCCTTTTCCTTTAATAAAGAAAGCGGACATTTGATTAGGTTGCTCATTTTTGAAATCTTTCTCGCAGGACTTTCCACAAACACCCAGGGGGGGGGGGTGTCTTACCTGCACACGTGCAAAGAGCAAGTAGTTAATTTATTAATGCTACATAAAACAGTTTCAATCTTCTTAAACAGATTACAACTAAAAACTGATGGGATTTCAACAAACACATGTAATATTAAGAGAATCGCAATTGGATCTCTAACAATGATAGAAACAGAAAATCAATAGGACTCTCATATGGGTTTATCATAAAGAAGTATAAGAACCAAATCTTCAGGACAAAAAGAGGGGGGTGGGAATCAATTAAAATAGCGCAAGGAATCGTCAGCAAAAGGGACAAACAACACTTTTTGTCTGTTTATACTCCTCCATTAACATAAATATTTTTTACATTTAATGTCAAGAAGATTAAATTTCTACTCCAAAGTGTTTTTTAGATAATTTGCAACAAACTCATATGAAATTCTTAAATACGTTTTCCTTATAATCAAAAGTCAAACCTAAAGCAGAGTTACTAAAATATTCAATTTCATCCAAGAACATCAACACACATGACTTCATTAACTCTTTTGTTTGCCTGAATCGTTTAAGAAATCGTGAAAAGCAAGAGAAGAAACAAATGGGCTTCAACCAACGGAAGTCCAAATCGATATTGAATTGGAGAAGCAACTAAATCCACTAACTGGTGAAATGTAGTCTCGAGAAGGAAAGCAAAGGAAATCAAAAGGCATGAGCAACTTTTCAAACAAAACCCTAAAACAAAATAAAAGTAAATGTAGACGTCAAACCTGGAGAAAGCAGACATCAATCCATTTGTTGATTTATTGTTGAAGAAGGGTAATATCTAAGTCGATTTTGGGGACGCAACTAAATCCACTAATTGATTACAGAGGTGGCTGATTTGAGAAATCAATATGGACTGTTTATGGAGTCTTTCAACTACTGAAGGCCAATGTAAGTTTATGGTTTCAGAAGTAGCCAGAGGCAATAGACATATTTTGCGGTGGAACATGGGAGAGCAAGAAGTGGATTGAATCTGAGTAACAGGGCCTAAAGCAGAATTATAATATAACGACCAACAAAGAAAAATACTTAAAAACTGAAATATATGATCCGATTGTTGAAGTTTAGACCAAAAAGCAGAATTACAATATACATGAACATTAATGTTAATTTGAGGTTCTGATTAGGTTCACTTAACCAGATTCAAGTCCAACTTACCAAATATATCTTCAAGCGAACTACTTACTACATTCACATTTACATATTTCACTTGGACATTAAATCAAACACTTTTTGTGCAAAATTCAAACAATTAACAACATATCAACAATTAGAAATATAAACCCAGCTAGAAAAGATAACCTCATACGAATCAGTTTGTTCACTTAACTAGAAATTTTCAAGTCCAGCTTACCAATTATATCTTCAAGTGAACTACTTACTACATTCACATTTACATATTTCACTTGGACATTAAATCAAACACTTTTTGTGCAAAATTCAAACAATTAACAACATATCAACAATTATAAATATAAACCCAGCAAACACTTTTTGTGCAAAGTTCAAACAATTAACAACATATCAACAATTAGAAATATAAATCCAGCTAGAAAAGCTAACCTCATACGAACCAGGTGATAAAGCTCTCATTGAAGAAAAAAAATAAAAATAAAAATAAAAGACGAACCTTCCAAGAACTGTGGCAAGTGTATTAAGGTAGGTGTCAATCATCTGCTCTCCAGTCGGGGCAAGATCCGTAGGAAACTCCAGGTAACATAATCGTCTCCGGCGTAGTATTCATGTGAATTGGCTAGAAATAGTACAAACATATACTGGTAAATGGAGAAATACGTATGTTGAAGTGGACGGGGTCGATCCACTTCAATGGAATTACAGGGAGATCGAAATCAGAGGATGGGGGCGATGAGTTCAAAATCAGGTTGCAGAATGAGGAGGAAAAAGGAGTGGGACTTCAATGGAAATATGGGGAGATCGAAATCAGAGGAAGGGGACGATCGACTTCAACGGATTAGATCAAAATCAAATTGTAGAATGAGGAGGAAAAGGAGCAACATTCAAATCGAAGCTGCAGAGCGACGATTGACTTCAATGGAATCATGGGGAGATCGAAATCAGAGGAAGGGGACGATCGACTTCTACGAATTATATCAAAATCAGATTATAGAATGAGGAAAAGGAGCAATGTTCAAATCGAAGCTGCAGAGCGATGATTTTGAGGTTTAGGGTTTCCATACAAAACGACGTAGTATTGCTGTGAACAGGGTAGGAACTACAAACATATCTTCGTAAATGTTACTATTGTAATTTTGATAATAAACAACGACAACAAGCCCGAAAACCATGGAGATGGTGTAGGGGAGAGGTAAATGTCGACAATCTTGCCTCCACTTGAGCGGGAAGATTGCATAACATATGGACCTCTGGCATACGACAACTATGATTAAAACCTACATAAGAAACATTTAGGGAGACACCAGCTTATAGTCATAAAACAAAGACTAAATTACATAAATGGTCCCTGTGGTTTATATGGAATTTTTGGTCCCTAAAAGAATTTAATTACACCACAAGTACCTAAAATCGAAAAGTTGTAACATTTTGGTCTCTGAAACTAACGGCGGTTAACTCTACCGTTAGTCTCAGGGACATTTTTGTCCTTTTGTCCATCTGTGTAATTTTCAAACTTTCTTATTTTTTTTTCCTTTTTTCTTATTTTTCTTTATATCATATTTATTTTCATATATATTTTCATATTTCTTTTTTTTTTTTCATTTAATTATTCAAATGTAACATTTTATTTTTTATTTATTTATTTTAACTATAAATTTTTATTTGTATGTTTATTATTATTATTATTATTATTATTATTAATGTTAACGTTTAAATATATTACCATGATTATTTATTTAAGATTATTATATGATATAGTTGATTCATTTTTTTTCAATTAGTTATTGAAAATCCAAATCTTTCTCCATTATATTTTTTCATTTATAAAAGATAAAAATAAAAATTAGTTTTAGTTTATTTTCGTTCGTAAAATCTAAAACCGAAATGATTTATATATTTTCAATGAAGAAGCTACAAACCATTCTGTTAATATACTTATTCGAAATGAAAAAAACTTCAACACTTTGTTATTTTGATTTTTATTGAATGGAGAAAAAAATAAATCATTTCAATTTTAGATTTTTTGAACGAAAATAAAGTAAAACTAATTTTTATTTTTATTTTTTCTAAATGAAAAAATGAATGGAGAACCATTTGGATTTTTAAAAACTAATTGAAAAAAAATGAATCAGGTATATCATGGAATAATGCTAAATAAATAACTATGGTAATATATAAAAAAGTTAGCATTAATAATAACAATAAACATACAATTAAAAATTAATAGTTAAAATAAAAAAAATAAAAAATAAAATGCTACATTTGAATAACTAAATGATAATATATATATATATATATATATATATATATATATATATATATATATATATATATATATATATATATATAATCAGGTTCATCAGTGTACGTATGAGATTCCAGCGTACCCAGCGTACCCTAATGTGAATGATCATTCACATGTATTTTTTTTAAATAAACATGTATAAGACAACATTATAAGACTTTTTTTCAAAAGGAGCAACATCATAAATCTTGTGAATGGTAAAAAAATCATGTGAATGGTCATTCACACCATTCACATGGTGTGGAATGATCATTCATATGGATGATCATTCACATAAATATGCATTGAGCATTCACATAATTTTTAAGGACACAGAAAGTGTGAATGTATGTGAAATTCATATATAATGCGTATAACATTAAATTAAACATGGTTATGATAAAAAAAAAATTTAAAAAAAAAAGTTTTTTATGGTTGGTACCTTCGGGTGCACTTGATTTCTAGAGGTACTTTTTTGAACCTGACTCTCTCTCTCTCTCTCTCTATATATATATATATATATATATATATATATATATATATATATATATATATATATATATAGAGAGAGAGAGAGAGAGAGAGAGTATATATATATATATATATATAGAGAGAGAGAGAGAGAGAGTATATATATATATATATATATATAGAGAGAGAGAGAGAGAGAGTCTATATATATATATATATATATATATATATATATATATATATATATATATATATATATATATATATATATATACTCTCTCTCTATATATATATATGTGTGTGTGTGTGTGTGTGAAAATAATATATGATATAAAGAAAAAAAAAGAAATAAGAGATAAGAAAGTTTGAAAATTACACAGATGGTCCCTGAAAGACAAAAGGACGAAAATGCTCTGGGGCTAACGTTAAGTTTAATCGCCGTTAGTTTCATGGACAGAAATGTTTACAACTTTTTTTTATCGATTTTGAGACTTTTGGTGTAATAAATCCTTTTCAGGGACTAAAACCGTAATTTTATATAAACCACAATGACCATTTATGTAATTTAGTTTAAAACAAAAGAATGATTATACCTTACTAATTTCAAAGAATATGAGGGACATATGATTGTAGGTCCACGTGGCTATGTTTGTGTACACCAGGCCCTGTAAACTATACAAGTAAAGTAAGTTAGTAGCAAATAGTTGATTTGATCTCTAAGGACATGCATACGGTCCAAGTCTACTCGTCGACTCTAATAGTCGCCCTTAATGCTTTCCTATCTGAGGGTGTGTCCTCCGAGAGTCCTAGGAGCTTCAAGTCTAAACTTATACCGTATTCTCATTTCATCTTTGGTCTACCTCTCCTCCTCATGCCTTCCACCGTAAAAATCATTGCCACTCCCATTGCGTTTTTAATTAACTCATTTGGTATCCTATCTAATCAAATTCTTACCACATGACCATCATAGCATCCCCATTTCTGCTACCTGCATTTTCTGTCCAACTTCTTTCTACTCGGCCAGCATTTCATTCCATACAACATTGTAGACATTATCCTGTTAGTATTGACGATACCTTCTTATCGTATAGTACTCCTGTTGCGACTTTTCACTTTGCCCATCCTGCCTTGATGCGATGGGAAAAATCTATATCAACATCTCCTTATTTATGAATCATAGATCCCAAATATTTAGAAGTCTCATTTCTGCTACCTGCATTTTCTGTCCAACTTCTTTCTACTCGGCCAGCATTTCATTCCATACAACATTGTAGACATTATCCTGTTAGTATTGACGATACCTTCTTATCGTATAGTACTCCTGTTGCGACTTTTCACTTTGCCCATCCGGCCTTGATGCGATGGGAAAAATCTATATCAACATCTCCTTATTTATGAATCATAGATCCCAAATATTTAGAAGTCTCCTTAGGTTATAGCAGTTGATCGCCTAGAACTATGTCTACTTTCTTTTGTTTCTAACCGTGCTAAAATTGTACCACAGATACTCCATAATGGCACTTATCCTTAACCCTTTCTCTCTTAATGTCTCTTGCTAGGTATCCAACCAGCTATCTAATTTTGTACTAGTTTCTGCCACCGCGACGACGTCAATAGTAGGATGCATACACCATGGGATAACCCTTTGCATCCACCGATGTTAAAAGTTGCATAAATGATCCCTCAAAATAGTATTTACTTTCATAAATGGTCATTGCTCTGTTAGTTTAGGGTTAAATTTTTAAGATGACAATTTTATCATTTTCATTGTTACAATTTTGGTCCTTATTATTCATAAATAATTTTGATATTGGTCTCTACAAATTTATTTATGTTTTAGCATTTACACTTTTTAACTTTCTTTATATTAAGAAATTATATAATAATATGTTCAGAAAATTTATGTTTTATTATTAATATTTGTTTTACATTTTTTTTATTTTAATTATATGTCTACTTTTAATGATAAATATTTAAATTATTATTTTGAGGGAATATTAATAATAATGATAATCTATATATTAATAAAAGAAAATGTGTTGTGCTACACATCACATTCTTAACTCATCACAATTTTATTTTCTCACTTAACACACTTCCAAATATAACTATCTTATCATTCCGAATTGATTTGTAAATAATTAATTTTTATTATTTACAAATCAATTAGAAATGTTCAGATAGATATATTTGGAAGTATTTTTGTAAATAATTAAATTTAATTAAGACCTAAATTTAACATTATTAAAAGTCATCAAAATAAATCTAATCAAATAATTTTAATGACTTCCTAGTTTAACCTTAAAATTTGGTTGAAAATGAATTCTTTTGAATTGGTTTATGGAACTTATTGAATCAATTCTTATATAAAAAAAATTGAAGTACAACTAATACTAAGTATCTGGTAAAATTTTTATTTGTGATTATATATGTATTGTGAAAATGATTTTCAACACAAATCAAATTTAAATATATGAAAAACATTATATATTTCTGTACTGGTTTATATATTTTATTATTAAGTAAGGTAATTGAATCAGGTTCATCGGGGTACCTATAAGATTCCAGCGTACCCTAATGTGAATGATCATTCACACATATTTTTTTTTTGAATAAACATGTATAAGACAACGTTATAAGACTTTTTTTCAAAAGAAGCAACATTATAAATCTTGTGAATGGTAAAAAAAAATCATGTGAATGGTCATTCACACCATTCACATGGATGACCATTCACATAAATATGCATTGAGCATTCACATAATTTTTAAGGACACAGAAAGTGTGAATGTATGTGAAATTCATATATCATGCGTATAACATTAAATTAAACATAGTTATGAGAAAAAAATTTAAAAAAAAAAGTTTAAGGTTGGTACCTTTGGATGCACTTGATTTCGAGAGGTACCTTTTTTAACCTGAATCTAAGGTAATTACACTTTCATTTTTTTATAATTGCATCGAATTTCATTTGTTAAAATTATTTAACGTAAATCTAATACATTTATGATCTAACATATCTTTCTTTTTGTAAACTTATATGTAAACTTCAAATGCTTCTTTTATATTATTCATATTAATTAAAGAAAACAATTAGTATTTATGTCTATGTCTAAAAAAATTAAACGATCCATTTTGTTTAAAGTTCAAACATATGTCATACCTATATGATGTGTGGTTATGAATGTATATTATTTTTCATTATCTTATTATGAATAGTACAAATGATTATATGAATATATGGTAAACTATATATGTACAGTTAAAATACATGAGTATATTTTGTGGGTTTGTCCATAGTATACATTTAATATACAACAAGTTAATATTCATTGTATAAATGGATTTGTTTTCTACAAAATATATAATATGTATACACTTTCTGTTAATCATACATAGATTGGTATTGTATTATCTGTCAACATACCGAAAGTTTACATTAGTCTATGAACAAGCAAATGAACTCATGGGAAACGGTGGACTAATTATCACATTTATTGTTGTATATCACATTTACAAGGATATAAGATAAATAGTAAATTACATAAATGGTTCACGTGGTTTGTTCAAGATTATGGAAATAATCTTTAACTATAAAATTTGCATAAACGGTCCTCTAAAACATTATTTACTTGTAAAAATGCTCTTTGTTCCGTTATTTGGGTATTTAAATTTTTAAAAGGGTAAATTACAAATTTCGTCCCTGTTATGGATTCAGTCTTTTTCACGTCGAAATTACAGTTTCAGTACCTATCGTTGGCTCTTTGCTATGGATTTGGTCCTTTGACCGATCATGTTTTTTTTAAAATGATCATTTTACCATTTAAGAAATAATAATAAAAGACAATCAACTTTAGTTTTTCAATAAAATAAAATTAAAAAGTGTATTTAATGACTTTTAATTTTAATATTTAATATTTTATATGTTAAAAAGTTAAAAACCCAAAGAATCATTCAGCACATTCATATTTCTTCTCATTGAACTCCTTTCTCAGCATCAAGTCTCAATGGATAATGATACCTTTTCAATCCACCATAATCTGGAACAATGTCATATGACAACGATGTAAATGGTAGTTTCCTTGAAATGGAGTTGCTGATAATTGCTGGAAGACCTCTTTCAGTGATGTAGTTTTTAGTACATCAATCAAATGCTCATGGAAGAAAACATAGAGGAGAAGACTTGCATGCTCCAAGAGTCTGATGCCCTTCAAGCAACAGAGAAATCATTTTATGATGCTTTTATAGTCTTATGGTAAACAAACCTCCTTTAGGTAGTCTCCATCCTACAATACCTCTGTATGATTATGTTGGCAAGGATGAGATTACGATAGGGGACTGTGATGTTTTTGGTGGTAACAATTTCATAAGCAGTAAAGGTCTTGATAGTGATGTTAGCGATTACGACTCTCCTTTTATATCTAGTGTTTCTTTCGATCTTGATTCACTGTCTAGATCTCAAGCGTCTTATTGCTTGTCAAGAAGTGGTATTGTTATATTGAGTATTCACTATCCTATCATCTCTGCAACTTGGCGGGAATAGTCTTTGACTCCATCATCCGAGTGGAATGAAATCTGATTCTCTTCCAGCAGCATTAAACTAAAAGAAGATTAAGGGAAAATTGTTAGTGAGCATTGATATATACTCAAATACCTTCTTTATTTGTGACTCGTATCTACACTTAATCCAGATTGAAATTAAAGGATTGCCTTTTTGTCATGCTTCCAGAAGAAAGAAATCGATTTTCACTTATTTCACAATTGCATTCCATATCACATCTCCTCGCGACTCGTATCTTCATTAGCTCATCACTGTTGATCGATGGATCAGATTGCAACCGTAAATCTGGAGGTTGTTGTTGATTATCAAGTATAGATTTTGCTTGAAATTTCTTCATTCTCCCTCCACATCTCAATCTTTGAAGCCCCAATTTAACGGTAGAAATGAGGGAAAAGAATGAATTTCTGGGTTTTTAACTTTGACTTATGTAAAAAGTCATTAAATATACTTTTTAAAATTATTTTTATTGAAAATTCAAAGTTGGTTGTCTTTTATTATTAATTTTTAAAGGGTAAAATGGTCGGTCAAAGGACCAAAACCATAGCAAAGAGCCAATGATAGGTACTGAAACTGTAATTTCGACGTGAAAAGGACTGAATCCATAATTAACATATAACAACAGGGACGAAATTTGTAATTTACACTTTTTAAATGACAAATTTACCATTTTCATTATTATAATTTTGGTTCCTATGATTCACAAGTAATTTTGATATTGGTCCCTGCAAATTTATTTATACTTTATTATTTAACTTTTTAACTTCTTTTTATATTAAGAAATTATAATTTAATATGTTTAGAAAATTTAATTTTATTATTAATGCTTTAAATTGTATATTTAAATTATGTATCTACTTATAATAATAAAAATTTAAATTATTATAATAAGAAAATATTAATTATTAGATAATTTAATTAAAAGCAAAAAATACCGTTTTTCCTTTTATGTTATTATATTTTAGTTACTTAACTTTAAACTTTATTTAATTAATTTTAGTAATAAACTAACTAGTTTATTTACTCATGTACTAAGTATGTTTAAAAAATTTATTGTTTTAAAATACATAAAATCTTAAAAGATCATTACAATTTTGTATAATAGTATTACGTGAGATGGAATTTTGATTTATGTTGGACTAGGAATATAAGTTTATGTTCATGAAATCGAGTAAGAATTTTGATTTATGTTGATATAAGATATAGGAGTTTTTTCAAGTTCATTCAATATATGATTCAGTTTAGACATTGTTTGATTTTTATTAAATAGCTTTTCATACATGCCTTTTAATAAGCTGCCAAGAGAGATGTATGGATGCACATATGATTTTTTTTTTTTTTTTTGCTTTTAATTAAACTAGTTTATTTACCCATTTATTATATGGAGTATATATAAAAAAGAGAAATTTGCGCAAAAAAACTATAAAGTTGGATCATTTTTTTGATTAAAATCCCTAACCGTTTTTTTTTGCACAAAAAATCTCCAACCGGTAAAATCTTATAAAATTAGGGTGTTACCTGTTATAATAGGTTGTTATGCTTACATGGAACACATGTGGCGTCCATATGGTTAACCAGACTTACGTGGCGCCTACTTGACATTACATATGTAATTCTTGAACTGAATTTTTTGCATAAAAACCTCAAAGTTGGTCACTTTTTTTATTAAAACTCTTAACTATTTTTTTCCTCACCTCTAACTAACGGTCACATTCTCCTCCTCTCTTCTCCTCTACCTCCGACAACTCTGATTACTCTATCCCCTCTTCTTGTTCAATGTTATTTATTTTAGGGTTAAGTACCATTTTGACCATCTAACTTTCAGATTTGTCTCATTTAGCCACTAAACTATTTTTTGTCCTGATTTAACCACTAAACTTTGTTTAATGTTCTATTTTGGGAAAAATAAATTAAACTAATGGCTAAATCGGAACAAAATATGATAGTTTAGTGGTCAAATTGGGACAATTTTCAATGGCTAAATCAGTAAAAAGAAAGTTTAGTGGCTAAATATGTATACAAAAAACAGTTTAGTTGCTAAATCGAGACAAAAAATAGTTTAATGGCTAAATCGAAAAATATCTAAAAGTTGGATGGTCAAATTAACACTTAACCCTTTTCTTAAATCCTTTAATAAAAATATTTTATTGGTAAAAAATTGTTCATTTAGAAAATTGACATTTTAAATAAAGTTTATTAATTTTTTGAAAGGTGTTTCAATTGAATAATGGTTGATTGATAATTATTTAAAGGAAGTTTAAATTATTTGTCAATATTATTTGAAAATAATAACTATATTTATTAAAAGTTGTTTAACAAAAAGTTTCTTAAAATAGTAAGTTTAAGTTTCAAAGGTGTTTGAATTGTTAATTGAATATTTTAAGAAAATGTTATAGTTATGAATCCAAAGATAATGCAAACATGGAATTTAATTTGAATTTTCGGGAAAAAGTTTCTAATTATGGAAAGTGTTCCTAAATTTCGAGTTTACAAAACTTGTTTAATTTAAGAACGATATTGGACATAATTACTTCAATTAGTGGTATATTAATTGCTTTTAGAATTATTTTCATGGCAAGATGAAAATGAATTCTGGATTATTTATATGCTTTACTGCTTTATTTATGTTTGTGACATAGTCGAGCCTTGAGACCACTTTGTTTGTGATGGTTGTTTATTTAATCTTAATGTTTCCTATGTTTTATTATTGGTTATTTTTTTGGGAAGGCCTGCGTGCCATTGAAATCCCCGTTTTATGATGTAATCTGTAATAGGTTAGAAAATAAGCAAATGCATTTAGATTAAAATTATGTAAAAAATCTTGGCGAAGATGTCCATCAAGAAAGGTGGTCATCCATCAAGGACGCTCGGAGACATCATCGAATGCTGAGGCTAGTGGGAGCTGAAAGAGTTCATCATTCTTGCATTGTGTGTTGATTTTGTCCTCTAGGTTTTGACCCAATTGGTTTGTCCGTATGGCTCTCGGAAACCAATTTAGTTTTGGCAAGACTATGTCACCGTGTGGTTGTATGTTTATTTCTTTATGCTTTATTTATATCTGCGTGGTTGTGGTGACAAAGTAGATAAATAAAAGAAATTAAAACTACAATCATTTTTGATGAAAAATTAAAGTATTTAAAAGGAAGTTTAAATTGGAAACTTTAATCATTTTGTCAGGTGATAGATGACATTTTTATCAAATTAGTTTTTCAAATAAAAAGAGATTTATTTTAAAAATGTCATATAATCAAAGAGTTGAAATTCTTAAAACTAGTAGATTAACTGGACTGTTTACAAGAATAGGTGGTGTCTAGGACAGTCTCGCTCGGGCTGTGGTTGTAGGAATTTCCGAGAGATTTATAACCGAAAGGATCCTGCCGCTGACTAACCTGACTGGCCACTAGTTCTTCGTATGAAACTGGTTATAAACCCAAATTAAAAATCTGACACAACACACCATCCGTATAGTGGCACACACGGTGACCGGTCTTCGTAAGTAGATTCAGCCTTCGTTGGGTGCTTACGCCGCAAACTCGGAGAGCTGTGAGGTGAGCATTGCGGATCCTAAGTAAGACTTGGGCCAGTGACTTGCAGTTGTTATATGGTGTATGTCAGTGGTGGTTCCTCAGTAAGACTGTTGCGGGTGTGGATGAGATTAAACATGATCAATTTAAGAAATTGGAAATCTCATAAGATCTAAGAGTTACAAGAGAGTTGTAATTGGTAATAAGTTGTCTGCCTAAGTAGCTTATTCATGTAGGTTCAGCCTCCGTTGGGTGCATTAATAAGTATAAGGGTTCTTAGGATTAATAAATCATTTTCTAAATTTTGGGTTATTGATTTTTTAATGGTTAATCAAATATCAGAGGATGAAGACATTTTGGATGAGGATGCTCATATCTGCTTGAAATCAGAAGTCTTCAATGAATCGAAAATGAGTGAGTCAGCTATGATAGCAGAAGATGAGGTATGGGTTGGGCTAACGGACGAAGAAAATGAGGAAAAGCAAGAGTCTGATGAGGAAGAGACTAAAGAATTCGCGTTGATGGTAACAGGAAAAGCTAGATGCAGCAATGACAAGGATATTGATGAATCAGAGTCAGAAAAATCAGACAGTCCAGAAACACCAGAAATAAATTCTAACTCTGACTCTGAAAATGATGATTCCTGTTTGCTTGAAGAAAAATTAACACAAATGGCCTTTATGCTTAAGAAATTTGAAAAATCATTAAAGGCTGAAAAGAAACATGCTCACTCCTTGGAAAATAAGTTACGTAATGAACATGCATTAGTATCCTCATCCAAAATGTCTTCATCCTCTGATAACTGTAGCCAATGATCATCCTCTGCCATAAGAGCTTTTCCACCTTCCTTTTCTTTGGCTAGGAGAGCCTTTCTTGTGTAGTAGTCAGAATTTTTGACTACTGGCATTCTGCACTCACGAGCAAAGTGTCCTGGTTTTCCACAATTGTAGCACTTTTACTCTGTTTCTTTCTTGGCGGATTTATCAGATTTTTCATACTTTTCAGCTTTCCTGCCACTGCTCTCACCAGATTTTTCATATTTCTCATTCTTTTCAAATTTCCTTGAGCCAGTCTTGTAGCGCATTTTGTTGTTGGTTGGCTTACAATAGATATTCTTTTGGAATGCCTTAGTAAGCAATGTCATCTGCCTTTTCATCTCTTCTATCTCGGAATCAGCAGATGAATATGATGTGTCTGATTCGGAAGAGCTACTGCTAATGACTGCCCGTTTCTCCTTTTTCAGCTTATACTTATATTTCTTTTCTGCCAGTAAAGCCAAAGGGTCAATGGTTTCTTTCTCGGCTTTCTTTTTGCCAGATATTTTTCTCAAAACAACCTCTTGATAGTTATTGAGGTTTTCAAAAATCATGTGGAAGTCCATCTCTTCAATGTCCTTCGTTTGTTGGATAATCATCGCATACTTTTCCCATTCTGGGTTAAGTACGTTTAAGAACTTGACATTGATAGCTAGATTGGACTTTGTTACGCCATTTCTTTTCATCTCACTTACCAGACTGACAAATCGCAAGTAAGTGTATTCTAGTAATTCTCCTTCTCGTGCTCTAAAGTTCTCGAAAGTCATCAGACTGTTCCTTGCTCTATTTGTTGCAGCCCTGTCAGATCCCCTCATTAACTTGCACACCTCATCCCAGATGGATTTGGCGGTCTTTGTGTTTGTAAGACAGGTATAGATGTCATTAGGAATTGAGATCAGTAACAACTTCCTAGCTGTTTTGTCCCCCAACTTTCTTCTTTTCTGTTGTTCAACTATTGAAAATTGATCAAGCTTTGAAAGAATGTTCAATGAAACTCGAATGAATCAAGATAGTCAACTTGAATGATGAGTTGAACAACTCGATTAATGAATGATTGAAACTCGAACCAATGTATAATCAACTCGAATCTATAACAAATGAACTTGTTAGAAGAATTAAGCAACTCGAATCAAGTAGTTATGAAACTCGAATGACTCAATGTGCAACTCGATTTGTACTTATGTGCAACTCGACTGAAACTCGATTGATGTAGTGTGCAACTCGATTGATTCTATTTTGCAACTCGAATTAAACTAGGTATAACTCGAATGAGGATATGTGCAACTCGAATTAAACTTTCCTTTGAACTTGATCAACTCGAATTGAACTGAGTCAACTCGAATAGAATGTAAGTTCAACTCGAATTCGACTATTGTGCAACTCGAATGTAAGACAGGTCAACTCAATTGACACTAAAGTGAACTTGATTGAAATACAAGTCAACTCGATTAAAATGCAAGTCAACTTGATTGAACTCAAGTTCAACTCGATTGACACTAAAGTCAAACTCGATTTCAACTTGTTATCAACTCGATTGATATGGTCTGTCAACTCGAATTGCTCATGAACATAGTATAATTCGAGTTTCTTAGTTATTCAGAATTTTCAAGTCTGAAACTCAAATTAATTTGTGAAACACATCTATTTTCAACCAAATTGATATCGAAGGTAGGGATTCTGATTTCAAACACTTTTTGTGAAAGTATATCGTTCAAAAATAGATCTAAAAGTGACTTTTGCAATGAAACAGTGAAAAACTTTTGGTTTTTCAAAATTTACGAAAAATCAACAGATTTTTTTCTGTGTTTGATGAATCAAAATAAAAATATATTCAATTCAATCGACTTCTTAACCTCTTCCTTCGATCCAATTTTCAGAATCAATTATCAACAGGATAAAAACTCTTGTTGATTTTTGTGTTTTTCGGAAAAAAACTGTCAAGAACAGTGTTCGAAAATATTCAATTTCAATTCAAAAATCACCCTAAGAGCTCTGATACCAATTGTGATTAAGAATCCTATCAAACAATCAACAATCACAACAATTAATCAAGAACAGAATCAATAAAACTAACTGAATGCTTTGATTGATTGCAAAATTGATTACACAAGAGAATGATAAGCTTCTAACACTGTAGCCCAAGATCTTTGTGGATATCCGTGCGTATACAATATGGTAACTGTCAGATCTGATATTCTATTACAAAGTCAACCCACTATTTATAATATTTACAACTATGAACAAATTACAAAATATACCCTAGACTTTGTATTTCATCAACAAAAGATATTCTAACATTAGATAATATATAATAGATAAATATTATTTAATAGATATATAATTATAGAGATAATTATATAAGGTTTAAATAATAGAGACAATTATTAAGATATATATATATATATATATATATATATATATATATATATATATATATATATATATATATTGTATTTTATATTATTATTATTATATTAGAGTTTGATTGAAACTAAAGCTCTTAATTAATAATATTATATATATATACACACACACACACACGGCCGATATATATATATATATATATATATATATATATATATATATATATATATATATATATATATATATATATATATATATATATATATATATATACACACATACAGATAACGGTGATAGATATATAAAGACGACTCCGGAATTCGAGTGTGTGGTTGACACATTCAAAAAGGGTTTTTACATACAAGAAAATACACACAAACACAATAGTGGTGTTTTGTTTTTGGTGTTCTCAACCGCAAGAAACAATACACACAAATTCGTGTTTGTTTTGCTTTCCGGTTTCTTCGTGTGTTTGATTGCGTACCTGACGCCGCTCGATCGTGTCATCACCAGTGGATACCGAGAGCATCTCATTCGTGTATTCTTGTTATCGAATACAAAGGTATGATTTCTATATGCTTTCACATTTATTTATCTTACGTTTTACTTGATGATCAGTGTACAAAATTCGTAAGTTTTAAAAGCTTCCGTTGAGCGTTAATTCGAGTAATGTTTATGTTTTTATGAAAAATGATACGAATTCCCAACATAAACAATTAAAGGTAGCATTATACCAAGACTTTATATATACATTAATATCATTTAAACACATTAAAGTCTATATAAAATGACCCGATCATCTAACCTTTCAACAAACCTTATTACCTCCTTCTCCCACTCAACGTCAACCTGAACCATGTACGTTGAAACATATATGCGTGCAACTACCAATAATTTCAAAAGAGGATTTTCATAGGAACTACAATTTATAGCATACGAATTAGGAAAAAAATGATTGGTTTCTACTCTTACTTGTGACCATGAGGTATTGTGAATCTCATAATCAGTTTCAATAGCAACAGCCGAGTTGTTTCTCGCGGGTGATTCAACCTTCATCTTTTTCGATACTTTCTACATAAATAAATTGGTTGGTAAACATTGTTTCCCGAAACATAAACATACTTCTTGAAGTAAAATAATGTTGCCATATATCATTACAAGATAGTTAGTTGTATACCAGAGTTGGTTTGTATTCTTACCGTTGACAATCCGCTTTTGTTAATGTCATAATCGCTTTAAATACCTGTGAATATAAGTTTCTACCAATTCAATCAACTAAATGCAATTAATAAGAACACTATATATAATAAACACTAACCAAATGATTCGATTGATGATCTTGATGATTACAAAATGATTTCGGAAATGTTCTTCGTGTACAGTACTGCTACTCCCAAATGATTACCAATCGTACAAAAAGGATATTCTGACAGATCTACCAAATTGGAAAGTCAACAAGACTATTTATACATATTTACACACTTTAAGGAAATTACAAAACAGTCCCTAGACTTTGATATTTCATCAATCAAAAACATATTCTAACAATCTCCCCCTTTGATGAAAGTAGCAAAGTCTTCAGATTGACAAGCCCAGCTTCTGTTCAAATCTTCTAATACTTTTTCGATCTGACAGCCTCCATTCAATTTTAGAAATAAACTCGACCATGAGTCTTCGATCATTAACAGATAAGGCTCCTTTCTTTGTCTTCCTCTTTTGATCTGCAACCAGCTTGGCTTTCAAACCATTCAACACCTTAACCAACGTACCATCGGAAAACTTGTTCAGCTCAACACTCCTCATAGCTCTCAACCTTTTATTCCTATCTTTATACATGACAGCTGGATGCTTCACCATAATAACTTGAAACTCTTTAAGCTCACCAGCAAATTTAATATCTCTGTGTGGTGCAGTCATGTTTATCTTCCTCATTCCTCTCTCAACTCCAATCTGTAGATCTTGCATTGACATTAATATAAGTTTGGTATGCATAAAGTGAAACAATGTCTTCAGCGCAAATCTACAATGTTCATTCCTTTTATTTCTGCACAGCTCGTCAAACAGATCTTCAATATCAACTAAGTGCATGTTGAACATATCAGCTTCCGTGAATACATAAGTATTTCCATCAGACCTGGTTACAGTAAACTTCGGATAAAAAACTTTAACAAATCTTTCTTTTTCAATTTGCACCAGATCCACTATTCTGTAATCGCTCTTCACCTTCTCAACCTCTTGAGTCTTATTCCTCAGGAAACTGGCATAGTTAACCAGATTGGGCATATTCGGCTCTAAAACTCGGAATAGCTTGTGAAAGGAGCAAGGAGCTTGCTTTTTACAAAAGATCCGTTTTTCTAAAATGTCTTCAATGTACGGCATCTTGTTTCTTTTCCTTATGAACTCAGCAGACCTGTTCTCTGGTAGTTCAAGCTTTTTCACCTTTTTCTTACTTATCTCATCCTTGTTTAACAAAGTCAACATATCTTGAATCTCTCTCTGCACTACTTGTTGTGCCTGAAACCTTAATCTGTGTTGTTTCTTTGATTCATCAGCCAGAACAAATTCATTAAAAAAATCTATCCATTACTTCCACTTCATTTAAAACAACTGTTTCTTGAGCGACACTGCTCTCAACAGGGAACTCCTCAAACTCTTCCTTAATCTGTACAACTACCTCAGGCTTTTCAACCGTTGGTGTTGATTCAACATCTTTCATGATTTCTTCAACTAACACCTCCTCTTCTTCTATCCTTTCTGCCCTAAAATCTATATCTGTCAATGCAATTATGTCATCATCTTCCGACAATTCAATGTACTCCTCTCTTCCTTCTCCAGTCTCTTGAATACTCTGCTCTATCTCTTTCTCTTGAACATCTTCCTCTGAATCAATATATTCAATGAACTGATAAATATCAGGCTGAGTGTTCAAAGGAACTGGAACATCTTCATAAAGAATCAATCCCAGTTCTCTCTGTTCACCAGCTGTCTTTTTAGATCCTCCGGCTTCTGTCCCTTGAGCTTCTGGTTCCTTATCTGGATATGTTATCATTAAAACTCCAGGAATCGGCTCATCAAGCTTTCTCCTCTTCTCCCCCTCATGAGGAGCATCATCGGAGTCGTCGTCGTGCTCATCATGTTTCCTTTTCGACGAGGAAGCTTGAGCTTTGCAGGTCTCTTCCACTTCCGCCACTCGTTCAGAGAGATTACCTAACGCCGTTACAACTGTATTCTCCAAGCTTATCATACGCTCCCTCATTTCATCAAACTGTTCAAATACAAAATCTTTTAATTCCTCCTTCAACTCTTCAATTTGTTGTTTTGACTCATTTTTCTTAACAGATTCCTCCGCAACATCCTTTCCTTTCAAAAACTTCTGAATATTGGACATTTGAGCCATGACCTCAGCCAGTTGATTTGAAACATGCTTGTTTACTCCAGAAACAACTTCATTCAAAGCTGTTGACAAAGTTGATTCGGTCACAAACGGGGATAAACTCACTACTGGGTCACGAAGACTTCCAGTTGACACAACAGTTGAACTGGTATACAGAACTTCTGTGTGGCCAGTGCTCAGAGTTGATATCGGCATTTCTCTGACTAGACTTCCACCCTCTTCAAGTGACGGAGCAACAAATGCTTCCGTTACTAAGGATGTTCCAGTGGGAACACTCAGTTCAGCCACACTAACTTCAACAGATGAAGTTGACGCAAGTGTCCTAACGTGTATTTCAGCTAGACTCAGTGAATCAAATGAAGTCGTACACACGGGCAACTGTGTACTTGGTTCAATATCCATCAAGTCCAAGTGACTCTCGGATAGATTATGTGGCTCATCCCTGTGTGCAATTGAAACAGACTCCTGTTGAGAGGAGACTGAGTGGCTAGTTGGGCGTGCACTCGTCAGTGGGATACTGACTTGTTCAATGCTAACTCTCAAAGGAGAGCTAACAGAGGATGTGGGTAATTCCCGGCTTTCTGGGCTTAGGGGCACCCTCACACTCTCTACAGCTATGTGCTCAACCTCAATCATCATTCCCCCTCCTTCATGATGATCACCAGCATCATCACCATCATCATCATCATCACCCTCTCCCTCTTCTTCTTGAATATCAGATAGAGTTCTCTCAGAGTCAGATTTCTCTTGTTCTTCCTCACCTCCCCTCACACTTCCTTCACCCTCACTCTCAGAACGGCTAACCTGAACTTCAGCCCCTTGCTGAGGTTCCGCTATCCTTAAAACTCCTGGGCTAAGAGAACCCGGTTCTTGGGTCTATCGGAGCATGATCTATTCGATACAATTTCACATTTTCACTCTCTTGATCAACATATTTGAGTAATGACTCTGGAATTGGCATTAAGTTGGCATTCGGAGAGTCCGGCACTTCATGCAAACTCATCATAACATAGTCTGGGCATCTTTGAGAATTGGCTCTCTTTGGAATATTTTCATTAGCCCTTAAGATCCCTCGGATAAGAATCTGAATAAACCTTTGAAGTGGAACGAATTTCCTTGCTCTGTTTGTGGTTTTAGCAAGTACAATCTCCTTTAGATCTTCCCAGATACACTGAGCAAAGTCATAGTGCTTGTTGAATGCGATCCCATGAAATATCCGCAGGCAATGAATGCTACATCGATCAATTCCCGTATGCTTTGAAGTCATGCAACGATTTATGATACCAAACAATGTGTACCATTCGCCATTTAATCCATTTCTGTGAAATTTGGAGCTCTTCGGAAGTGGCTTTGAGTAGCCTAGACAAATCAAATCATGGACAAGCTCTTCATCAGAAACAAAATCCTCAAAATCTGCTAACTCTGGAAAGTTCACAGTGTCTATTCGTCGTGGAAGAAATAAATTGTGACGTAGCCTTGCAAGAGTGATCTTTGTCTTGAATTGATCAATCGTCACTTTAAAGTGGTGATTACCGTCCGCAGGAACAAATTTGACAGTGTGCCAAAATTGTTGTAAGTATACTTGTGGAATAGACGGCTTATACTGAAGCAGATAACCAAGAGGATGGCCTTTTAGAATGTCCACAATGATAGGATGGCTTACTTTTATAACTTTGGAATCTAAACGGTGGTTATTGTCCCGGAAAGGAAGGCAATGTTTTGGCTTGACAAGTTGATTGTCTGGGATAATATGTGTTTGTGAGGAACGGGCCACTGAGGGTGATCTGACTGGGGTAGAAAGAAGGGTATGATTTGACGATGAATGGGAATCAGGGGAATTTGAATTTTGGGATTGCACTGGGGATGCCATTTGAACACCTGTAAAAATAAAAATCATGTTAGACTTATCAAGTACACAAATGACAACCTTCAAAATGTAGAAAAACTTGTAACATTTTATCAGAAATTGCAAAAAACTTGTGATTTTCTTTTTAAAGCATCGGGATTCCTGACAATAATTGAAAATTATTGAAAGGACTCCAAAGTCAATCGTTTAGAGACCAATGTTAGAAAAACACAAATTTATAACAATTTCTTAAAAAATGTGACATTTTTCTTAAAAAACAAAAATCCCACACTTAGAAAAAAATTTCTGATTAAACTCGAATGAAATAACAAGTTTCTCGAATTATGCTTGATCTATGTCGGATGATACATTAGACAACTCGAATGATGAGTCTATGAAACTCGAATAAGACTATGTAAATCTCGAATAATGAGTCAATGAAACTCGAATAAGACTCTGTAAATCTCGAATAATGAGTCAATGAAACTCGAATAAGCCTATATACAACTCGAATGAAGTGTGACTCAACTCGAATCAGTCTTTGAGTTTTCTCGAATGATGATATGTAAAACTCGATATATATGTCCTAAACTATGTGCTGAAAATTTTCGAAGTGTTTGATACACTAGACAACTCGCATAAAGCACACTTCTTTCTCGAATATAATGTGTAGTAAACTCGATTAACTCTGAGTTTAATATACATCAACTCGAATGAGTCATGATTCAACTCGAATTACTCTCAGATGAAACTCGAATGACACATATAGGCAACTCGAATGACTCATACAGGCAACACGAATGACATACATATCAACTCGAATGACTTACATATACAACTCGAATGACTCTGTCATTCAACTCGAATGACTCTTTGACACAACTCGAATGGAACTGTCAATCAACTCGAATAACACTTTCATTCAACTCGAATGAAGCTTTATTCGAGAAATATCTATCTTCTTTTGTTACAAGTCCAGAACACTGATTTTATGAATTTTAGTTCAGGGCTATGTTTCAGTGTATAAAAACTTGTATCCCCCTCGAAAATGCATTTTAAACATATTTGTTTTACTGAACCTTGAACAAAAACAACTTTAAAGTTGTTGAAAATTCAAATTTCAGAAAAAGCAAAAATGCGAAACTGTTCTATTGAAAAATCGATGATTGTGTGTGTGTGATTTAAAACCGACTTATGAAACTTCAGATTCATAGTCATATTATCATTATGAACAACAACACACACTTAATTTCAGTTTCAAGTATCATTCAAACAATTCACCATTAACGGCCATGAATGCAAAAAAAACAAAAAAAAATATTGACATACGAACACATAATAACATTCAAACAAATACACTGATTAATATGCTCAAATAAACTGAAATACTAAAGAAAAACAAAACTTGACTCACAATATTGATGAAATTAGATCGTCGGTTTGTGGGTTTTTGAGGTTTCTTTGAAGTGAAGAAAGGTTGTGGAAGAAGGTGAATTCTTTTTGAATTTCCGAAAAAGTGAATTTGAGTTTGAAAATTCAAATTTATATTCACTTTTTACCCGACCCACTTTATGTTTTCAACAATTCAAACTCTCGGCCCATATTTTAAACCAAATTAGCCCATAAACCACCTTTTCAATCAAAAATTGTGAGTAAAAAAATTTGAATATCAGAAAAAAATTTAACTACACAAAAAAAAAAAACAAAAACAAAAGACAAAAAAAATTTAAAATGGACTAAAAAAAATTCTTGTAAAAAAAATGTCACATGAACATCACAAAAAAAATAAAATGAAAAATACACACAAACAAAAAAAAACAAAAAAAAATAAAAGTATTAACAACAAAAAAAATATTAACAAAAAAAATAACAGTATTAACAAAATGCAATTGCTCCCCCTTGAATTTCTGAAAGTTGCTCCCCCTCAACTTATTATTTCATTTTTCAGCTCTGCTCCCCCTACAAAATAACAGATAATTTTTATCAGATTTATGCAAAATCAGATAAATTGCTTTTCTGCTCCCCCTGCACATGACAATCCTGATCTTGTTAAATTCCAAAGAATATAAACTTTTATAATACATGAATTTCAACATCAGATAAGAATCACTTAAAAATGAAATTTTACAATTATTATTTTGAAACTACTGAATTATTAAATCTTAACGATTCAACATACCTAATTTGTATACCAAAAAATTAAACCGCTTTTCATCTAACGCTTTGGTAAACAAATCAGCTAGTTGATATTTAGTAGGTACAAAATATAATTCTATATTTCCATTTTCTACATGATCTTTAATGAAATGATACCGAATGTCGATGTGTTTCGTTTTTGAATGTTGCACCGGATTTGATGCAATAGCTATTGCGCTCTGAGAATCACAGTATATTGGAATCTTCTTTGGTGTAAACCCGTAATCACGCAGTTGGCTTTTCATCCACAACACTTGAGAGCAGCAGGAAGATACAGCAACGTACTCTGCCTCAGCTGTAGACAATGAAACACAATGTTGTTTCTTGGATGACCAACATACGGGTTTGTCACCTAGGAAATGTACTGCTCCTGACGTACTTTTTCTGTCCATCTTATCACTTGCGTGATCAGCGTCAGAAAAAGCAGTCAGATGAAATGAAGACTCCCTAGGATACCACAAACCAAGATTTGGAGTACCTTTGAGATATCTTAAAATTCGTTTTGCAGCTGTTAAGTGTGATTCTTTTGGATTTTCCTGATATCTAGCACAGACACATGTAGCAAACATAATATCTGGTCTACTAGCTGTTAAGTACATTAATGACCCAATTATACCTCGATAATGGGTTACATCTACAGGTTTCCCTGAGATGTCCGCATGGAGTTTTGATTTTGAATCCGGAGCCATGGGAGTTTTCATAGGAGTACTATTGACCATGTTAAATTTCTTCAACATGTCTTGTATGTATTTTGACTGATTGATAAAGATACCATCAGTTAATTGTTTTACTTGTAATCCTAAGAAAAAATTTATTTCACCCATCATGCTCATTTCGAATTTCTGGGACATTAAAAATGCGAATTTCTTACAAAATTCTGGATTTGTAGACCCAAATATTATATCATCTACATATATCTGTATAACTATGATATCTGACCCCTGACGTTTTATAAACAAGGTTGTGTCAACTGCACCTTTTGTAAATCCACATTTCAACAGATATGTTGAAAGTGCATCATACCAAGCACGAGGTGCTTGTTTAAGGCCATACAGTGACTTATCCAAAATATATACATGATCAGGTTTCGAAAGATCAGTAAATCCTTCGGGCTGATATGTATATACTTCATCAGTTAGTTCCCCGTTTAAAAACGCAGTTTTGACATCCATTTGATATACTGTAAAATTTTTATGTGCGGCAAAAGCTAAAAACATCCTTATAGCTTCAATGCGTGCAACTGGTGCGAATGTTTCATCATAATCAATCCCTTCTTGTTGACTGTATCCTTTGGCCACGAGACGAGCTTTATTCCGAATAATGACACCGTGTTCATCTTTCTTGTTCTTGAAGATCCATTTCGTGCCAATTATGGATTTGTCTTTTGGGCGCTCAACAAGTCTCCAGACCTTTAACCGTTCGAACTGGTTGAGTTCCTCTTGCATCGCCACAATCCAATCAGCATCCAGAAGGGCTTCTTTTACATTTTTAGGCTCAATCTTACTCAAAAAATTTGAAAATAAGCATTCATTTATTGTAGCCCTTCTGGTTTGGACTGATGAAGATGGATCACCAATGATATTCTCTATTGGGTGATTTCTTGTCCACTTAACTGTATGTGGAAACGGTTCTATTGGGTCTTGGTTGGGATTGGAATCGAAATATGGTTCGGGAGTTGCTGCAGATGTTGTAGGTGGAACATCTGAGGTAGGAGCTTCTGACTGTTCAGAAGTAATAGGGGTTTCAGAAGTATGTGGAGGTTCAATTGGTTGTACAATCTCAGTAGTTGACTGCACATTTGCTGTTGAAGCTTCTCCAGTTTCTTCTGAACTTTGTTGTTGAGAAAGATCTGAAACTACGACTGGATCTTCAGTGATCCTGTCAGGCACCAAATTTTGAACATTAGATTTGGGAGTTTCAAAATAATCATCATAAAAGTTCTCAAACAACTTATTTAATTCATTTTGTTCAGCATTTTGTCTATTTGACTCCAATGAAGTCTGCATGTTAGGTCCGGGTCCTGAACTGGTGTGTTCAGAAGCCATTACCACTCCTTCGTCAAATTTAACATTTACGCTCTCGTTGACTATCTTGGTTCTCTTGTTGTATACTCGGAAAGCAACCGACTCCTTTGAATACCCGATGAAGATTCCTTCATCCGCCTTTTGATTAAACTTTCCCAGATTGTCTTTATCATTCAATATAAAGCATCTGCAACCAAAAACATGGAAAAATTTAATATTAGGTATTCGTTTATTGATCAGTTCATACGGAGTCTTTCCGAATCTTTTATTTATTATTGAACGGTTTTGTGTGAAACACGCTGTTGCAACCGCTTCTGCCCACAAGCACAATGGTAAATTGGAGTAGGCCAACATCGTCCTAGCTGATTCCACTAGTGTCCGATTTCTTCTTTCAACGACACCGTTTTGTTGTGGAGTCCGAGTAGCTGAGAATTGATGTGTAATTCCTACTGAATTTAAGAACGAGTCTAATGATTTGTTCTTGAACTCTGTTCCATTGTCTGAGCGAATTGTCTGAATGGTGAGTTGCAACTTTACTTGTATTTTTCGGATGAAGTCGATGATAGATTCGGTTGCATCTGATTTGGATTTCAGGAAAAACACCCACGTGTATCGTGAATAGTCATCAACTATCACCAATACATATCTTTTCTTATTTATACTTTGTACTCTCATTGGTCCACACAAATCCATATGCAGTAACTCTAGTGCTCTTGTGGATGAGTGTGCTGTTTTGGATTTGTGTGTGGCTTTTGTCATCTTTCCTTTTTCACACGCCGCGCATAGTTGCTCTTTTTGAAATTTTAGCGTCGGCAGCCCTTTAACTAACCCTCCTTTTGCTAGGTTGGTCAGTTCATTGAAATTCAGATGTGAAAGTCGACGATGCCACATCCATGCTGTTTTAGATGTTGCTTTTGACAATAAGCAGACATCTTTCTTTAGATTGATCGAGGCTAAATCAATGGAGTATAGATTTGTTTTCCTGTTTCCTGCTAGAATTTCTTTTCCTTCTGCTGATCTGATGCTGCACCGAGTGGCTTTGAAGTTGACATCTAACCCCTTATCACACAGTTGTCCAATACTGAATAGATTATGACCAAGACCGTCAACATAAAAGACCTTTTGGATTGTGATTTTGTCATACTTCAGACTTCCGTATCCCTTGATCGGACAAAACTGATCGTTTCCAAATCTTACCGTCCCACAGAACTTTTCTACAAAGTCCGTGAGTGTGTCTCGTTGTCCGGTCATATGTTTGGAGCATCCCGAATCAAGGTACCAGACATGGTTTACCTATAAAACATAATAGCACATGAGGTACCCACTTGTAGTTGGGTACTTTAGTTTTAGGTAAAACATGCATAGTATCATTTGTTTTTCTAACTGATATGGCTTTAGGCTTATCGTTTGAATTAATTTTAGGTACCCATTTTTGAACTGTTCTTTTGGGTATCCACTTTTGTACAATTCGCGGTGGAATTGTTTTTGAAATTTTTATCTGTGGATCCTTTTTCTGTTCATACAATGGGTCCTTTTTCTTTGGTTGCCATACGAGCTTATTATTTTTCACAGAGGTAGGCTTACAAACATAAGAATTCAAAGCAATTAATTTCGTTCTTGAAAATTTAATACAAGAATTATTAACAAGTTTATCCTTATTACAGACAGAATGTTCAGTTTTGCTAATTCTATCTGTAACAATTTTTTCTTTCACGCGCCATTCTTGTTTTATAATCTTGTTTTCCTCTTCGCTTTTCTTCTTTCGCCATACTTGTTTTCTCGACCCTTTCACAATGATATCTGGCATAAAAGAAGTATGTGAATTAGTGGATTTAGAAACTCGTGTCTTCTGTAAGTTTTTCATACCTGTTGAAGATTTGACTTTTCGGGCAATAGAATCCGTTGATGAAGATGATTCACCCTTTTTCAAAACTAGGAGATTGAACAAAAAATTTTGTTTTCTCCTTCTTTTGTTGTATTGATGGTGAATTTACAGATGGTTTTAAAGACTCTGTAGTCATTCTTTGTAGAATTTTAACAGGTTCTTTATTACCATTTGATTGTTTATTAGTCAAAGGTTTGATAAATTCACCAATTTTACCAAACATTTGATCTAATGAATTATTATCAGAGTGCATGTACAGATCAAATTCTTTCTCTGAATTAATAGAGTCTAGAGAAGTAGTTGATTGTGGATCAGACACATTTATGTGTTTTGGTTTATTTTGCAACATTTGTTCCATTTTATTTAATTCTTCCTTGAGAGTTCCATTCTCTGTCTCAAGATTCTTAATTTTCAATTCTAAATCAGAATTTATCTGTTCTAAAATTGAATTTGGTAAATATATTTTTTGAGACTGAGATGGTAATTCAGACAAATTCTTTTCAGAATAAGTTTGAATTAACTCTTCTTTAGTATCAATAATGTTGCTTGTTTCATTTATCTTTGTATAATCAATATAATTTTGCATTTTGTCTGATCTTAATCTTTTTACTTCTTCGCTAGATTCTACTTCTTCAGATGCTTTCATGAATGTCATTTTTAATCCTAGATTCATGTATCTGACATCGTATAGTGTTGGTGAATTTGATATAGCTTTTGTCAGATATTTAGGATTTTCCCAACTAATACCAGATTTAGAGTTGTAAAACTCTGTATCTTTTGGTTGATTTAAATATATTGTTTGATCTGTTTGCCCTCTTTTAATAAATTCATCCTCCATCTATTTTATTTTCTCATAAAGTTTAGTTCTCTCTTCAAATATGGCATGATATTTTACAGAAAAGTTTGAGGCTTCTAACTCAGCTATTCGCAGACTTTCTTGTATATCAGATATTTTGTGATTCAGATTAAGTATATTGCTTTGAAGTTCTTTTTTCCTTATCTTGTAAGTCTGAGACAGCTCGTAAAGCTAAGGCTTTATCTTTGGAAAAATCTAGAACTAAATTGTGTTCATTTAGAAGTTTGTTTTCCAAAGAATGAACCTTTTTCTTTTCTGCTTTTAAGGATTTTTCAAACTTTTTAAGCATGAAAGCCATATTAGTTAGTTTTTCTTCTAATATGCATGAGTCGTCAATATCAGAATCTGAAATAGAATTTACCTCCAGTCCTTCTGAATCCTCTGAGTTATCAGACTCTGAATCTTCCTCATTTTCAGCTTTATTTTGGCCAGATGCCATTAATGCAACTTCTTCTGTTGTTTCTTCTTCATCAGACTCAGATTTTCTCCTATCTGCATCCTCTTCATCTGTCAGTCCAACCCATACCTCATCTTCAGCTATCATAGCTGATTCACTTAGTTCAGATTCATTGAGAATTTCAGACTTTAGACAAATATGTGCATCTTCATCCAAGATATCATCGTCTTCTGATAACTGTAACCAATGATCGTCCTCTGCCATCAGAGCTTTGCCTGACTCTTTCTCTTTGGCCAAGAGTGCCTTTCTTGTGTAGTAGTCTGAATTTTTTACTACAGGTGATCTGCATTCCCTGGCATAGTGACCTGGTTTTCCACAGTTATAGCATTTCTGCTCCGACTCCTTCTTGGCTGATTTATCTGACTTCTCATATTTGTCAGACTTTCGAGTACTACTTTCTCCAGCTTTCTCATATTTATCCTTTTTCTCAACTTTTCTAGAACCTGTTTTGTAGCGCATTTTGTTGTTTGTTGGCTTCTTGTAAAATTTCTTCTGAAATGCCTTCGTAAGCAGTGCCATCTGCTTTTTCATCTCTTCTATTTCCGGATCTGCAGATGAATCTGATGATTCTGATTCAGAAGATGTGCTGCTGATTACTGCTCTCTTTTCCTTTTTCAGTTTGTATTTATACTTTTTCTCCGCTAGAAGAGCTAGTGGATCAGCAGTTTCTTTTTCCGCTTTCTTCTTTCCAGATATTTTCCTCAAAACAACTTCTTGGTAGTTGTTGAGGTTTTCAAATAGCATATGAAAATCCATCTCCTCTATATCTTTCGTTTGTTGGATGATCATAGCATATTTTTCCCATTCTGGATTTAGCACATTTAAAAATTTGAC